>CAMRHE010000810.1:0-444921 GCA_947044405.1 Leptodactylus fallax
CATGGTAAGTATAGCATCAGCACTGATAGAAATTCGCCCAGGATGCCCAAGCCTGAACAGTTACAAGAAAGGAAGTCTATAATAATTCTTATATATTTAACTTTTAATTGTTACAATGTTAATGAATTGAATTGTAATTACGGTTATAGAAGAAAGGTCAATGTAGTTTCATTGCCAGTAAGTCTCAAAATAGTCTGCACAGCCCCCAGCTGGCTGATGAATGAAAGAGGAAGGCCACAGCAATGTAAGGCTCTCTTTTTACTATAGAGTTCACCTCAACCTGTATATTCCTGCTGCTGTCATCTGTACATGTTGCTAGCCAGGGGCATAATAAGTAACCATTGAGACTCATAGTAAAACACGTAATGGGGCCCCACTCTACCATGACCACTATATTCAGCAATTTCAGAACTTGAAAACTGTACAATTTACTTGAACCTCCTTTATACACATGGATAATGCACATAGTGATTTTACAGTACAAATTATGCAGACAGTGATGTCACAATACAGGAATAATAAACACAGTGATGTCGCAGTCCAGAGATAATATACACAGTGATGTCACTGTGCTTGCATAATGCAAACAGTTATGTGACAGTACAGGAATAGTAAGCACAGTGATGTGACAGTACAGAGATAATAAAGACAGTGATGTCCAGGGGCGCACTGCTAATGAGGCGAAGTGAGGCGGCCGCCTCAGGCGGCACTATCCGTCACTGTCTGGGGGGTGGCATTTTTACCATTTATTTAATGTAAACCAGCCCAGGACAGGCCGCTTTAAAAAAAACAAAGCTGAGCCGGGCCTGTCCTGGGCTGGTTTACTAGACCTCTGCATGTCAGCGCAGGCAGCGATACAATGACGTCATCACGCCTCCTACGCTGAGACGCAGACGTCGTGGACAAGAAGAGGAGGCAGCGGCGACTCCATCATGGGATTACAGGTAGGTGACAATAACTTTTTTTTAGATATATATAAATAGGCCGTAACCTGCTGGAGTATCCCCGGCAGGTAACGGCCTATTTACTTATCGATCCCCGCTCCTGCTGTGGCCGCCTCTGCTTCCTCTTCTGCTATCGGATGCAGAAGGGGGGAATCAGAAGTGGCTGTGAGCGGCCTCGGGCATCGGTAAGTGAGGCCAAATACTACTATTATTATACTCTGGGGTCTTTTCAGACCCCGGAGTATAATAATCGGAGACCCAGGGGAGGTGATAAACATAAAAACCATTGTTACTCACCTCTACGGCGATCCGATGTTACTCCCAGCAGGCTTCAGCCTTCTTTGGTGAAGTCCCAGGCGTCACATGAGCCAGGCCGACGTCATTATGTTGCGACGCCGGTCTGTGCGACATTGAAGAGGGCCGAAAGCAGGGAGCACACCGGAGCCCAGGTAAGTAACACTGGTTTTTATGTTTGTCACCACCTGAGTCTCTACTCATTATACTCTGGGGTCTTTTAGACCCCAAAGTATAATAATAGTTCATGGGTGGGTTACTATGGAGCAGAATACTGTGTGCAGGGGCCACTATGAGGCATAATTACGTGTGCAGGGGCCATTATGGAGCATAATACTGAGTGCAGGGACCACTATGAGGCATAATACCGTGTGCAGGGGCCACTATGGAGCATAATACCGTGTGCAGGGGCCGCTGTGGGGCATAATACCATGTGCAGGGGCCACTATGAGGCATAATACCGTGTGCAGGGGCCGCTGCGGGGCATAACACCGTGTGCAGGGGCCGCTGCTGGGCATAATACCGTGCGCAGGGGCCGCTGCAGGGCATAATACCGTGTGCAGGGGCCGCTGCAGGGCATAATACCATGTGCAGGGGTTGCTGCGGGGCATAATACTGTGTGCAGGGGTCGCTGCGGGGCATAATACTGTGTGCAGGGGCCGCTGCAGGGCATAATACCATGTAATACTGTGTGCAGGGGCCGCTGTGGGCCATAATACCGTTTAATACTGTATTAAAAAAAAAACACCTACTCACCTGTCCCTTGTGCTCCGATGTCTCCCGCTGCAGTCTGGTTCTGCTGCTCTGGTGTTCTCTTCTGGCGGAAGTCCCCACCACACATGACCGCTGAGGGGAAGAAAACACTGGAGCAGCAGGACTGGAACGCGCTGGGAGACACCGGAGCACCTTCCCCAGCTTCATATTAAAAAAGTGGTTATCCTGGACAACCCATTTAAGGTGGCACTTGGGCTTTATTAAAAAGGTATTTCCAGCTCATTTTTATTGATGTTCTATCCTTAGGACAGATTATCAATAAGAGATCAGTGGACCCCTCCTCTGATCAGCTGTATGAAGGGGCTATGGTGCCTGTTTATATCACTCGCTGTCTGTTTATAGTGACCGTGTGATATAATTACAGCCTTGTCACATAGACGTGTATAGGACGAGGCTGTAGTTACATGACATGGCCGCTATGAGATGAATGACACTGTGTAAACAGAGAAGCGGTCATGGTGCTTACACAGGTACCATTCAAACAGCTGATCAGTGGGGTCCTGGGTTTTTGGGCCCCACTGACTAGTTTATTAATGACCTGGAAAACCTTTTAATTAGTTAACACCTGGGGCATTATTAATAAGGGGCACTATTTATACAGGGTACACACGGACATTATTAATATAAAGATGCACTTGGGAGTATTATTCATTATGGGGGGGTTATATCATATATTTTATAATTGGGGTAGCAGCAGGATGGGTGTGCAGGTGAGGACAATGTGGGTCGGATGCCTGGAAAAGTGAGGAGCCAAAGATGTCTGTGTTGCAAACTTTACAGAGACAAGTCACAGTTGGAAGAAGTGGTCATGGCGGTCCAAATGATAGAGGATAAATACCTGATTGATGGGGGTCTGTCTGCTGAGTCCCCCACTGAGCCTGAGAATTGGTTTTTTTTCCCTCACTGGGTGGGAATCCAGCCAGGCTGCAGCCATATATATAGGTGTGTCACTTGGTGGATGGACGAACCCGCGTAGCTCTCATTCAACTTCGATGAGAGTGCCAAAGATACCCGAAGTCCAGTACTCAGCTATCTGCGGCGCTCCTATTATAGAGAATGGGGGCCACGTGGGCTCGTCCATCCATCAAGCAGAAGATGTGTGAAGTTACTTTCATTGTTAATGCCATGTGGTTGATTTCTGATGCTGAAATAATACAGTAAGAAGAATTCTTAAAAACTGTTTCATAAGTTTGTGTATGTTTATTGTACGACAATAACAGCGTGTGACACTAACAGAATGTAAACGCAATTTTATTTTATTTATTTTTTTTGGGGGGAGGGGGCGTCTTTCGATAGTCCACCTCAGGCAGCAAAGAGGCTAGGTTTACCACTGGTGATGTCACAGCATAGAGATAACTTATACACAGTGATGTCACAGTGCAGAGATAATACAATATAATACAGAGCACAGAGATAACTTATACACTGATGTCACAGTAGAGAGATAATAAACACAGGAATATCACAATGAAGAAATAATGCAAGAAGTGATGTCTCAGTTAATGTTGGGAAATTGCACACAGTAATGTCACAGTACAGGGATAATACACAAAGTGATGTCACAATATAAAAATATCACTGTATACTCTGTGACATCACAGCATATGAAGAAAGTAACTATAATGATGTCATATGCAGGCATTATGATATCCCAGTAAAATAATGGAGGTGCATTTAGTTTTCCACATTCACTTACATCATTCATAGTTATCACTGAGTGCTATCTAGGTCTGATTAGAAATTAACCCCCTTAGTGGATGAGCCCCTGTGGAAGCTGCTATGTTTGCTATGCCTAGTTACACCATGTTTCTCAGGTACTACAGTCATGGCCAAAAGTTTTGAGAATGATACAAATATTAATTTTTACAAAGTCTACTGCTTCAGTTTTTCTAATGGCAATTTGCATATACTCCAGAATGTTATAAAGAGTGATCAGCTTAACAGCAATTACTTGCAAAGTCAATATTTGCCTAGAAAATGAACTTTATCTCCCAAAACACATTTCAACATCATTGCAGCCCTGCCTTGCTCCATTAACATAGGTGTGGGTGTTGATGAGGACAGGGCTGGAGATCAATCTGTCATGATTAAGTAAGAATGACACCACTGGACACTTTAAAAGGAGGCTGGTGCTTGCCATCATTGTTTCTCTTCTGTTAACCATGGTTATCTCTAAAGAAACACGTGCAGTCATCATTGCACTGCACAAAAATGGCCTAACTGGGAAGAGTATTGCAGCTAGAAAGATTGCACCTCAGTCAACAATCTATCGCATCATCAAGAACTTCAAGGAGAGAGGTTCCATTGGTGCCAAAAAGGCTCCAAGGCGCCCAAGAAAGACCAGCAAGCGGCAGGACCGTCTCTTAAAAGTGTTTCAGCTGCGGGATCGGGCTACCAGCAGTGCAGAGCTTGCTGAGGAATGGCAGCAGGCAGGTGTGAGTGCATCTGCACGCACTGTGAGGCGGAGACTCTTGGAGCAAGGCCTGGTCTCAAGGAGGGCAGCAAAGAAGCCACTTCTCTCCAGAAAAAACATCAGGGACAGACTGATATTCTGCAAAAGGTACAGGGAGTGGACTGCTGAGGACTGGGGTAAAGTCATTTTCTCTGATGAATCCCCTTTTCGATTGTTTGGAACATCTGGAAAACAGCTTATTCGGAGAAGAAGAGGTGAGCGCTACCACCAGTCTTGTCTCATGCCAACTGTAAAGCATCCTGAAACCATTCATGTGTGGGGTTGCTTCTCAGCCAAGGGAATCGGCTCTCTCACAGTCTTGCCTAAAAACACAGCCATGAATAAAGAATGGTACCAGAATGTCCTCCAAGAGCAACTTCTCCCAACCGTCCAAGAGCAGTTTGGCGCTCAACAATGCCTTTTCCAGCATGATGGAGTACCTTGCCATAAAGCAAAGGTGATAACTAAATGGCTCAGGGAACAAAACATAGAGATTTTGGGTCCATGGCCTGGAAACTCCCCAGATCTTAATCCCATTGAGAACTTGTGGTCAATCATCAAGAGACGGGTGGACAAACAAAAACCAACAAATTCAGACAAAATTAAAGCATTGATTCTGCAAGAATGGACTGCTATCAGTCAGGATTTGGTCCAGAAGTTGATTGAGAGCATGCCAGGGAGAATTGCAGAGGTCCTGAAGAAGAAGGGTCAACACTGCAAATATTGACTTGCTGCATTAACTCATTCTAACTGTCAATATAAGCTTCTGTTACTCATAATATGAATGCAATTATATTTCTGTATGTGATAAAAACATCTGACAAACACACATAAAAACCAGAGGGCAGCAGATCATGTGAAAATATAATATTTGTGTCATTCTCAAAACTTTTGGCCATGACTGTAGAGACGGCAGAATGCAGGAGTGTAGGTGAAGTCTACATATGTTCACCATCACTGATGATGTCTATAATATATGCTGGCACTTGTGGCTGTTGCAGTTGAGCAGATTACAGTCCATTGCTTCATTTCTAGCAGATCAAACACTGTGTTTTTTCATGAAACATCTAAGAAATCACTAAATAAAGAAGATTACCATCATTTGTATCCGCCTTTGCTAATTTCCTTGAAGAAAAGAAATATATGCTTTTGACAAGCAATTTTCCAGTTAATATGAGCTCTGTAGTGGTGAGTGTCGGAAGGAGATGATTACAAATGGCTGCTATCTGCCTGTGATCGGGTATTTTCTGACTTCAAATAAAATCCCTATAAATTCAGGCAAGATCGAAAACACATAACAGTGTATGAAATCAGATCAGACATCCTGTCAGGCTGATACACAGCCTGAACAGAAACAAACTATGTTACGCCATGAACCAAACTTCTTGCTGACCCCGAATCTGCCCCCATCAGCAGCAGGGAACCCGTCCAGGATGGATATTACATACAGAAAAGCAGTGGCAACCATTTTTCTTTTTTACAATTTTACCTCTAAAGGCCGGGGCCCCATGTGGCAGAAAACGCGGCGTAAAAGCAGCGGAAAAAAAGTGGCGTTTTATAGTCACAGCAAGGTGGATGTGATTCTAGCAAATCCCATCCGTACCTTGCGAAAAAATGCGTTGCGCTTTTGGAAGTCGTAGCATGTCAATTATACCTATGGAAATGCTGGCTATGGTAGCAGAATATTTACATTCAGGTAAATGGCTGCGAACAGAAGGTTTACCACAGGTAACAGAAAGCCTTACTACAACTTTACATAGGTCATGTGGCTTAATGCATGGCTCATACATGGAGAACTTCCATATAAACAAATACAAAAGTATCTTTGGCCATAGCAAAGCTTTAAAAAAAAACAGAAAATAAAACAATGTGTGGTGGCCCCTCCTGTTCTTTTTAGCAGAAAAGAAATAGCTCAGTAGCTCAGAAAATCAAACTACAGGTAAAGATTGACATTTATGCAGCTAAATAATACCGCCATATGGTGCCTAAATAATGCCGCCTTCTTTAGTGCACCAAGCCGTTCGCAAAGTCTGTTTATCTGTAGGAAAGGGGCTGTCAGTGGCACAGAAATGATTTCACTCTTCATTAGTCTAGTGCCAGGCCTCCCGGGCACACAGTCAGGGGCTAATGGAGGCCCGTAGGTGGTAGTAGCCCTTAGGGAATTGTCCTGTGCTTACTACAACACACAGTTCTGCTGTTGAAATTAAATCTATTTTTTATTCCTGTAGAATGCCTTTAGAAAAAGAACAAACCAAAAAAAGGTGTAAAGTAATATAATAAAACATTAATTAATTTTCAACTTTATAATAATCTTCCTTAACAAAACCTTAATACAAAACTATTGCCGGATTCCGGCACAAATGATTATATTGTATAATTAGCGCTGAACTACCTGCCCTTTTATTCCTACACATATAAGATTAAAAAATGAAATTTCTTATTTCTAACGTATTTCAGGCTGCTCCTCGGAGAACATATTAGCCGCTACATGCCACATATATTGTAAGCAGAAACTCTGGGCTTCCACTAATGAACTCAATGGGCAAAGTTAACCTCTCATTTACCAGGGGCCGGGGTAGTTATGCCAAGAGCATGGCTGTGACTTTGTCATTATCAGTTTGATATATGCTCATTTCAATGCTCTAATGAGCACCAGTCTCTCTGTGGAGTAAAATGGGCCTGGAGGCCGCCTCATGGGATTTAAGGCTTTTAGTTTCTAATCTGGTCACTGAGATGGTGGAATAAGCTTCCAGTCCTTCTTCTTAAGAAGTCAATGTCTTTGTAGTCTAAAACTTCCATTTCAACCTATTCTAATTGCCAAGACACAGACAGCAGGCGGGAATACTGTGCACTTTGAAATACTGCCGTCATACCAGGTATGGTACCTTTCATACGGAAACCTGCTATTCAGTAACACATAAGGAGCTAAAAGAAGAAAGTACCTGCTACTGCTTTATCATGGGATTGAAGCGATCTGAATGTATGACTGGCATTTTGTCAAGGGTATAGTATCTGTTACACGTATACGTATGCATTTCTTATAAAACATTTTTGTTTACAGCATTAAAGGGGTTGACTCATCATGCCCCCCCCCTTTATATGTGGCGACATTAGGGCATCATAGTAGAGGTTTTCTATTCAGAACCTCACTGTATGAGCCTGAGCAGGATCCATAAAGATTGCCTCCCATATAGGTGAAAGTGATGCGGCTATGTTGCAACATTTGAATGGGCAACATATACTTCTACAGTACTATAGTATTACATTCTACCTGTATCTTCTCTCTAGCTTAAGGTTAGGGGCCCCATGTGGTGTAAGCCCCACGGTTTGCCCACGATGCTAACACCGTGGAAAAAAAAACCCAGTGTTTTACAGTCTCTGTGTAGTGGATGGGATACTAGTGAATCCCATCCCCACACTACAGTAAAGTACGTGCAGTGGACAAGCTGTGATTTACAAAACTGTCACGGTTTTGGAAATCTCAGCATGTCAATTATAACTACGGAAACGCCAGCGGACTCTCTGTGAAAAACTCTGCAGGAAAAACCACTTGCAATAGCCAGGGTGGGTGGTCCTTCCTATGCAGCATGCTACTCTCTGTTTCAATATGAAAACTACATTTCCCAGGTGCACCTTGCTCTATGTGATTGCTAAATGTCCATTCAGAAATCATTCATGCACTGCACATGTTCCATCTGTCAGGACGGCACATCCATGGTTATGTAGCCCTAATATAGTAGGCAGCTCTAGGGAAAACAAAGACAAACTGAGCATGTTCGTCCCAGGTGAAGATGGCCTACAGGTCGTATCCATTGGCAACAGTGCTCAAACACAGGTAGAGGAAGGGTGATTTCATTGAGCTTCTAGGGACGTATACACTTTTGCTAATTGGGATATTTTGCAAAGTACTTTTATATGGAATATGATTGTTGTCGTGGGAATATCCCTTTAAATCTAACTTACAGAGAAACTTTGTGCAAGTTCCGTTACCTTGCGGTGACATTGTTGCTACTTCTGTTTCTTCTTCTTATACATAGTATTTATCTGAGTCTGTGTAGTGTTTGTGTACACAGTGCTATGTCTATATGTAATAAAGTGCTGTCTGTTACATTTAGGACAGCAGGGGATCTTATGTGTCTTGCATGTAAAGTGCCAAATTCAGTCTGCGTGCCACTTAGAAATTCAATTTGAGTAGTATTTTTAGATTTTAGTTAAACCCATCTAATATAGAGAACAATAAAGTATAAAGACCCGTATAATCCTGATGCATGGATTGTCGTCACAGAGATTCTGGAAGACAAGGCAAATAAAAATAAATCATGCAAAATACATTTGTGAAATATAAGTGAAGAGGAGGAGAAGATGAGAAAACTTTTGCATTTTGTCAATGCTGCTGGATTATTGGTCTTGTATTTTATCCTTATTTTAGATTTTCCGGTATTTTTTAATGTTAGCAGCTGATGTATATATAATTCTAGTATACAGGCAGCTTAATAAAAAGTGCACAAGAAATGCATAATGCATAGCTAAAATACCTGATGTCCTCTTTATTGCGTGATTTCTCTGATTCCCAATTCCATCTTTATTTCTGTATCATGGCCACCAGTTTCTCAGACTACTCTAAAAATTTTTGGGGGGTGGAAAGGGAAAAAAAAAAAAATCCGCCATTTTGTTTTGGGTTTTGCAGTATGCTTGCTGCTAGGTTCACACTAGCGTTCGGCTTACCGTTCTTCAGGTCCACTTGCAGGACTTTTCTCTTCACGTTTTTCAAGTGGATGCAGGAAAGGTCCAGGAGACAGAATGAAGGCCAGGGAGAGTATAACGCTGCTCCAAGAGATTAATTAGCATAATAACTAAAAAGTACTGTATTCAAAAACGGCTGCGAGCAGTAGAACAGAAAATGTAGGGCTAGAATAACCTTTCTAAAGGCTATTTCAACGTGGGTTTATTTAAAAATGCATATTTTGAATGATAGAATCCCTTTAAATAGTTTGGACATTTGAGGATGCAGCAATAAGAAATTATGTAAATTTTTTGTTTTCATATGTAAAATGTAACAAATTTTAAAAACTTTATTACATTTTTCTGGTCCTCAAGAACTTGAACATTTATTTTGATACCAAATAAAAGTGTGTGTGTGTGTGTGTGTGTGTGGGGGGGGGGGGGGGTGGAAATCAGGAGTCAGAGGGAAACCCCTCCCTCTGATTTATTGCTTGCTCAAATTCAGCTTGGTCTCATGCCACAAGAGGAGTACGTGCAAGTAATAATAATAATAATAATAATAGTCCTTTAATAGTCCCACAATGGGGAAATTCAGTGTGTTACAGCAGCAAAGATAAGCAGATACAAATACAAATACAACATGTACAGGAATGTTCCAAGGTGAGAGGCATTACATTGATAGCAGACTGACAGATAGGGCGTAGCAGAGGGGGGAGGGGGATTTAACAGGCAGAGAGATATTTCAGTTCTCTGTGTGTAATGATCTCCGCTTAGGTCGGTGTTGGTTGTACAGCCTAACCGCGGTGGGGAGGAAAGATTTCCGATAGCGCTCCTTCTCACACCTAGGGTGGAGCAGTCGGTCACTGACAGTACTGCTCAGCGCAATCACAGTCTCATGCATGGGATGGGAGTTATTCTCCCGCATGGAGCTCACCACGGACAGTATCCTTCTGTCACCCACCACCTGCACTGGGTCCAGTGGGCTCCCCAGGACAGAGCTGGCCCTTCTAATCAGCTTGTCAAGTTTATTTCTGTCCCTGGTTGATATACTGCTCCCCCAGCAGGCCACTCCAAAGAAGATGGCTGATGCCACTACCGAGTTGAAGAAAGTTCTAAGAAGTGCCCCCCGGATTCCAAAGGCTCTCAGCTTCCTAAGCAGGTAGAGCCTGCTGTGGCCCTTCCTGTACAGGGCCTCCATATGATCTGCCCAGTCCAGCTTATTATTAAGGAGCAAACCCAGGTACTTATAGGTGTTCACAATCTCGATGCCCGTCCCCAGGATGTCCACTGGTTTAGGAGGGCTTCTGCCTTTGCGGAAGTCCACCACCATCTCCTTGGTCTTCCCCGCGTTAATCTTCAGGTGGTTCCGGTGGCACCAGTCCACAAAATCCTGGTTCAGTTCTCTGTACTCCCTGTCATCATCATCTGTGATGAGACCCACTATTGCAGAGTCGTCAGAATACTTCTGTAGGTAGCAGCTGTGTGAGTTGCACCTAAAATCTGCAGTGTACAGTGTGAAGAGGAAAGGGGCGAGAACCGTACCCTGAGGTGCCCCCGTATTACAGATCACGGTACCTGACACACAGTCTCGGGCTCTCACGTATTGAGGTCGATTTGTGAGGTAGTCTAGGATCCAGTTGGAGAGGTGGTGGTCCACTCCAGCAAGGCCCAGCTTGTCTCTCAGTAACCTGGGCTGTATGGTGTTAAAAGCACTGGAGAAATCAAAGAACATTATTCTCACCGTGTTCCCTGGTTTCTCCAGGTGAGACAGAGCCCTGTGCAGAAGATGGATGATGGCATCATCTACCCCAATGCCCGGCCGATAAGCAAACTGGAGTGGGTCCATAGCGGGGCTCACTAGAGGGCGGAGATGTGTGAGAACCAATCTCTCCAAGATCTTCATCAGGTGGGATGTCAGTACACAAATGTGCTGGTGCTAGATTTGTTGCGCCAAACAGCTTACTTGCATATTGACAAAAGCAGCGACATTTCAGCAACCGAGGCTCCGATTTTCAAGTAGAAATCACCATTTGATTCAGGTGACCCTAACCTATCTATCTGCAGGGCTGAATTGATAGGCTTGGTTCTGGTGATAGACTCCCTTTAAGAAGTTAAACCTTCAGGTAGTAAGCAAGTATTAGCAATAACCATAATAACAATAAGTGGTGGGCCTATGTCATATTTCCTCTTGCAACTTTTGCCATTCATGTACAATGGGTTTTATATATCAAGTATCAACATCATTTTTCTGGTGTACAAGGCATAAAAAGTTGCAATTTTTAAGCAAATCACAAAAAAGTTGTGACTTTTTCACTTCTGCAAAAAGGGTATGTGGCAAGGGTGGGCAGGAGCTGGGGCCTTTGGCCCTGCCAGATTTACCATTATTTATAACAGAAATCTGGCGTAAATGATGTGGGAAATGTAGATTTCCCCTCCAAGCACACGGACCAGCGGAGGGTGCACATAATTTATGAGCAGACATGAACCTCCTGATAAATGAAGCACACCCTCCACCTGCAAAGGTGCTATGAAGTTAGTAACATCAGTCTTTATAAATCTGCCCCATTGTACTTCAGTAGTCTGGAACACTCCCTCAGCTCTTACATTTACTATAAAATAAAGGAGATTGGTCCTATAAGGTTATTTTTCCTTCTGACATGTATACAACGACAGATAAGTTGTTGGAATGAGAGATATACAGAGGTATCCGCAGGTTTTAATGCAGTTTTTAAAGATAAAAATTTTAAGCAAATTTTAATAAAGAGAACTGAAATATTTCATGTATACTTGTCCTCCCTTTTTTCTATCTTTTCTAAGCAGAGTAAGGCTAAGGCCCTACGTAGGGAACCTCATCTAAAAAAAACATAATGCCAAACACACTGTGTTTCTTAATCTTGGCAGGAAAAAGCAGGGCAGAGTGTTTCAGACTACAAAAGCAGACTCTGTCTGGTACAGGTACAAAAAATGGGACGGCAAAATTTAAGAACCATACACTGGGTATGTGTAGTTAAATGTTTACCTTAAGAATCCATGATAATTAAGGGGTTAATGGAAGGTGTCAGTTATATAGGGTGTAGCAGCTTCTTGTAGATGCCCAGTGTAAGGTGCACTCTGAGTCAACAATGAATACATGGAAAGAACATACTCAGCTCTGTTTTATTTATATCTATGTGTCTAACCTGCCATAGAATAACAGAGGAAATGAAGGGGCGCTACGATCATCTCAACTATATTGGTCATAAATGTATAACGTAAAAATAAAACAAGTTTCTTGGTTTGACACAATGGCTGCTCTCGCCTACATTTTACAGTCTAAGTAGCATACAAAATGGAGAACAATCTGAGGGGGGTGAGGACACACACCTTGGCTGCTGCATCCGACCCAACCTCTGCCCACCAGCAAGATTTTAAAGTTAGAGATTTGGCTTAAAAATCGGCCATCTTTGGCCATTGCAGATGAGATGAGCTTGGACTCGTGTAGCAGTAGGAGTACATGGAAATACCCTAATGTGTAGGTTTTATGGGTGTATAAATGAGTAGAGTACTGTGTTGGTCTATATATGGGTGTATAAATGAGTAGAGTACTGTGTTGGTCTATATATAGGTGTATAAATGAGTAGAGTACTGTGTTGGTCTATATATAGATGTATAAATTAGTAGGGTAATGTGTAGGTCTTGATATTGGTGTACAAATGAGTAGGGTAATGTGCAGGTCTATATATGGGTGTATAAATGAGTAGGGTAATGTGCAGGTCTATGTATTGGTGTATAAATGAGTAGGGTAATGTGCAGGTCTATATATGGGTGTATAAATGATGTGGGGAAGGTAGCTCGGTAGCAGCCGTGGTGCGGACCCAATCAGTCAGAGACACAAACTCTGGTGAAGTAGGTTTATTTAGAAAAAAAAACAGCAAAAATAAATAAACCTTCACTTCAGGTACAAAATAATAATACAGCCTTAACTTCAGGCAAAAAATGTCAAAACAAAGTCCTGCTTGTCCGAGCACTAACTAAACACGAGAAAACTAACTATACATGTGGCTACTATTAACCACACGAACAAAACAACACAGCACAGCACAGTCTCACCAGACTTTCAGTAACGCAGGATAGATCCAGATGGCTCCTCTCACTCCCCAGGATCTACCCTGAAGTACAGGCTCTGTAGGCCTTTATGGCGCCTTAATGAGGCCAGGACTCACACCTGGGCTGAGGCCTACTCAAAACCCGCCCTGGACCAGACGTATGTTAAAAAGCTGGGGCTAATATAGCGAGACTCCAGCACTCTGCCTGTCACCTTCTCACAATGAGTAGAGTAATGTGCCGGTCTATATATATGAGTATAAATGAGTAGGGTAATGTGCAGGTCTATATATATGAGTATAAATGAGTAGGGTAATGTGCAGGTCTATATATTGATGTATAAATGAGTAGAGTAATGTGCAGGTCTTTACATAGGTGTATAAATGAGTAGGGTAATGTGCAGATGTTTATATGGGTGTATAAATGAGTAGAGTAATGTGCAGGTCTACTGTATATATTGGTGTATAAATTAGTAGGGCAATGTGCAGGTCTATATATGGGTATATAAATGAGTAGAGTAATGTGCAGGTCTTTATATAGGTGTATAAATGAGTAGAGTAATGTGCAGGTCTATATATGGGTGTATAAATGAGTAGCATAATGTGCAGGATTTATATAGGTGTATAAATGAGTAGAGTAATGTGCAGGTCTTTATATAGGTGTATAAATGAGTAGGGTAATGTGTAGGTCTTTATATAGGTGTATAAATGAGTAAGGTAATATGCAGGTCTTTATATACACACGTGGACAAAATTGTTGAAAAACCCACAATGGTCACAGAAATAACTTGAATCTGACAAAAGTAATAATATATAAAAATTCTATGAAAATGAACAAATGAAAGTCAGACATTGCTTTTCAACCATGTTTCAACAGAATTTTTAAAAAAAGAAAACTCATGAAACAGGCCTGGACAGAAATGATGGTTCCCTTAACTTAATATTTTGCTGCACAACCTTTTGAGGCAATCACTGCAATCAAACGATTCCTGTAACGGTCAATGAGACTTCTGCACCTCTCAACAGGTATTTTGGCCACTCCTCATCAGCAAACTGCTCCAGTTGTCTCAGGTTTGAAGGGTGCCTTCTCCAGACGGCATGTTTCAGCTCCTTCCAAAGATGCTCAATAGGATTAGGTCAGGGCTCATAGAAGGCCACTTCAGAATAGTTGTAAGGGAATCACTAGAGGAGCGATTCCCCAGTAGCTGCTGGAGAACTTAGGGGGTAGGGGTACAACAAGACAGTGGACCCTAAGCTGAATCCCCCCCACTGTTCCTGGCTAACTTGCCCGATCTGTCCTAGGTGACAGCTAGCAACTAGTCGACAGTCCCTCCTTATAATAAGTGATAACACAGAACAGACAAGACGCACAACAACAAACGGAGGTCAGCTAGCCAAGGGGTCGGTAACAATTGAGCAATGCAGTACAGAATCAAAATCCAAGAGAATAGTCAAAGGTAAGCCAGTGGTCAGAAAATCAGAAGAGCAGGTAACAAGGAGTATAGCCAGTAAGCGAAATGCAATAGCAGGCGCCAATGGGAAAGTGAGCAAATAATAAATAGGGAGAAAGAACCCGCCCCAGACTTGATAGGGGGATAGGCTGTCAATCACAAAGGCAGGACTAAAGTTAACTTAGTGGAGCAGGGGGAGAGCAAAGCATCCCCAGAACATAACAGAGCCTCCTCCATGTTTCACAGTAGGGACAGTGTTCTTTTCAAGATAGGCTTCATTTTTCCATCTGTGAACATAGAGCTGATGTGCCTTGCTAAAAATTTCGATTTTTGTCTCATCTGTCCATAGGCCATTTTCCCAGAAGCTTTGTGGCTTGTCCACATGTAGTTTGGCAAATTACTTTTGTCACATTCAAGTTACTTCTGTGACCATTGTGGGTTTTTCTTTCATTAAACGAAGGGTACCAACAATTTTGTCCACGTGTGTAGGTGTATAAATGAGTAAAGTAATGTGCAGGTCTATATATGGGTATATAAATGAGTAGAGTATTGTGCAATTCTATACATGGGTATATAAATGAGTAGAGTAATGTGCAGGTCTATATATGGGTATATAAATGAGTAGAGTAATGTGCAGGTCTATATATGGGTATATAAATGAGTAGGGTAATGTGCAGGTTTATATATGGGTGTATAAATGAGTAGAGTAATGTGCAGGTCATTACATAGGAGCATAATGAGCAGTAATGTGCAGTGTAAATGACATATGAATTGATTTATTTCTCTGTAATGTCTGTACTTTAACCCTACGATTTGTAAATTGCAGCGGAATATGTTGGTGCTATATAAATAAAATGTCTTATTATTAGTAGTAGTAGTAGTAGAGTAATGTGCAGGTCTTTATATGGGAAGTATGTGAGAGATTTTCTATATGAATATGAAGAATAGAAAGCATGAGCAGGGTGTTCCAGAGCTCCAGATAACAAATGACATGTAGATATTTTGGTGGGAATATTAACTGCTTCCTGCCACTGTGCAGACTTTTCACTTCCTCACTGTACAGTAGAGCCAGTTCAGCATTAGGACTTAAAGGGGCTGATATTTTCCCCACAATCCACAGAGGGGTTTTTTTTTTTTTCCCCCCCCAACCCCCCCCCTTTCCCCCCCCTCCAATGGTTTTAGAAGGAGTGGACTCCCTCTAGTAGGCATCGGCATCCCCGCAAATGCGATAGCACATTTCCCATGCCAGTACATGGTAGCTGTTAGGCCTCCAGGTCTACCTTCAATACATGCCTATCAGGCCGTGCCAGAGACTTATTACACTGTCTGTCAATTCTGCTCTGACAGCATAATACATGGCACTGCAATATATTATGCATGTGAAAGTTTGCAAGTTCATGTCCTAGCGGGACAAAAAAATAATTAAAGTTTTATCTAACGTTAAAATATAATAAAACATTAAAACTTCAACCCAAAATGTATTAGTTATTATGCTAGAATTGTAATTTTTGTGCCTTTTGCCTACCGACAAAATATTCTAAAAAGTGATCAAAAAATGTTATGTTCCCCAAAATAGAATCAATGAAAATTTCAGATCTTCCCAAAAAATAAAGTCCCAACACAATTCTGTTGACTGAAAAACCATAAAGATATGGGTCTACAAAAAATGTAGAAAAAGGATTTTGCTGTTCAAAACCTAAAAAAAAATATTATATATATATTTGGGATCAATGTAATTGTATAGACTGAGAGAATATGATTATAAAGTTATATATGCCAGATAGTGAATGGTGCAAAATTTATAGGAAAAATTACAGTGGTAGAATTGCTGTTTTTTCTATTTCCTCCCAGAAAGAGTTAATAAAAGTTAGTCAATGAGATACAAGTACCCCAAAATGGTCCCATTAAAAACTACATCTTGTCCCGCAAAAAAAACGAGCCCTCCTGTTACATTGACAGAAAAATGAGAAACTTATGGCTCCTGATATGCGATGACAAAAAAACACATAAATGGCTTGGTTATTAAGGGCCAAAACAGGTTGGTCACTAAAGTGTTAATGTAAGGTATTTAGCGTAGAATAGGGACATATAAGTGATGAAAGTATAGAGGACAGTGGCGGTGTGTGCTGGTCTTCCTACAGATTGGGAATAACTGAGGCAAAGGGAGAATCTTTGGATGGGACTATAAATAACAGAGGTTGTATCCAGGTCTTTCCATGTCCTAGTGGGACTAAAAAATAATGTTTTATCCTTAGAAAATATAATAAAACATTAATACTTCATCCCAAAATGTATTACAGTTATTACGCTAGAATTGTAATTTTTGTGCCTCTTGCCTACCGACAAAATATTCTAAAAAGTGATCAAAAAAATGTTATGTTCCCCAAAATAGCATCAATGAAAATTTCAGATCTTCCCACAAAAATAAAGTCCCAACACAGTTCTGTTGACAGAAAAAACATAAAGATATGGGTCTACAAAAAAATGAAGAAAAGGGATTTTACTGTACAAAACGAAAAAAAAAAATGTTATATATATATTTGGGATCAATGTAATTGTATAGATCGAGAGAATATGATTATAAAGTTATATATGCCAGATGGTGAATGGTGTAAAATTTATAGGAAAAATTACAGTGGTAGAATTGCTGTTTTTTCCATTCCCTCCCAGAAAGAGCTAATAAAAGTTAGTCAATGAGATACAAGTACCCCAAAATGGACCCATTAAACAAATCTTGTCCTGCAAAAAACAAGCCCTCCTGTTACATTGACAGATAAATGAGAAACTTATGGCTCCTGATATGCAATGACGGAAAAACACAAAAAATGGCTTGGTCATTAAGGGCCAAAACAGGTTGGTCACTAAGGTGTTAATGTAAGGTATTTAGTGTACAATAGGGACATATAAGTGATGAGAGTATAGAGGACAGTGGTTGTGTGTGCTGGTCTTCCTACGGATTGGGAATAACTAAGGCAAAGGGAGAATCTTTGGATGGGACTATAAATAACAGAGGTTGTATCCAGGTCTTTCCATAGGACTGAGGATAAAAGACTGGGATGATGTGCAGGTCTTTCTAAAGTGTGAATGACAGGAGAAATATGAAGGTCTTCCTAAGAGAGTATAAATCACAGAAGCTGACTGCAGGTGTTTCCATCGGAGTGACGGACGTGATGTGCAGGTCTTTTTATGGAACTATGAAAAACACAGGTGATATGCAAATCTCTTTTGTGGCCATATGTTTCTGCTTTCATCCTTTCAATGAGAAATGTGATCCTTCCCCTGTAAGAATGGCTGGCAGTAGTATACAGGTCCTGATAGCAGCAGGCATAACGCTGTGTAAGGATACAAAAGTTATGTCATGTCTATAAAGTACAGAAGTAAGAATAATACAATACGTGTTTCCATAGCAGTAGTGTTGACGCATGTGACAAGTGCCATGTATTATATGTGAGTATTACGCAGGCTGAGATTATTCTATTAATGTCCCAGCCCTGACCATTCTTTATGGGGGTCATTGGCTGCATTCCCCACACATCCATAAACTGGTGTCAGTAAATTCACCCATAACACGCCATAATTTTTTTTTGTCAAATTATTCTGCTGGTCCCATCATGTTGCCTTTTCACAGTCACCATCCCTATGACCGGTCATCTTCAGCTGGACTGTAGTGACAATCTGTGTGGGTAAACCCAGCCATGCTTCTATGGAAGTGTGAATGACAGAAGTGGCTTTTTGCAGCTCTTACCCTGGGAGTATGAATGACTGAAGTGTTGCTGGGCAGGTCTCTGTGTAGGGGCATGGATGACGGAGCTGCTGGTGTGCAGGTCTCTCTATGAGGGGATATGGATGACGGAACCGATGCTCTTAGTCAGGCCGGAGAGGGTTAATCGCTCCTGTATTGGTCCTGAACAGTAGCGGCTTCTTGCTGCTATGGGGAAGCAGCTGGTTTTGGGGGAAGGGAGCTGGTCACACACACACACATCCCAGTAATGAGGAGATAGACGCATGCAAACACACACACACACACACACAGAGGGGACAGACATATATACACACACAGGCGTAGCGGAGGAGACGGCATTGCTTGTGCTCACACTGGCACACACACTGTCACTGAGAGCCTCTCTGTCTTTGTGCCTGCCTGTGTGAGTGTGTGAGCGCCTGCAGCAGGCAGGGTGTTGTGTGTGAGTCTGCGGTAAGGTGTGGGGGTCCTGTGTTGTCTCTGCGGTGCGGGGGGAGTGCTGCTATATGCGATCTGTCTCCTCAGTGCAGAGTGTGATCAGACTGGCCCTGCCTGCAGGTGAGTGCTGTGCTCTAATGTCTAGCACACAATGCATGCATGTATGTTCAGCATTGATCGCCCTCTCCGAGCATGTGAGCCTCATCTTTATTAATGTACCCGCTCCTAATGTTCATTCTGCAAGCAGACGTGTTCCAGGCAGCCTGTGTCTGTGAGGCAAACATCTGCATATGTATATGGCAAGGAGAAAGATTTGTTGGGTTTGAAGAGAGACCAGAGTGAGCCATAGGTAACATGCAGTCAGCCCTTGAGTCTGTCATGATCTTGGAGAGATACAGCCGGGTCTCCACTCACATCTAGGTTATGGTCATTCATGCAGTTGTGCCAGGAGTTGTCTCACTATGTATCGGTTTAGCGATGAGTCTGCATTTAGGTTCCTTGCTATGTGGGTACTTGGCATGGCTTTTATTTTAGTTGGGTATAACAGGTATCACATGTAGCTCGCAGGCACATTCTTCAGTGCTTCTTCTTTTGCTTGTCTTTTATGTCTATTACGTATAGAGTTGTGGGGGATTCTCTGCTAGCTCTATAGGAGTCAGTCTGATTTAAGGTGGCACCTGAGTTTTATGGGTAGGTGTGCCAGTGTGTACAGGAGGGTAACTTAAGTCAGGCATAGTGATATGAAGGGGAGATGTCCCATCTACATTAGTGCTATTCTCCTCTCTGGCATATCTGTAATGTTCAGGCTGCCTGTACGCTGTACCAGTCACACTTGGTGACTAAGGGTATGGTTCTGTGTCTGTGGGCATATTCCTCAATTATTCCTATGCATGCATAGCTATTATTATGCATTATATATGTAAATCTCTTCTTTAGTTGTGTATGTCTGTTCCTGTTCCTTGCATTTGACTTGCCTCTTAGTGTGTTTGTCTGTATGTTGCAACGTGTTGTACTGTTGTCTAATATTATTGTGTATTGGTTTCAGCTATATCAATACCTAATGCATTATAATATATACATGTTCTGAATTGTATTATTAATGCATGACACTAATGATTATTATTATTGTTAGTCATTTCTGTGGGTCAGCTAGTTCTAACATATCTGATACAAAATTAGAATAAATGACCATATGTAAGCCTGTAAGGGTATGTATCTGTACAGGTGTAGCAGGAATGAGTTTATAATTTGCCATAATTTATCACTGTGTCACAATGTGTTATCTGTGGGTGCCCGTAAGACTACAGGATAACCAGAGAAACCTATATTATAATGCATCTATAATAATCACAAAATATTAATTTATTAATTCAGTTTTAATATACATTTACTAGACAATAAAATTAGTTAATAGTTATTAGATATAGAAATATATTACTCCTATATATATATATATATATATATATATATATATATATATATATATTTAATGTATTTTTTTTTTTTTTTACAATTTAGTCACATAGGCTGGATGCTTTGTCCTAGCTCTTAATTTGCAGTGTTACGTCGCTGCCAGATACAGTTGGAGTCACATACTGAAGTGAGCTTTTATCCAGGACTACTTATTGTATCACAGTCTTTCATCCCTCAGTGGGAGTCTTCAGCCACTTCCATGTAATATTATGTGGGCAGTCTGGGGTAGCATTTCCTGGCATGGTATTCAAACTGGTGCTGATCATTGGTCCAGTGATAAATGATGGGGATTTGTACAGGCGATCTGGGAAATACATCCTTATCAGTGCTGGTATTTTGGGGTAGGACACACAGGCGGTATATGAAACATATAAAAGTAAAATTCAAAGGAGTCCAAAACCTACAATTGGCCCATTCTAAAAGTTATAAAAGATCTTAGAACTGAAGATATTTCTGAAGGATTTTGCTGATTTTTATGACAAAGTGCTATGTTTAATAGTGATTCACACATTGCATGACACCATATAACAAAGACTGACTGTCCCACAACCACAAGGGTGAATATGTAACCTGCTTAGTCATCAGCTCTTACAGTATATTTTTACCTTCCTTTATATCAGTTGTTATAACATGGACTTACCACTCTATATCCACCATGTGTATATGCTTTTTATAAGAATTAATATTGCTTATATTTATACATTACACTGTATTATATTACTTATTGTAGTTACTACAACTACTGATGTTACAGCCACAACTTGCACAGTATGTATACTAGTATGGACTTGTCATTTTAAGATACAATACATTGCCATTGATTTCTTAAATATATAGGTAGTGATACGGTCTGTTCTTACATGATAGACAATGTGGGCAATTGCATTATACCAATGTAGACTCCTACCTATAAAGGGAGTTTACTAGATGATTTATGCTCATGGAATCACTAACTGCACCAGGTAATGGAACAAAACAGATGTGGATACGTACATTTCTGGATGGGACTTAAATCTGGCATAGATGGGTGTAACTGTAGTGCATCTTTAGCACACAGACCCTTCTGGGAACAGAGTTGCACTTCACTGCACTTGTTCCTTCAACGTCCCATTCACCACTTTTTATGAAGCGGAGACCAGGGTGGCTGGGGCAGGGACTCCTTGGGCAGACACATTTACTAGAACTTATGCCAAAACACTGGTGCAAGTCATACCTGAAATCTATGCCAGTCCCGGATTTTAGTTCTGGTGAACTATTAAGAGGCCAGAATGTCTTAATAACTGAGGTGCATCTCATGCCAGCCAGGGAATTAATCAAGACTGGCATACAAAACACCAGTCTTAATAAATGCCCTCACCGTGTATTAAACCTGCAGCACAGAATATCTGGTGAAAGCTAGAGCAGCTGCACAGGAATCGTGATAGAAAGTCGAGATGACAGGCCTGGCTGATTTTAGCTGTTTTTTGTCATGGCCATAGGATGTCCACTATGGAAATCCTGAAGTGGGGAATACAAAAGATAGAACATGAAGATATAAGTAGCCTGAGCAACATAATTGTTAATATCAGGTGCCTGTCTCATCGCTGCCAACAGGAAAACTAAATTAAAAGTCAGCCTAATTCACACAAGGCACACTTGTTACAGAAATTCCTGCAATGAAAAAATTGTCTCCATTCATGTGACTTGTAGTTGTTTAGGTGGCAACCTGGATTAGGTGAATTTGTGCAAGCCCCATTCCAATGAATGGGATAGTCACAAAAATATCTGCAGAATCTAAAAGTGATGGAGGGAGAGGTACAATAGGAGCAAAGTACTACTTTACAGCAGTGGACTAGTCACTTGCATGTATATACAAGTTACCTTTCATTCAGTGTTCCCATATTTTCCAGGTTGCTAAGGCAACAGTTTTTCTGCTTGTACTTTTCTCCATGTGTAAGCTTTGTGTAGGTATGTCTTGTGGTTTATATATTGCATATGAGTATTGCATACTGCTAGGACCTTATCAGTTTATTGTATAGTATTCTTCTAGCTAGATAATATTATATATTCTATAAGGTAAAATGTGATGTTACGTCTGTGATGAAAACAAATACGGTTCATGGGTGAAGATACTAGGACAGATTTACTAATGATGTCTAATACTTAGGGTGGTGCCCCATGGTATTCCATGGTCCGGCAATGCATTCACATGTAAGTAAGTTCATTTCAGTTGATATAATTGCTGACCACTTACTGTAAGGCTAGGGCAACACTGTGATTTTGGGCACGATTCCCATGGCACAACCATCATGAACAGTGACGGGGTCAGTCAAAAGATGTGCCAAATCTGTTAGAGAAGCGCATACTGTTTAATAGATTTGGCATATCTTTGGTGCACATTAGACACCAATTCAACACATTAACGTCCTCTTTACTAGACATTTTTGCAAAGCGTCTACAGTCATGGCCAAAAGTTTTGAGAATGACACAAATATTCTATTTTCACATGATCTGCTGCCCTCTGGTTTTTATGTGTGTTTGTCAGATGTTTTTATCACATACAGAAATAGAATTGCATTCATATTATGAGTAACAGAAGCTTATATTGACAGTTAGAATGAGTTAATGCAGCAAGTCAATATTTGCAGTGTTGACCCTTCTTCTTCAGGACCTCTGCAATTCTCCCTGGCATGCTCTCAATCAACTTCTGGACCAAATCCTGACTGATAGCAGTCCATTCTTGCAGAATCAATGCTTTAATTTTGTCTGAATTTGTTGGTTTTTGTTTGTCCACCCGTTTCTTGATGATTGACCACAAGTTCTCAATGGGATTAAGATCTGGGGAGTTTCCAGGCCATGGACCCAAAATCTCTATGTTTTGTTCCCTGAGCCATTTAGTTATCACCTTTGCTTTATGGCAAGGTGCTCCATCATGCTGGAAAAGGCATTGTTGAGCGCCAAACTGCTCTTGGACGGTTGGGAGAAGTTGCTCTTGGAGGACATTCTGGTACCATTCTTTATTCATGGCTGTGTTTTTAGGCAAGACTGTGAGAGAGCCGATTCCCTTGGCTGAGAAGCAACCCCACACATGAATGGTTTCAGGATGCTTTACAGTTGGCATGAGACAAGACTGGTGGTAGCGCTCACCTCTTCTTCTCCGAATAAGCTGTTTTCCAGATGTTCCAAACAATAGAAAAGGGGATTCATCAGAAAAATGACTTTACCCCAGTCCTCAGCAGTCCACTCCCTGTACCTTTTGCAGAATATCAGTCTGTCCCTGATGTTTTTTCTGGAGAGAAGTGGCTTCTTTGCTGCCCTCCTTGAGACCAGGCCTTGCTCCAAGAGTCTCCGCCTCACAGTGCGTGCAGATGCACTCACACCTGCCTGCTGCCATTCCTCAGCAAGCTCTGCACTGCTGGTAGCCCGATCCCGCAGCTGAAACACTTTTAAGAGACGGTCCTGCCGCTTGCTGGTCTTTCTTGGGCACCCTGGAGCCTTTTTGGCACCAATGGAACCTCTCTCCTTGAAGTTCTTGATGATGCAATAGATTGTTGACTGAGGTGCAATCTTTCTAGCTGCAATACTCTTCCCAGTTAGGCCATTTTTGTGCAGTGCAATGATGACTGCACGTGTTTCTTTAGAGATAACCATGGTTAACAGAAGAGAAACAATGATGGCAAGCACCAGCCTCCTTTTAAAGTGTCCAGTGGTGTCATTCTTACTTAATCATGACAGATTGATCTCCAGCCCTGTCCTCATCAACACCCACACCTGTGTTAATGGAGCAATCACTGAAACGATGTTAGGTGGTCCTTTTAAGGCAGGGCTGCAATGATGTTGAAATGTGTTTTGGGGGATAAAGTTCATTTTCTAGGCAAATATTGACTTTGCAAGTAATTGCTGTTAAGCTGATCACTCTATATAACATTCTGGAGTATATGCAAATTGCCATTAGAAAAACTGAAGCAATAGACTTTATAAAAATTAATATTTGTATCATTCTCAAAACTTTTGGCCATGACTGTAGTAAGGCAAAAATATCTGTACTCTTTGGTGCAAAATAGTAATAAATTATAGCAAAGCAAACACCAGAATTCTGGCACAACACAACACTAGGGGAGACCTGGTGTATCAACCACAAGCCAAAGCAAGGCATTGCTAAGACCGGTCACATAACATTAATCTACAGTCATATGAAAAAGTTTGGGCACCCCTATTAATCTTAATCATTTTTAGTTCTAAATATTTGGGTGTTTGCAACAGCCATTTCAATTTGATATATCTAATAACTGATGGACACAGTAATATTTCAGGATTGAAATGAGGTTTATTGTACTAACAGAAAATGTGCAATATGCATTAAACCAAAATTTGACCGATGCAAAAATTTGGGTACCCTTATCATTTTATTGATTTGAATACTCCTAACTACTTTTTACTGACTTACTGAAGCACAAAATTGGTTTTGTAACCTCACTGAGCTTTGAACTTCATAGCCAGGTGTATCCAATCATCAGAAAAGATATTTAAGGTGGCCAATTGCAAGTTGTTCTCCTATTTGAATCTCCTCTGAAGAGTGGCATCATGGGCTCCTCAAAACAACTCTCAAATGATCTGAAAACAAAGATTGTTCAACATAGTTGTTCAGGGGAAGGATACAAAAAGTTGTCTCAGAGATTTAACCTGTCAGTTTCCACTGTGAGGAACATAGTAAGGAAATGGAAGACCACAGGGACAGTTCTTGTTAAGCCCAGAAGTGGCAGGCCAAGAAAAATATCAGAAAGGCAGAGAAGAAGAATGGTGAGAACAGTCAAGGACAATCCACAGACCACCTCCAAAGAGCTGCAGCATCATCTTGCTGCAGATGGTGTCACTGTGCATCGGTCAACAATACAGCACACTTTGCACAAGGAGAAGCTGTATGGGAGAGTGATGCGAAAGAAGCCGTTTCTGAAAGCACGCCACAAACAGAGTCGCCTGAGGTATGCAAAAGCACATTTGGACAAGCCAGCTTCATTTTGGAAGAAGGTCCTGTGGACTGATGAAACAAAGATTGAGTTGTTTGGTCATACAAAAAGGCGTTATGCATGGCGTCAAAAAAACACAGCATTCCAAGAAAAACACTTGCTACCCACTGTAAAATTTGGTGGAGGTTCCATCATGCTTTGGGGCTGTGTGGCCAATGCCGGCACCGGGAATCTTGTTAAAGTTGAGGGTCGCATGGATTCAACTCAGTATCAGCAGATTCTTGAGAATAATGTACAAGAATCAGTGACGAATTTGAAGTTACGCCGGGGATGGATATTTCAGCAAGACAATGATCCAAAACACAGCTCCAAATCTACTCAGGCATTCATGCAGAGGAACAATTACAATGTTCTGGAATGGCCATCCCAGTCCCCAGACCTGAATATCATTGAACATCTGTGGGATAATTTGAAGCGGGCTGTCCATGCTCGGCGACCATCAAACTTAACTGAACTGGAATTGTTTTGTAAAGAGGAATGGTCAAAAATACCTTCATCTAGGATCCAGGAACTGATTAAAAGCTACAGGAAGCGACTAGAGGCTGTTATTTTTGCAAAAGGAGGATCTACTAAATATTAATGTCACTTTTCTGTTGAGGTGCCCATACTTTTGCAGCGGTCAAATTTTGGTTTAATGCATATTGCACATTTTCTGTTAGTACAATAAACCTCATTTCAATCCTGAAATATTACTGTGTCCATCAGTTATTAGATATATCAAATTGAAATGGCTGTTGCAAACACCCAAATATTTAGAACTAAAAATGATTAAGATTAATAGGGGTGCCCAAACTTTTTTCATATGACTGTATACTAAGAGCAGTAGTACTGTATGTAAAAGAGCTGGACAAAGGGAGTAGTGTCTGCTAGGAGATGAGAAGTGTGTCCTCCAGCTTTACCCTGCAATGCTTGGCTGTATTTATACATACAATATGTAGGGGAGCCACCCAGCGGACACGTTGCCCCATGCCCCACTTGTCAGAGAGTTGCAGAGTATGATATTAGTTGTATATAATGTAGATGCCTACAGTCAGGTGTAGGTGCAGCTTTA
Source organism: Leptodactylus fallax (assembly GCA_947044405.1). NCBI lineage: Eukaryota > Metazoa > Chordata > Amphibia > Anura > Leptodactylidae > Leptodactylus > Leptodactylus fallax. The sequence continues at coordinate 26,430 of CAMRHE010000810.1, forward strand.
ATAATACAGTCACATAAGCTCGATCCTGTCCTGGCTCTTAATATGCAGTGTTACATCCCTGCTAGATGCAGTCGGGGTCACATACTGAAGTAAGCTTCTATCCAGGATTACTTATTGTCACAATCTCTGGGAGTTTTTAGCCACTTCCATGTAATATTGTATGGGAAGTCTGGGTTAGCATTTCTTGGAAAGTGGCTCTAACTGGTAGTGAATATTTTTTCAGAGAAATATGAATTTTTAGAAGAGATATTGGAAAATACCTTGTAAATCAGAGCTGGTCTATTGTGATGTGACACAGGGTTGGTATATTAAGAACATAATAGTAAAAAAAAAAAAAAATCTTATACCTACAGTTGGTCCATTCTAACAGAAGGAGCTACTATGAGGGATTGACAATGTTTTTGCGTTATTGATAGATGGATAGATAGATAGATAGATAGATAGATAGATAGATAGATTCTCACTTGGCCCTAATAAATGAAGCAAAAAAATGATCTGCACTCTGCACTCCGGAAGACATTTGCAGTGTGTCCAGAGTTTCCTATGTGCTAGATTGGCAGTGCTGGGGTCCTGGGCTTGAATCCGACCAAGGGCAACATCTGTTTGTATGTTCTCCCCATGTTTGTGTGGGTTTCCTCCCATGGGCCAAAAGTAAACTGGATCACTGTACAAACACTGTTGGGGATCAGTGCCTGTATGGCAGCCACTAGCTCCCCTACTCCGCAGTGCTCCCTTCACTTTGAGTCTCTATGAGAAAGGTACAATACAAATGATTGTCATTATTGCAGCTGCTATTTCCATCTCGGCCATGGGTCAAATGACTGATACTTACATCATCATAGGGATCTATAATGATGTATTTCAACAGGATTTGTGTCCATAATACAGTTTAGAAATCTGGACACATTATGGCCGTATGTAGGAGGCCTTTAAAGGGTGAAGATCAGAACAGTTCAGCTTAGCCACACATTGGTCTGTGGTACATACATAAACTTTTTAATAAGCCTAGTATTCCCTGCTTCAGCTGTTGGCAAAAATAAAGTTTTTTATTTTCATTTTATGCAGATTATGTATCAATGTATAAATACAGTGATAAATTACTATTACCATTTACCTAGTCAAAAGGGTGTGTCCTTACAAAGTCTGGCATTGACTGTGTAGAGATAATCTCCATTGCTATGGGAAATGTAAACACCCAGCTGTCAATTATTTTATACTGGTGCACTTATATGGAGCACCAGTGTTAATAAATCACCTCTTATGTTTCTATTTTGAAGAATTTGGCCACCTTCTTTTGGATAAGCTGTGCTGTGACGCTAGTCCTGTCTTTTATTCAGACACATTGGCAAAAACTATTTACTATAACCCAGATATATCTGCAAATACATTCAACTGGTGAAGGGACTAGATGTTTCCCTAGAGATACACACCGACTTGCATTTATAATGTGACTCACAAGACTGTGAGAAAAGATGCAATCTCCATCTCTTGTCCTCATCTCCTTGTTGATGATGTTGTCTTGTAGGCTATTTTGCATTCGCTGTTGTCACTGAAAACTGTTCATTTGTCACCGGGTTTGCATTACTGTATATTATTATAGGTTATTTCTTATTATGGTTTTTCATTTTAATAACCATCTCTTGCTGTTGTGGATAAGAATATTTTACATATAAGGGAGATAGGGAATAAGAAATGAGCAAAAAAAAGACTAACAGTTCCTCAAGTGGTGGCAGAAATTGCTGTTTTATTTTTCTTTTTTTCTGTCAAAAAAAGAAATGGTCAAATGGCCAATTTTGACCATTTTGGCCAACGATCCTTTAGAAATATGAGATGGCGGATGGTAAACTGTTGTCTGCCAAAAATGTGAACTGTCAGGTTGGATATTTTTGGATGCTGTTGACTGGACGTACAATTGCATGGTGCAATTGGCTGAATCCTGTTGGTCATTTGCCATTTTGCACAAGTTGACTGTTGTTTTACATTTTTGCGCCTCCTAATCTGCCACTTTAGTCTGACATAGGCTCGGTTCACATCTGCGTTCGGGTTTCCGTTCAGGGAGTCTGCTTGGGGATACCCCGAACAGAAACCTATATGCATAAAAAAGTGGTTTACACGGGAATCCCGCGGACCCCATAGACAAAACATGCGGAGAGGAAAATGCTGCTTGCAGCACTTTCCTCTCTGCTTGCTTCGTGCAGAAACTGAGCGGAAACCCCACGGACCCCAAACGCAGATGGTGGGATCATTTGTAGAACCGATCTGACAGATAAATGATCGGCCATATTACGGCTGATACTTATGTGTATGAAATGTTTTAAAATACCGATTATTTTTAGTGTTAAATATCATTTCCAATATTACCTGAAAAATAAGTCCCTAGTTGTATGATGTCATTTAAAGGGGTTGTCCTAAGTGGACAAAACATCTGTCTATAAACCCTGTTAGGGAATATTGACTTCATTGTAGAAGATTCATGCTTGGGATCCTCTCTACCATCCACTGCAGAAAGACATTCGGAAGGGAAACTCCCACTTTGGTGGACTCAGTGCAACCATTTACTTTATTCCTGTTTCAGGGGATAAGCATCTAATTGTTGGTAGTCCAACCACTGAGACCCCCAGTGATCACAAGAATGGTGGTCTCCAAGTTAACTTTGGGAATGGAGCAGAAGTGTGGATGGACCATGACCATTCCATTTACTTCTGTTGGGACTGGCAGAGATATTCCAGTACAATGTTCCATCTGTCTCGTAGAAGTGAATGAAGCGATGGTCATGCATGTGCACTGCCAGTTCATTCACATAGGGGACTCAAAGACCCCTGTTCTTGTGATGGCGATAAGTGCTGTTCATGGGAAATCCCTTTTAATGGTTTTAACCCTACACTCACTATCGGTGTAGGGTAGCCAAGATAAAACATGGCTAAAAAGATGAAAGACCATTTGACTTTGTACAAGTCATCTACATTCATGTTTACATTCAGTTGGAGTTTTTTTTCTGTAATGGTTATAAACACCAATAAAGGGGTATTCTGGGCTAAAAATATTGATGGCCTATGCTGCCTAGTTGCTCGATTTTTTTTTTTTTATGTAGATTATATCTATATGTAATTCATAAAGCAATGTTTTAAGAGGGATATGCTACTGTATTAGCTGTATAGAAAAGGGGGTGGATAGTAAAGAAAGAGGTGACTAATGAATTAGATCTTGTCTATGTCCTGCCATTATTACATGTTTAGTTTGTCTATACAGTACATCTGATCTTATAGAGCTATTTTTTTCCTTCCAGTGCCCGCATGGATGTGAAGGAAGCAGAAGAGCTGGGCAGCCCCCAGCCGGTGACACTTCAGGCCTTTGCCAGTGGCTCAACACTTCATGGCATTGCTCACATTTTTTCCTATGAGCGTTTCTCATGTCGGAGGTTGATCTGGGTGCTATGTTTCCTTGGCTCCTTGTCCCTTTTGCTGTTTGTGTGTACTGAGAGGATCATCTATTACTTTGATTATCCACATGTCACCAAACTGGATGAGATTGCTACTGCCAGGATGATCTTTCCAGCTGTGACCTTCTGTAACCTCAATGAGTTCCGCTTCAGCCGAGTAACAAAGAATGACCTTTACCATGCGGGGGAGCTACTGAGCCTGCTCAACAACCGGTAAGAGGGAATCCTCAACACACTTTATCAGCTAACCCGCCTATTAGGTGTCTAATCATAATACATACAGTAGTGTGCAAAAGTTTTAGGCAGGTGTGGAGGAAAAGCTGCAAAGGGGGAATGCCTTCAAAAATAGAAGTGTAATAGTTTATTTTTGTCAATTAGCAAAACGAAGTGAATGAACAAAAGAGAAATCTAAATCAAATCTATATTTGGTGTGACTGCCCTTTGCCTCCCATCAGTTCTTCTAGGTACACTTGTAGACAGTTTTGAAGGGAGGTTGTTCCAGACATCTTGGAGAACTAAGCACAGATCTTCTGTGGATGTAGGCTTGCTCCAATCCATCTGTCTCTTCATGTAATCCCAGACAGACTGGATGATATTGTGATCAGGGCTCTGTGGGGGCCATATCATCATTCCAGGACTCCTCCTCCAAAGGGATTTAGATGGGATTTAGATTTCTCTTTTTTTATTCACTTCATTTTGTTAATTAATAAAAATAAACTATTAAGATTTCTATTTCTGAAAGCATTCTTTCTTTGCAGCATTTGTTCCATCTGCCTAAAATTTTTGCACAGTACTGTGTTGCACTGAATAGTAGTGCATCTCTCCCATCACCTGTGACAGGGTTAATTTTAAAGGAACACAAAAAATAAGGTCCTTCACTTATAAACTTACATCTTGCATACTGGTATCAGTCAGGTATACATGTTTTTGGAGGGTCTCAGAATGAGAGAAATAGTGATCCCGGGTGCAGTCATTTTCCTGCACATCCTGTCCATAATCCCACTGAAGATCACTACAGTCAGCCAGTTCTGTGCCAGAAATAAGTGCATTCACTAGATTGCATTCAGCTACATGACTGTAGATAGGATAGGACTGACAGAGTGGGCCAGAGGACCCTTCACTGGGTCCAGTTCATAACACAATATTTGGCGTAGTAGAAGAAAACCCCATTTAAAGCTGACTATGGATCCAATCACATTAACTAGCTTCTATTCCTTATGGAATAAATCACAAATAACCAATTATACCTTATTGGTGATGTGTCTTGTCTTCACAATGATACTGTAACAACAAAGAAAATAAAGTAAGAAATGGCAGTGCACGTATTTATATAGATAGAGGGCAGACCCTCAGAATAACTTCCCACGTGTAACCAAGAATCCACAGTCCCAATTTAGATAATGTGTAGTGTAGATAATTGATATCTCAGATCGCCTGTTTAGGTTTTTTTTTAATCAAATACCTATTTTCCATCAAAACATGACCACTAGAGGCACTGTTGTATTGAGGAGTGATAATTCATAATGCAATATAAGCACATATTTTAATATATTTTTTTCTTTTTATGCTGAGATAATAAATAGATACATAAATAGATTTCTGTGCTTAATGGTTAATAAAAATGCACAGGTTTTTCGACTCATGGTTTAGAAGCATTTAGCTCTTAGTTTCCATTTGAAACCTAAAGATTTCTGCCATCCTTTTTTTGTATTTTTACTAAACTAAAACTATTTAGTCACCATTTTTTTCAATGGGCATTCACATTATTATTTCCTTGAAACTGCAAATGTCAAATGTGGTTGGCATAAAGGGCTCTTCGGCTTTATATAATCCCCTTGATAGAAGATCCTTAGAGAGTAAACTGATGACATAGTGTTCTTTGTAGTGTGGTTAAACCTGTAAGTAAGTGTCCAGATTCCTTACAGCGCCACCACAAAGAAATTTAAGCATTACACATTTCCTGTTCAAATCAATGGGCTGCTTGTGTAATGCAGGACTTGACAGGTCCTCCAGAATGAGAGACACTCTTTATAGCCTCTCTGCACATTGGCTAAGAGATGAGTATGATGAAATGGAACCCCCATCTCCAATACCCCTCAGAATTCCCTATTTTTTTTTTTTTTTTTAATTTACTTTTAAAAAGGGTTGTCTAAGGGACATATATTTCCTGTGCAGTGCATTTCCTGCACTGGATAAGCTTAATTTCTAATTAAGTTGCCTGTTTATTAGCTTTGCAGAGCTCAGGAAGGAAGGGTTTCTTTCCTCTCCTCAGTGCTGACCCTTTAACTTTAAGTCACATGACTGACTTCACTCTACACCATGATCCTGCCACCGGAGTACAGCGGAGTTGGTTACGTCACATACAGTCAGAGTGGCTGCGGATACAGGATACAGAATTCTGGCAGCCAACTGTGCTTTGCAAAGGTAATATTTGTGGGTCCATGGGACCTGACTATATATAAGAAATAAAGCTTATCTGGTGCAGGGAATACATTGTTAAGTTTTATTTCTCCCTGCATAACCCTTTAAGTAGAACCCCCTCCTTAAATACCGAGGCTCTGTATGTGGTATGGAAAATAACTGATACATTTTTCTATGTCCTTAGATCTTTTTCTTTTATGGATACGTGTTGTCGCACATTATGAAGATCACTGCTATTTCAGGCCCCATTTCCCACCATATTGACAGCAGAATTTCACTTAATACTAGGTGGGAAACACTAGACTAGACAATACCTTTATATGGCTGAAAACCGAGCTGTATGTATATCTGCAATAGAAATGAATTGCAAGGAATGTAATTAAATGGGCAGAAAAACCAACACGCTGCATTGTAACCAATAACCGGCTCATAATAATAAAGGCTTTAATGTGCTCAGTGAAGTCAAGGCACAAAATCAATATATATCCTGCGGGACCGTATTATAGCACAAAGAAAAACACCTTGAGATAAAGGGAGAAATTTGGTCTAAGGGAGAAGGACAAATGCCCCCTGGTTAACAAAAAATGCAAGAGACGACAGGAAGAACGTGATAAATAATTATGTGTTAATACTTCCAGAAAGTCCTAAAGATATATTATATTTAGCGTATATTGTATGCAGTATATTGTGGACAGGTTGCATTCTCCATATTACAAGCTCTCTAGTAAGCATTTGTGATGTAGTTTTCATGACGTATAGTCCAGATTTTATGTTGATATCTGCAGTGACTACAGAGGTCTGTTTCCTCCACTGTATACTGTGCAGATCTGATGGCCACAGCAGCCGATCAAGTGGGTTCTGATATTGACCCCGCACCAATCTGATATTGATGATCTGTCCTAAGGATATGCCATCAATATCAAGTCATGGACAACCCATTTAATCTAGTAAGACGGCAACAATCAACATGGTGAATAGCATATTAATGTACAATGGGGAGATTTATCAAAACTGCTGGTGACTTGGCCGCACAATGGCTGGGGCTAGCATCACCACAGTCAGTCAAGTATATGCCTATTAGGGTTATACTTGTAACATGTCCAAATAGGCACATGTCACAATATGAGGGCATGTAGACCTATGTCAATATATTATTAGAAAAAGGAACCTTTTATACAGCGCAAAATGATATAACATAAATTCCTTCAAAAATGTGGTGTGCCCAAGTGCATCACAAGTGTTTTCTCACATTTATTCAAAAAAATATAAAAATTAATCAGTAATGTATACTAGAGCTGGGCGATTATGACCTAAATCAAAATCACGATTAATTGAACAATTTACCTTGATTGCGATTAATGAGCAATTACGATAGGACACTCTCCTTTTATATACCACGCCCCCTATTTATATGCCACACCCCCTATTTATATGCCACACCATGACACTGAATTTTTGTTATTCATATATCAGTGATCCTGATTGGATAACATACAGTTAGTGACATATCCTTTAGCCAATGGCAGTGGTAGACAGGATGGCCTAGATGCAAAATAATTGAAATCATTGACGTTCACAAGAATTAACAGACTTTTGGTTTCGGTTATTTTTCAATTAATTGCCCAGCCCCAGTATATATATATATATATATATATATATATATATATATTTATACACCCCATAGTGGTAAAAAAAAGAAAGTACGTCATGTCCCGAAAAAACGCCCCATTCAGCTTTGACTAAGCAAAACTAAAAGTTGTATAATCCAGAATACTAGGATGAAAAAACGAGAAATGTCTCTAGTCCTTGAGCGAGCCCAAAAGTCACCTTGTCCTTAAAGGGGTTTATCCATGAACATAACCATATTTATATTTGTAAACAATTTAAACATTTTTGTAAATATACATATTTAAAATTTTGCAGGCTTTTAGAGATTTTCTGTGACCACCTTAATGGTGACCGTCTGTTGTCTTGACCAGTTGCCAATGAATAAAACCATGACTGCAGGAACTTTCATTTTTCATGATCAATGAATTACCCAGCAATAGGACCCCCATTGATCTGCAAGTTACCTCTGTCCTTTGGATAGGAGGTTAACTTGTTACCAGAATACACCTTTAAATGCAGCAATGTTTCAGAGTAAAACATAGCTCTATGCCATAAGGGGTTTTCATGTATCTTGTAGTTCATGCAGGCATGAGCCCGGTTCGACCTGAATATCCCAAATTGTTCAGTTATTAACGAAACTGAACAATTGGAGATTCATCTCAGACAAACTAAAGTGGCCACGGTGACATGCATTGCGGTAAATTATTATACTCTGGGGCCAGTGGGGGTGAAAAAAAACAAAAAAACATCTGTACTCCCTTCCCTCACCTCTTTTGGGCCTCCTTGCGGGGACCAGGTCTTTCTCTTGGTCTTCTTGGTGACGTCATACAATCGGGGGGGCATGCCAGGTGTTATTACATCATGTGGGAAGGTGACTATAAATGTTTTTTATTTTTTACTCCTCCCCTGAGCCTCCACCTATTATATTCTGGGGTCTGAAGAGAACCCAGAGTATAATAATTAAACTTCCAGTTCTACCGAAGCCACCCAAACCCAAACCAAAGCGAATCTTGGGAGGTTCACCCATCTCTATTAGATCTCAATTTAAAAAAAAACCGGATCAATTTATGTCCATTTTTTTAAGGACACAAAAAAACAGTATACCATACTTTTGTGTTTGTCATAAAAAAAATGGACATAAACAGATCCACTAAATGGATGCAAAAAACTTGATGTGAATGGAGCCAAAGAGTGAGAACACTTAAGTTTATTTTGCACTAGTGATCAATGGGGGACTCTTATGGCAATAGTAACATTTTACAGACATATTGTACTATAACATACCATTTAAGGAATAAAAAAAGCAAATCTTTATGTAACAGACTTCCCCATACATCCTATTTTTAATATGTTGTCTACAATCCTGTGATGTTTTATAGTTTTCTCCTCGCTAGCTCTGTGATATCCCCTCATGTATTCGGATTGCAATAGGCAAACTTTTTCCCACTATTACAGCATGCAGTGAGCAGAAATGAAAACAGCTTAAGCCTACCCCATGGGAAATAAAATTATAAATAAAAAATATGCAAAAAATCTTCTTGGAAGATCTTACACTTCCTTCATGAGTAAAAATATTTACTAACAAGCAATTAAAGTGGAACCGCCAATTCTTACATAAAACAGCAATTGAGTCTTGAATACATTAAGCCATTAAACTAACTGTGTGGTAGAAATGGGCTCTCCAATTATCGCGCTATTCTAGTGACGGAAAGGTCAATGACAATATTGCTCTTTTTATGTCACAAGAAAGAAGATTCAATGTGTCTTTCTTATTTGCATTAAAATCATAGTGAAAGGGTAAGGATCAATTCACAGCGCACTTTTACAAATAGCGATATGCATCTGGAACCAAAAACAAGGTACTGAAAAATGTGGGCTGCGGGGTTTCCACCGTATTAGTGGCCTATCCTTAAGGTTAAAAAGCAACTTTAGTCACTGAACATTAAATATGAATATAAGAAACTTAGTAATATTTCTTATTAAAAATAATCTTCTTCTTTCTTCCCTTATTAGACTGGTCTCCTTCTCCATATGTTCAAGAAGACAGTTTATTTACATAGTGATCTTTGTATTCAATTCACACACAGAACTCCATGGAGAGGGGAAGGGAGGAGGAGGCTGCTGATGCTAACTAATTGATTTATTGCTTTATTCTGTGCTGTGATAACGTCTTATCTTGAAGATTCAACAATTAGAAAAGTTCCCTGACTCATAGTGTAGCAGAGAGTAACAGCAACGGTAATTTACATGTGTTTCCCAGCAGCCTCCTCCTCCCCCATCCCCTCTCCATAGACTAATATGTAAAAAGATACCGTAACTCAGTGTAGTAAAGGGAGAAGGAAGCACATTTCTTTATGTATTCAAATGATGTTTTATTACTGGATGTAGACTTTAAGATAGGCTAGCAGTTGTAGATCAGCAGGGAACAACTGCACTACTCACTCCCCATATTATTTTTAGCAATGGATGTGGGTACTGCAGTGCTGTCCATAAACTTCAATGAGAATATCAAGAATATGGCAAGTGAGCAGTGCAGCGCCTGGCACGTAAACAATGCTGTTAGCTGTGCGTCTGGCAAAATAACTGATCTACGAGGGAATTGACATTGGAACCCCCACCAATGTAAAATTGATGGGCTATGTTAATAATAGGCCATCAATTTTCAATAGGTGGATAACCCTTTTTAACAAGACACCATAAAAGTATACATGTCTATGGTAAATATATCCAAATGTACAATATATGTCACAAAAAAAGACAGAAAATATTTGCTTCCCCTTAAAAAAGGAAACTGATTCATAGAACAGATGCCAGCTGTATGCCAAATACAAACAGTTGGCATCCATTTGCATCCTTTTTGGCAGTATACTTTCTTTTTAAAAATATGCATCTGCCGAAAAGCCACAAATGTGGTTTGAACCCAGACTAAGGCCTCATTCTCACTTTGCATCAACATTTGTAAGCCACAATCTGGAGTGGAACATACAGAGAACATATACAAATCTTTCCATCAGACTATTTTTTTGTTTGTGTACCACTTCTGGTTTTGGCTTACAAATGTTAATGCAAAATACCGACCCAAACACATCCGTATGAACATGGTCTTACATATCTGGGATAAATACCCAATATAAACAAAAGTCTATTTTTGGAGCAAACAATTGGATGATTTGTGGGAATTTGCCCAGTCCATTATAACATCTCAGAATTGAAGAAAAAATGTGACAATATGATTTGTAGATCTTTGAGAATTCTGGCCAATGGAACAGCTGCAGATATGATTTTATCCATAAATTCTCAGCCCATATTACCCCATGTGATAGACTATTATAGTCTAAGGGATTTTTTTAAGAGGATTTTCACACAAATGTTGAAAACCTCCACACATGAACCAACCCTTGTATTTACACATTTGTTGCTAAAACAAGAACCTAATATGAATTTAATATGGGGATGAAACAAAAATCAAGCCACGTGAACCCCTGTACTGTGCAGACTACCATCTTTGGCACCAATATGACTGCTGAGCTGGGTTAGGATTAGTTTAATTTCTATTGCGTTCTCTCTTATGCTTAGTTGCCAGAGTACCAAATTTGCCAGGACTGTCCTGGTTTTTCAACATTTGTTCCTAACACTGTCCTGTACAAAACAGGTGATTTTTTTTTTCTTTTGCAATAGGCTGCTACCTATTGGATTATTCCAATAGCTAATGGCTGATATTTTTACTCACCAATTCCCAGTTTTGCTAGGTCCACCTTCTTAAGCTAAGCCCCCACGTTTCAGAAACACAGTGATTTTAGCTGTTGCGGAAATGCAGCAGAAAAAAATGCTGCATATTACAGTACCAGGCAAGTAAATTAAATTTTGTGTAATCTCATCCATACATTGTGGAAAAAAATGCTGCCGAAACGCTTTGATTTCAAAAATGCGGATGTTTTTGAAAAACACAGCATGTTAATTTTACCTGCGTAAATTCTGCTTTTTCACATAGACTTATATGAGATGGGAAAGTTAAAAATGAAAAATGCAAGTGTTTTTTTTAGCTGTGTTTCCACAGCATGTGGCCTTAAAGGGGTTGTCCAGGCAAAAATGGACAACCCTTTTAAAGTTTAAATAAGCTGGGGGCAGTGAAAAAAATAAAAAAAATGTATACTCACCTGTCCTTGTTGCTCCGGTGTCCTCCAGCGCCTCCCGGTTCATACAGGTGAGTATACACTTTTTAAAATTTTTTTCACTGCCCCCACCAGATTTAAACTTTAAAAGTTTTGCCTGGATAACCCCTTTAACTTAAAGGGGTTTTCCGGCCCCAAATTGGATTTTCATAGTGATGTCCTATCCACATATCAGTGTGTGATCTATCAGGGTTTTACACTGGGACCCTGCACAGATCATCTGTTCACTGGAACCACCGCTATGCAGTGAATGGGGCAGCACGCACTACCCATCCAGTAGGTCATTAGTATGAAAGTTTGATTTGGGGCAGGAAAACCCCTTTAGGCTGAGGCCCCACGTTGTGGAAAAGCGGCTTTTTTTGTTGCAGATTTTGCTGAAGAATTTTTAGCCAAAGCCAGGAGTGGCTACAAATGGAATGGGAAATATATAGGAAGTTCTTATACTTTTTCTTTCTGGTCAATCCACTCCTGGCTTTGGCTCAAAAACTGGGGCAAAATCTGCAACTAAAAAAGCTGCTTTTTTGCAACGTGGGGCCTTAGCCTTAAGGATGCGTTTCCAGAGGAAGGTCTTCTGCTGATTTCCTGTCAAAGGCAAAGTCAGCCGCAGATTTGTCTAAATTCTGCCGCAACGAAAACATCTCAGTTGCAGTAAAACCATGCATCATAAGTTCAGGATCTCTCCCTCTAGCCTATGCTGCCCACAAGTAGAAGATTCTGTATTCTGTGGTTCTGTATGTATCTCCCTCTAACACAGACATTCAGTGCAAAACCATTCACTACAGTTTCTTAAACATTCCACTGAAGACATCTGTCCATATTTCTACCAAGGCAACCAATGCAAATGTAACGACAAGTACAGGTCACAGTAACATGATTCAACCAGAGGATATGAGCAGCAATTCTTTATGCGTATCTGCGCCTACATTCCTTCTTCCAAGGCGCACTTATTGGAATTATGTAGCTAACACTGTGATACCAAGGGCACTTACTTTTGTCCTTTTCACCTTCTGCTCCAGCCTTCCATAGCAATCTGTAATGACTTAGATATAATGATACACAGAATTCATATTTCGCACATTGTGTGAGGTTGTAGGTGTGTTCCCTGCAGATAATGCTATTTCATAAATTTGCCCAGCACTCCGAGACTTTAGCTCTGAAAAATAACACAGTATGTGATCTGTTCTCTGTAGCACAGCCGAATGCTCTGTCTCCATCCATAATAAAAAAAAAAAACATATTGGAGCAGATTTGCTAATACTGCTAATAGTTAGTGCAGATTTAGACCAGATTGTTTTAAAATGCACCAGATTTATCACAGTGACTGATGCTGGATGATAAATCTTTAGACTGTCTAAATTTACATCACCTATATAAATGCTTAGCTTCCGACATAAATTGTGCCAAAATGTTGGTGTTTTTGGTGCACACTGTTGCATATTAAGCCCTGTCCCTTGTCGGACAAAGCACAGAAAGTGTCCAAAACAGTTAGTGAATGTGGTGTAAGGCATATACACCAGTTTTTTGGTGCAGAATTCTATCATAATTTCAGTAGCAAACCTTCCCCGATGTGTTTGGATAAATTGAGGGGAGTCTAATAAAAATACAGACTATTACATCCTCTCTACTATCTGTGGACACCTGACATATTTTGGGAGATGGAGGAATATCTGTGAGGGGATGTGAACGTCCGTTGCTCTCATCCGCCACAGAACAGCAATAGAATGATGGACACAGACGGAGTTCCCATTCTCATTGACTCTAATGTAAAAAAAACACATGACGGAAGCTGTCTTCTATTAGGTTTATTTACTTCTGTAATGGAAGAAAGGGTCCTGCATTCACAACTTTTTATTTTGTCAGAAAAGTAAAAAACTTGATGGAAGGAAGCTTCTGTCCTGTTTTTTTTTTTTTTTACATGAAGGTGAATGCAGACGAACACCAGAGTGGACTCCATCTATATCAGTCACTTACTGTCTGTTGCTCTCATCCTTCATAGGAACATTAGTAACAGTAGTGTGACATTAATAACAGTAGTGTGAACCTACGCTGACTTCAGCTATTTTAGCAGTATTTTATAACTTGCATACCATAGACGTGTATAAAGCTTTTGTATACATGTGTTGTACATCTATAACTGACAAATTAAAAGGGTTCTCTCAACACAATGGTTTCTGGGATCTCTGCTCTCATGACCTTTAAAGATGACCTGTTACGACATCAGACATGTTTATTTCACTAAATGCTTGCATTCTTTATGAGATAATCTTTCTGAAGCATGTCTTTCACAACTCGGCATAGTACAGTTGCTCTATTATTCCTTCTAGAGAATAATGAATGAAATATGGGTAGCATATTGGTAGCATATGGGTGATGCCTATGTGCTATCCATTTTTGTCACAGACCCATAAACTTGCATGCCTGAAAATATTGTTCATGTGAAAGGGCCCTTATAGTCACATATGGCCTCCATTAAGAGACATGGGACTTACTCCTTTCTTTTTGCTGTTTTAGTTGTTGTTTAGGTATTGCATTACATGACTATAATTAGAAGCATTATGTATTGTTATTGTATGACCAGATTACATTTACTGTACGTTATTGCCCATTGACTATATTAGCATAGTAAAAAGCTGGCACCTAAATGTCTTTGACAGGTAGAGTTTTACGTGACTGAACATAATGCTTTTTGGATTTGGTCCTGAAGACAGTCTTTACAAAATCTTCACATGTTGCATACTGACAAGTGACTTAGAATCTTTTCTATATTTCCATGATATATATCATGTACATATAACGGCCATGGGCACAATCACTGCAGTGCCCATTGTGTCAGCCTACCCAAGGGCTTAACAGGGCAGCTGACTCCCCAATTCTCTGGTGCTTGTAGTAGTTAGGCACACACACAACTTGCAGGTCACAGTTTTTGCTGGGTAGGTAGTTGTGGGTTACGGAGGGTTTTTAGAGTATTTCAGGGAAGTACCAGGCAGTACCAGGCGCACTTCTTCAGTCAGTGATTGGACTCTCAGGCCCATGGCAGCACTGAGCAGCATTCCAGCTCACACAGCTCCTGATTAGACATGGACGAACCTCTTACGATTTGTTTCATTTCGGGTTCGGGTGGTTTGGGTCCAAGATTTTTTTTACTTTTGGGTCGAACAAGATTTGTACAAACCAAACCTTAAATTGGTTACTAGAAACCTATTTATCCAATTTCTAGCTATCTAAGGCAAACACAGCCAAAGTTATGTCAATGTGAAAGGGACATTATTATACTCTGGGGTCTCTGAATAATAATTTAGCGTAATGCATATCGCTCATCGGTAGGCTTTTGGATAAAGTCCAGGATCACTACCAGAATGACATGTCAAATACCAAAGAGAAAGACTCACTAAATTCCCGGATAGTACTGACAGAACTCCTTCAAAAGGTGCAGGAAAAGGAAGACTTTTAAAGGGAGACTTTCTCACCCCAGCATGACAGAAAAGCATGCCATCATAGCTCAGGAAGTACCAGCACCTCACACTTTCTAGCCATGTTCATTTTAATTGCCAATTTATCGATTTGCAGATCTACGTCGTTCTAGAGGTACAGCAGGTTCTGTATAAAAGTATGATAAATCCAGTCCAGATATAGATATTTTATGGTATAGGTGAGGCAGACTGTGTTTTCCTAAATAGACGGTCACCACAAAAATATATATTGCGATATACTTTTTTTTTTTTTCAATTGGACATATACCTTGATAATAGACTCAGATGAAGACTAAATCAGAATTTGTCATGTTCTGTGGATGTATATGAAAGCTAAGTGCTGAAACTTAACTTTGAGAGTCTGAGATGGTTGATTAACCCTTCTTTTGCTGTAATGTCAATACCTTGCAAATACTGTAGTTGCCATGTGTATTGTTTTGTCTATTGTTATTCTGCCATCTAGTGTCACACCGTATTATATATGTTATGGTATAGTCTACTCAACAGAAAAAGTCTTTTGAGTCCTCTGGGGAAGGTCCTTGAGTCAGGAGACATGTAGCACATGCAGAGGAGTGTAGCAGACTGAGCGGAGCTGCTGAGCCTTAGAGCATTACAGAAAGATTAGGTTTTGTTCAACAGTGGGGACAAAGTGTGACAGTCCTAAATCACTATTAGTGAGATCCAAAACCATGGGAGTACAGCGGGTTGGAGGTGACTGTATAGTACTGGAGTTGCCAGAAGAGGCCCATCAGACCACCATATGTGGCAAGCCTGAGGTAGAATGCCAGGCTGGAGATCAGCCCTAGAGATCAACCCTAGAGATAAACTGGAACTTCTATTAAAGTCAAGGCCCTTGAGTTATATAAATGTACAGAGTCAGGCTAGAGTACGCAGCCAGGTACCTGCAGCCGGAGCCAGTGCATCAAGGGTTAATTTGTTGACTAACTCTTAGCAAGGTAGAATCTCGATATGATAGAGATGATAAAGATTCAGTGAAATGCTATTGAACCTGTGTATAAAGAACTGTAGAATATTTGCAAGTAAATGTAATATTCCAGTTTTTAACCACTTTTGTCCTCGTAACTACCATGAACTTTTTGAGGGGATTAAATCATTGTTTAACTGCAAGTGGCGTAGTCACTACCTGTTAGGAATAGGACTGACTTATATACCTCCCCTATTCCTACACAGTGATCTGCCATGTGTCATATCTTCAAAGCCACTCTCTTCAAGAATATGACAGAAGAAAGAAAACCTTTAAATCATTCTCATAGAGCATTACATACAATAGAGGCCCCACACACGCACTCCTAATACACCCATATGCACGGCCTCAATCAGATTATTGTACTGTACAATGTTTGGTGTAAGGGTGCATTCACATGGGACAGGAATGCTGCAGATTTTGTGTCCGAAATGTTGATTTTTTTTTTTTTTTTTTTTTTTTTTACTTGATCCGGTGTTTTCAAGATGGAGATCAGCAACAAAATATACTTGATTTGATGTGGATTTGTTGCTGCAGATTTCTCTGAACCTTTCCACAGCAAATCCAATACATATAGATGTACCCTAAAGAGGACCCTTCTTAGAATAAATATCACCAAAGCAAACATTAAATCATCATTTTGAGAGATTACAGTTCTGAAGTTCTTTATTGCATTATTATGAATGCAGCTCTGGCTGTAATTTAGGATCAGTAAAGTATTCAATATACTAACTTCTTAACTAGATGAATGGGGTTTTCTGGGTTGGAAGCCAATTTTAATAGTGATGACCTATACTCAGGATCAGTCATCAGCATCAGACGTCTGAAACTTGGACACCACATTGATCAGCTGTTCTAGGCAACCTTTGGGACCAGAACCTGTAGAGGAGATGGTGCCGGAAGCAGACGCATAGTGGTGGTACCAGAGTACAGCAGCTCTGCTCCCATTCAAGTAAATAGGAGAAGAGAAGTAGCCCTCCGGCATAGCCACTATAAAGTGGCTGGAGCCTTCTGCTTCCAGATCCATCCCCTGTATAGGTTGCGGCACCAGAGGCTGTCTGGAATAAGCTTATTGGTTAGACACCCACTGATCTGATATTGATGAACTATCCTTAGGATAGATCATGAGTATCAAATTTTGTCCGCAACTCTGAACATCCCTTTAATTCTATATATAAACTGTAAAAACCATGCCCATATATGGACCTGTGCTGCAGCTCTCAGTTTCGAACCAGTCTGGGGAGATTTTGGAGAGGAATTTATGTGAGATGCCCCAGTTTAGTCCTGACCTCCAATTACATATTGTTTATTGTGTACATTGACATGTCAAGTGGTTTCTTCCAAATTTAGTGCATAAGGCAAGTTTCCCTGGCCTTGGACTAATATAAGTGAGAACAGTCTCTGTATTGCACTATATAAATAAGAATTAAATAGGTTTATTTCCATTTTGCCTATCAGATTGGCTGTCAGATCCATCATGTACGGGAATCTGGAGAGCTTTGGATCACTATGGTAACTGCTTTCCAAGTGTACAGCTAAATGTGCCGCATATTTAACACAAAATAAGTGTTGCAAACAGCATTTTAGATGCATTTTATTTCAATATGCAGGTAAAAAACTGTCATAGCTGCCGTGACCTTTAAGACAAGTTACATATTAACTGAATTTTAAGGCGTTCTAACTGGAGTTAATATATGAGAAAGGATAAGCCTGAGAGACTCACGGCAAAATACATGAAACTGCATTAAACAACAATTCTGTTTATAGAGTTTTTGCTATACGTTCACAGATTATTAGAATAAATTAGAATATTACAAGTGAAATTATTACCATACGATATACAGTCATATGAAAAAGTTTGGGCACCCCTATTAATCTTAATCATTTTTAGTTCTAAATATTTGGGTGTTTGCAACAGCCATTTCAATTTGATATATCTAATAACTGATGGACACAGTAATATTTCAGGATTGAAATGAGGTTTATTGTACTAACAGAAAATGTGCAATATGCATTAAACCAAAATTTGACCGGTGCAAAAGTATGGGCACCTCAACAGAAAAGTGACATTAATATTTAGTAGATCCTCCTTTTGCAAAAATAACAGCCTCTAGTCGCTTCCTGTAGCTTTTAATCAGTTCCTGGATCCTGGATGAAGGTATTTTTGACCATTCCTCTTTACAAAACAATTCCAGTTCAGTTAAGTTTGATGGTCGCCGAGCATGGACAGCCCGCTTCAAATTATCCCACAGATGTTCAATGATATTCAGGTCTGGGGACTGGGATGGCCATTCCAGAACATTGTAATTGTTCCTCTGCATGAATGCCTGAGTAGATTTGGAGCTGTGTTTTGGATCATTGTCTTGCTGAAATATCCATCCCCGGCGTAACTTCAAATTCGTCACTGATTCTTGTACATTATTCTCAAGAATCTGCTGATACTGAATTGAATCCATGCGACCCTCAACTTTAACAAGATTCCTGGTGCCGGCATTGGCCACACAGCCCCAAAGCATGATGGAACCTCCACCAAATTTTACAGTGGGTAGCAAGTGTTTTTCTTGGAATGCTGTGTTTTTTTGACGCCATGCATAACGCCTTTTTGTTACGCCAAACAACTCAATCTTTGTTTCATCAGTCCACAGGACCGTCTTCCAAAATGAAGCTGGCTTGTCCAAATGTGCTTTTGCATACCTCAGGCGACTCTGTTTGTGGCGTGCTTTCAGAAACGGCTTCTTTCGCATCACTCTCCCATACAGCTTCTCCTTGTGCAAAGTGTGCTGTATTGTTGACCTATGCACAGTGACACCATCTGCAGCAAGATTATGCTGCAGCTCTTTGGAGGTGGTCTGTGGATTGTCCTTGACTGTTCTCACCATTCTTCTTCTCTGCCTTTCTGATATTTTTCTTGGCCTGCCACTTCTGGGCTTAACAAGAACTGTCCCTGCGGTCTTCCATTTCCTTACTATGTTCCTCACAGTGGAAACTGACAGGTTAAATCTCTGAGACAACTTTTTGTATCCTTCCCCTGAACAACTATGTTGAACAATCTTTGTTTTCAGATCATTTGAGAGTTGTTTTGAGGAGCCCATGATGCCACTCTTCAGAGGAGATTCAAATAGGAGAACAACTTGCAATTGGCCACCTTAAATACCTTTTCTCATGATTGGATACACCTGGCTATGAAGTTCAAAGCTCAGTGAGGTTACAAAACCAATTTTGTGCTTCAGTAAGTCAGTAAAAAGTAGTTAGGAGTATTCAAATCAATAAAATGATAAGGGTACCCAAATTTTTGCACTGGTCAAATTTTGGTTTAATGCATATTGCACATTTTCTGTTAGTACAATAAACCTCATTTCAATCCTGAAATATTACTGTGTCCATCAGTTATTAGATATATCAAATTGAAAAGGCTATTGCAAACACCCAAATATTTAGAACTAAAAATGATTAAGATTAATAGGGGTGCCCAAACTTTTTCATATGACTGTAGCTTTATAGATTTTTTTTTGTGTTTGGTTTAAATTGTTGCTGAATATATTAGTTTGCCTTCTATACAGCATTATGCATATACCTGGCTAATACTCTGACCATGAAATTTTAATTGTTATACAGAATTTTAAGAATATTTTAGTCTTAAATTTATGCATAGGCCGGGGTGCTGATTCCTTGTTTTTTTATGCAGTGTATTTGGAATTGACAGTGGTAGAAAGTGGTAATGCAAGTTAGAAGAAATGGATTTTAAATCATCGTGAGAGAAACATAATACAACCCTCTTTGAATTGTATGGTTTTATATATCAGGACATTAAAAAAAAACATCTGGAAGGTAATAAAATGAGATAAATACAACCTAAGACAAACAACAACACATTAAAAATGTCACTTTGCCATGGCAACAAGGTGCTGCTAATAAAATGTCCTCGATTAACTCATCATCAGCAAGTTTTGCTGGTCTATTGCATTCAAGCATGTGCCAAGGAGGAAAGAGATCAGCAGTGATTTTAGAGATGCAATTGTTGACACTATTAATGTGGGAAGTGATTTTAGAGATGCAATTGTTGACACTATTAATGTGGGAAGGGTTATATGGCCATTTCCAATTAATTTGAACATGGCTTAGCTCTCATTCAGTTGAAAGGGAGCTGATTTGCAGTAACCTGTTCTGACCACTACACAGAGATTGGAGCTATCTGCTTCCTGTTCCATTCTCTGTGCATCACTTGCTAATTGGTGGGGCTCTGTACCCCACCCCCACTGATTTGACATTGATAACCTATACCTAAGATAGGTCATCAGTATTTTTAACCTCAAAAACCTCTTTAATTTATTACATATAAGCATCACATTCATAAAACATGACATTCTAAGAAAAGACAAATGGCTACAAAGGGATAATATACAAAAAGATATAAAATAAAAAACAATGTAACGTCACATCCAAGCCATAATCTAAAAGTAAAGTGACCCAAGGTTAGGACACAGTAAAGAATACCAAGCAGGTCATATCATTGTAAGTAACCACAGTACAAGTGACCACCACCAAATTCCAGACACGTTTCAGCGTCAGCTTTTTCAAGGGGTACTCTTGTGTTTATAAGAAAGCTTATCTTTCATTTCGCTACATACAAAGAATACGCAGTAACTCATCAAATCTTATAAAAGAATTGCAGCATCTTCATTTTTGACAGTGTAAATCTCGCCATGTATATCTTACGTGTAGTAGATAAAAGGTGCTCGAGAGATATTCACTATTATCAGAGAACATTCTGCTTCAGTTCATTATTCCGTGCGCCTTAACAAAGTGAGGAGAAGAGGGTGAGGAAGGGAGAAGATAGAAATCAACAAATTCGTTGGGCCGGAGGAAGCTTCATATATAATTGATGTGAAAAGTGCGCGCCAATTAGATATATTTTACGGCAATCGCTTTACTTTCTAAATGAATATAGAAAAACCTGTTTGATTTTTATCACATCAAATTGCGTTCATTTTTCATCCGACTTTGTATTTCCAAAATGCTCAGTTTAATTAATAGTCTGCTGTATTACTGTGTCCGGGCCTCTCGTGACACCCATCCCCCAAGATCATCTCGCACTGACTCTTCCATTGCTTTATATGAGCAATACAGAATACTGGCAAAGGTACCAGACTATTGGCCTCATTATTTGGGTATTTCAGATTATTATCATCATTAATATGATTGTTATAATCAACCTCCAGATTCACTATAATCTTATATTAGAGAATATGTATTATGAGCAATTTTATAATCTGTACCAATTACCCGTATCACTCCCTATGTGAGCCAGAAGAATTCATGTATAACAGAAGAGCAGCCGCTGCCATCCTGGTGCCCTGATCAGCTTATAGCCAATATTTTCTGTGAATGGAGAGGGGAGAGGAGCTGTCACCAGCCACTGACAGGCATTGTCATTGCAGTTTCCGCTCTCCATTGAAAGCATAATTGCAGCTATAAATGGCACCAAGATTCTGATGATGTCATCAAAATAGTGCTGAGGATGAGAACCTTCCCTAGAAGAGTCTAAGCTACAGTGATATGGAAAGATGCAAGAGTGAAAGAAACATTTAGAGCACATTCACGTGGCTGATTTCTCACATGGATTTTGGTGAAACAAGTTCATGTGTAAAAATGGGATATTTGGCCTCCCCTTGTGTTCTATGGGAGTCCATGCAGTATGTCATGCAGTGGTAAGATATAGCACGATGCTTAAGTTTTCAGAATCTTGGTTTGATCTCTGGGAAACAGACTGAGGGAAGAATTTGGCGCTGATTTTGGGGCAAAATCCACCTCAAAATCAGTGCGAAATTCAGTTGTGTGAACGTACCCTAAGTGGCAAAATGGTAACAAATGGTCCCAGTGGTAACAAAGAATCATCCATAGTCACTTAATGAAATAAAATTGAAAAAACACCTTTAAGTTTTTTCTTTTATTGCAGAATAGTATAGTTCCTGAACCACCACCTTCCCCTCTCCGTAGACTTCTATGGGCTATGTCATTAGCATTAGATCAGTGCGGGTCCAAATCCTGTATCCCTGCCAGCTGTGCTATGGCTGAGTCTGGTATTGCAGCTTAGTCTAAGCTATAAAACAGGGGTCGGCAACCCCTGGCATGCGTGCCAAGAGTGGCACGCGAGGCTTATTTCCCTGGCACGGCAGCGGTGTGTTCACATATGTCCTGCGCAGCTATCATTTTCCCTCCGGCGTGGTGCACACAAGCCGGAGGGAAACTGATGCCAGGACGGATCCCATAGTTTTCTATGGGATCGGTTCTGGCACAAGAGGCATCAGTTCTGGTGCCGTATTTGTGCCTCAGCCAGATGGAAAAACGTTACTTGCAGCGTTTTTACATCCGGCTTCCTTAAAATTTCATTAGCGCCGGGTGAAGATGGATGCGGCATCACCAGGCATCTGTACAGTCTATGTACAGTAGTAAAGCCAGTAATTGCCGGCTTGACTACTGTACCTGAGCGAATTGCTCAGGATTGGTTAAAGCTATAAAGAAACACTTGTATTCATTTTAAAGATGAGAATCTTCTCTTTAAAATGATACCAAGATCTCCATGATCGTCCTTAAACATCCTGAGCGATTCGCTTGTGAAAACGATGTTCGGCATTGAAATCCCAATGCAGATCTCAATTCCCGACATCGTTTTAACAGTGAATCGCTCTGAATCTGTAAAGTCAATCATGGATATCTTGGTATCGTTTTAAAGATGAGATTCTCATCTTTAAAATGAATCCAGTTGCATCTTTGTGGCCCTAATAGATCCTTAGAAATGGGGCTCTAAAAGTGTACCCCCCTTCCTGTGTCAGGCAGCATCTTAGAGCTAAGGAAGGAGGGGGAGGAGGAGCTGCAGAGACAATGTTAACTCCTCATTGTCTGTGCATAAGCTGCAGATGACCCCCTTGGGGGGGTAGCAGAGACTTCTGTCCATGTTATCCCCTCTCCTACCAATCAGAGAGCATACTGTACTTTTGCTCTCTGATTGTCACATAGAGGGATAATGTAATACCCCTCTGAGCCTAATCACATAACCAGGAAGTTATTGGCGCTGTGACCCAGACATTTACCATCCTCCAGGTCGCCGCGCCAGAAGTGTTGCACCAAACACTTACACAACACATGCACAAAGTCACCAATAAAGTTTACATTTTTTCACTGTCCCTGTCCTGTCCATACCTGATCTTTATAGAGTAAAATACTCCGACTGCCTCTCTAGTGATATCTGTTACACGCTAAAATAATAGTAATAGCAATTATCACTAGTATTATCACCATAATACCATGTGCAGGGGCCGCTATGTGACATAATACCGTGTGCAGGGGTCGTCAGACTTACAATTATTGACCGGCACTCCGAGTACCTCAACTTTGATTTTTTTTAATCGAAATCGGCACGCCGAACAAAAAAGGTTGCCTACCTCTGCTATAGAAGAATGTTGTGACTGCTGGATTTGGCGTCACAAACACAAAGAATAGACCACAGTACTCATCTGAGTCTTTCAATCAGTATGAAGTATTAAAGTCTCAGAAAACCTCTTTACATCACCAGACCACAGTGGAGGAGACTTACAAAAGAAAATGTGCCGAAATTCTAAAGCAAAGTACCTAGCGAATATGTTATGCCACCTGTGCTATTTTGGGAAATTTAGTGCAATTTGTGCCCGTTTTGTAATCCATGCATCATATAGCACGGTGGCTCAGTGGTTGCCCTGCCAAGGGCAACATCTGCAAGGAGTTTGTATGTTCTCCCTGTGTTTGCGTGGGTTTCCTCCGGGTACACCGGTTTCCTCCAAAGATATATTGATAGGGAATGTAGATTGTGAACCCTATATGGGACAGTGACTGTAAAGCACTGCAGAATATAATGGCACTATATAAGTAAGCATAATAAATAAATAATAATAATGTAATGGCGTTCCCAATGCTGCAGCCTATATAAGTCCATTGTGTTGCAATCATCACTTTCGTGGACTTGACACAATGTCATCACTTACAGCATGGCATAATAGTCATGATGAGATACACTTTTTGGGGTCTGTTGGCTTCCATCATGTTGTCCGTCATTTTACTGAAATAATAAATTACATGCAGCACTATTCTTTCTGTCTAATGTGATGGAATGTCCAAGGCAGATGTAAACACTGCCTAATCTTTATAACAGATGTGCCCGTAGTTCAGAGAACATTATATCAGTATATTTCAGTAATATTATAGTTTTGGAGAACGCAAAGATACACTGGTTGCAGTAGTTTCTAAAGAATCTAGAAAAACATTAACCAGTTTCAGTTATACATATCGAACCCCATGGCCATTACAGTAATTGTAGCATTAGCAATGAAAAACATCAATAATAATTGGACAATCCATGACATAATGACAAAATAAGAGAACATTTTACTGTTTTATCTTGATGTATGATCAGATGTTTCCTGTTTGTATAACTTTAAAGAACCACTCCAGTAAAAAAAAAGATTGTCACCTCCATGTGAAAACAGGCTTGTGTGTGTTATAATGTTCTTGAATAACTTACTGACAGTTTTATTGTGAAGTTATGTTCTCCCTTCTGGAGCACCGATCTCCTTTCAGCTCCTGTGATGCACACAGTGCTTCCTCTGTGAACAGGAGGTCACACTCACAATACAGGTCTATTAGGGACTCAATCTAGCACCCATAAACCTGCACTGACCTCCTGTTCATACAGAAAACACTGTGCATCAGTGGAACAGAGAGAAGGTCAGTGTTGCAAAGGGGAGCACATAGCTTCACAATAAACTATCAGTAAGTTATACAATAACAATAGAGACAAAAAATATGGAGTGTATCTTTAAAGAGTACCTTTCAAAACTTCCACCAACTCCAATTCTTTCCATGTTTTAATAGGTGCTACTCCACTGATTCCGTCACAGTTATAATTTTTTTTTCTCTAGCCCCCACCAGTTTTTGTGCCTAATATGATAATTGGAATTCTATTGACAAGTGGGCGGTGTCAGGCAGGAAAAGGCATAGGGAGGCCTGAATAACTCCAGCCTGTCTGCTCTGGCAAAAGACCACCACCTTCACAGAACAGAACCTTATTAGCATATCAGGCACCAACATTGGTGTAGGACTAGAGAGAAGATTCCATCTGTCTCGGAATCAGTGGAGTTGTGGCTTTTAATGAATGCAAAGAACTGCAGTTGGTGGAGGAGGTGAAAGGTCCTTTGTAAGTATCTCAATGTAACATAACTTGTGAGATGTATTCAGGATATTTCCATTTATTTATCTGTCTGTTACACTTCTTGCAGTTATGAGCTTCCAGACTCTCACCTTGCTGATGAAAAAGTCATGGAAATCCTTCAAGACAAAGCCAACTTCCGAAACTTTAAGCCAAAGCCATTTAATATGAAAGAATTCTACGACCGCACTGGGCATGACATCCGGGAAATGCTTCTCAGCTGCAAGTTTCGAGGGGAAGAGTGTGGTCCTGATGACTTTGTTCCAGTAAGAGAATATTTCTTTTCACTTATGTGCAAACTTTTGCACCCTGAATTCTGCTTCTGAAAGCCATGTCCTGAGTATTTGACTCTTGGACCAGGTTCTTTGTTTTTGTCTTGCTCATCGCTTATGACTCCCTTGTCTGTATTGTTGGTATTTGTGAGTTGCTGGCTACGCATTGTTTATGTACTAGTTGTTATAGCTGTGATGGTTTGGACTTACAAATACAAATTACTCTGTGGACTTACAAATTTAATAGATTTACAGATTTTACTTCTTAGCATTTTCATACTTGCTGACGTTGCAAACATTCAATAATTCATTAAGGCTGAGGCTCCATGTTGCGGAAAAGCAGCTTATTTTGTTGCAGATTTTGCTGCAGTTTTTTTTACCCAAAGGCAGGAGTGGATTGAGGCAGAAGGTAGAAGTATAAGGACTTCTTATATATTTGCCATTCCTTTTGTAGCTATTCTTGGCTTTGGCTCAAAAAACGCAGCAAATCTACAACAAAAAAGCTGCGTTTTTGCAACGTGGGGCCTCAGCCAGTGTTTTTCAGTCTTATGTACTGTACCTAAAGCTTATCAGTTCCTTATTATCAATGACTAGAAACATCCTTACACTTTGTATAGTTTTCGGCCTAATGCTTGTTTGGCCGACAGCTATTCCTTATGACCCACCATACACATTCACATTCACATTCAGCTTGGCGAAGCATGCATTTTATTAAGTAGGAAGAGGGCAAAAAGTTGCTGCCATATACTTCTAGTGACAGCTTATCTACCCTGAGAACAGAAGGATTTAGCATGTTGAAAATCACCAGCCCAACCTTTTTTCCCCATTTGGGAGTCAGGAGGCCCCATACACATTGGATGGTCAGTCAGTCCAACTGAAATCTGACTGAAATCAGTAATCCGATGTGTATGGCCAACTTTAAACTTAGACAGTGACCAGAATCATCTGTTGATATGTTGACCTTGGACCCCATGCACATGACCCCATGCACATGACTCCACCACATGGAGCTGAGTTTACTGCGGAATGCAGTCAGGACACATCCAAATGTCATTGGAGTACATTCCATGATGCACTTTCCTCTATGGGGGCTTCCATCCATTTTCATCGGAATCGACCACCTGACGCCACACCGGATGGCACTTTTGGATGTGTGCATGGAGCCTTAGGGTGACAAAGTCTTGGCTCTATATATATAGAGAATTGTTGTTCAAATATCCTTTGCTCCCAAGCCTATTGGGCCCTGGCATCTGCTGAACTTTGGCTGGTTCTGATACTTGACCCTGTAGCAGACACAGATATAGTGAGTGGACTACACTAAAGACAGGAAATGAAATCTGTGCTTGCTATGAGCATACATTAGATAGTGCTGCAATCTGCCCCAATTTATGTCTTTAATCTAGTTATAGGGAGTCTGTCACCAGAATCCAGTATAACAAGCCAGCCCTGCAGATAGATAGGTTAGGGTCACATGAATCAAATAGTGTTTTCCCCTTGTGAATCCATGGTTGTGTTACCAAGATATCATCTTTTTTGTCAATATGCAAATGACAGGCTCTCTTTAACTTTTCCCAATATTTTTCCTACTTTTGAAAGGTTGCCAGAAAAGAATCCCAAATTATGGTGCAAAAACTTCCATGTAATGAGCCGTGCACCAGTGTTATGTGGAGGGTTTTCAGCCTAAACTAAATATAAAGGAATGTTCCCAGTAAGCAAAGATGAGAAACTGACAAACAAAATATATCAGGAAGTCACACAATGCCTTAAATCAGAGAAAAACATCTAGTGATAAAATAGTGTCATATACATCATGCACACCAACTGGAAATTCATGGTGTGATGCAGATAAATGTATTTCTCATTTTTGAGGACTATCGAGCTACATAATCTTTCCAACATTCTCTCCATCACCACCAAATATCATTATGTTTATCTCAGAGTTTTGAAAATTTTCATAAAGAATCAAAATCATGAAAAAAATGTAATTCTGTGTCGGTGAGAATACATTGTTGACTTTTTCCTTGTAAAACGGGTATTCCATAGTTTATATTGATGGCTTATCCATAGCATTTGTGATCAGTTGTTTCCCAAACCAGGGATCCCCGCAGACTACATGACTGAAGGGGCAGCGGTGACTGGCAGAGTACTTGTAAGGGTCTTGCCAACCGTAGCAACCCTGACACTACTGCAGGGTCTGGGAGGAAGCACAGAGACAAGTGAGCCCTAATCTCACCCCAGCCACTGTCCCTTCCTATTGCCTCAGTTACCCTAAACGGTAAAAGGACAACTCGAAGACAAGCCCTATACTGGGTAAGTGACACAGAGAACAGGACAAGACAAAAACAACACAGAGGCAGAGTGAGCAAGCTAAGGGGTCAGTAACAAACGAGCAAAGCAGTACAAAATCGAAATCCAAGAGAATAGTCAAAAAGGCAAGCCAAAGATCAGAGAAACAGGTAACAAAATAGCAAGGGATATAATAAGGAGAGCAGGCAAAGACAGAACAATAACCGGCGACTATGTGAGGGCTGACAACCTGTTTATAGAAAGTCTGGGACCAGCCCCCAGACCTGATAGGTACACAGGCTGTCAATCACACAAGCCAGGAAGAGATTAACGCTATACCGTCCAGAGAGAAATGTTCAGAACACGGGTGGGGCCGGAAATCCATTACACTGACTAGGACCATGTTCAGACTGACAGCAAGAAACCTACGCAAGGAATTAAACTGAACACGCCTCCTTCGCCACAGCGTGCGAGTGGAGGATAGCGCAGAGACCCGAACAGGCAGAGACGTTACAGTACCCCCCCCTTTATGAGGGGCCACTGGACCCTCACCAGATAAACCAGTTTTAGTAGGACCCAGTATTTTCTCTGCCTTTAATTCCAGATCTCCCTGAACAACAACAACAGGTGCTGGAGGACCAGGCAAACGTTTTTTTATTTGCCTGGCGTTTCCAACCTTTACATCTGAGACCGTCTCCTCACTGACACAATCTAAGGTGTGCCAGACAATACAGTGAGTGGGATGAGCACTGATCTCCCCATTTTACCAACTCCCTTTTACCCCAATCAAAAATAGGGTTATGGAGGTTCAACCAGGGGAGCCCCAAAATAATATCGGAAGACAGATGCTCCATAACAAAAAAGCTCATGACCTCTGAATGAGCAGAACCTACTTGCAACGTGATTAAGGGGGTCTTGAATCGGACCTTACCCCTGGCCAGTGGGGCAAAATCCGCTCCAGTAACCGCCAGAGGAGTGTCAAATGGCAAAAGCTCAATGCCTAAAGCCGAGACAAACGAGAATGTGACAAAGTTTGCCGCAGACCCAGAGTCAACTAAGGCCTGGCCAGAAACAGATCTGTCCCCAGAGGACAGAGACACAGATAACAACATCTTATTGTTACTACTGGCAAATACCTGGTTGCCTGAGTGGTTCTTCCGACTACCACTCAGGCACTGAAGCTTTTCCCCTGGTGTGCGGGGTCTAATGGAGCAGTCTCGTATGATATGACCGGAAGCACCACAGTACAGGCAGAGGTTGTTCCTGAGACGATGCTTTCGTCCCATCTTGGCGTCCATAACTCCTAGTTGCATGGGTTCCTCACCAGGAGTCATGGGAGAAATAACAGGTTTCTCAGGAGAGAGTGAGGGAGAGACAGAAAACTTGAAAGAAGCAGACCCTATTCTCTCTTTAACATTTTCCCGGATCCTACGGTCAATACGGACAGCCAATGTCATGGCCTGCTCAAGAGTGGGAGGATCTGGGTGACCAACCCAGAGCTCCTTAACACGGTCACACAGGCCTTGTTTAAAGTGGGCCTTTAGAGCTGACTCACACCAACCTGCAGTCACGCTGCACTTGCGGAATTCTGCGCAATATTGCTCAGCAGAGCGTTTGCCCTGCCGCATGGTGAGGAGTTGCGATTCTGCAAGCCCAATGTGGTCTGGCTCAGCATATATAGACCCCAAAGACCAAAAAATTTTTCAGTTAATCCATTCCTCAGCCCCTGGAGGGAGTTTAAGGGTCCAAGCTTGTGGATCCCCCTGTAGGAGGGATATAACTACTCCCACCATTTGGGCCTGGGATGCGTGTGGATTAATCTGGAAATACAAGCGACAAGACTCCCGGAAAGTCTTCAATTTTTCACGATGCCTTGAAAAATGGTCGGGGCGTAGCATCTTAACCATAAAAGGGGCAGAAACAACTGGGGATGCCGCAGCAGCATCAGTAAGGGTCTGCACCTGTTTAGCAAGCTCGGCTACCAGACCTACCAAACCTTCCAACTTGGCTGCAAGGCCCTGAATAGGATCCATGCTGACCCTATAGGAAGCAATGGCAGAATGTATGGGCCGGTTATTCTGTAAGGGTCTTGCCAATCATAGCAACCCTGACACTACTGCAGGGTCTGGGAGGAAGCACAGAGACAAGTGAGCCCTAATCTCACCCCAGCCACTGTCCCTTCCTATTGCCTCAGTTACCCTAAACGGTAAAAGGACAACTCAAAGACAAGCCCTATACTGGGTAAGTGACACACAGAACAGGACAAGACAAAAACAACACAGAAGCAGAGTGAGCAAGCCAAGGGGTCAATAACAAACGAGCAAAGCAGTACAAAATCGAAATCCAAGAGAATAGTCAAAAAGGCAAGCCAAAGATCAGAGAAACAGGTAACAAAATAGCAAGGGATATAATAAGGAGAGCAGGCAAAGACAGAGCAATAACCGGCGACTATGTGAGGGCTGACAACCTGTTTATAGAAACTCTGGGACTAGCCCCAAGACCTGATAGGTACACAGGCTGTCAATCACACATGCCAGGAAGAGATTAACTCTATACCGTCCAGAGAGAAATGTTCAGAACACGTGTGGGGCCTGAAATCCATTACACTGACTAGGACCATGTTCAGACTGAGCAGCAAGAAACCTACGCAAGGAATTAAACTGAACACGCCTCCTTCGCCACAGCGTGCGAGCGGAGGGTAGCGCAGAGACCCAAACAGGCAGAGACGTTACAGTACTAGAATGTTGTGTTGTGTCCGGTACCGCAACTCCACTCTGTCATCTTTAATCTAAGCTACAGTACCAGATACAGCCAGAAGAGCCTGGCTGTCATTGTGTCAGGGACTGTACTGAAGGGGCCACAGTGCTCCAGTAGGTGCCCATGCCTTCTTGTTCTGCTGAGGTTTTCCAGGGGTCGGAGCCCAACCAATCACACATTGAATTACACAACTTGTAAAAATCCTTTAATGTTTCACATTAAAGTTAACAGTAAAATTGCCTTCATTCAGTGTGTAACCCCCGCAGCCGTTGGTGTATTGTATACATAAATGACAAGTCTTGTTGACAGCAAGTATTAGGCTGTGTTCTAATGTTTGAGGGCCACATGCGGATAAAAGCTTGCCATGTGGGTGACAAATGGCCACGCAATTGTGCCGGGGAGCAATGCTTGCAATGTTAGAATACAGATTTAAAGCACACCTGTAATTTCATTTGACTTTTCAATATAAGCTTTTATGTGTGTGAACATGCAGACTAACACTATTATATGACTTAGATCTTGAAATTTTTAGCAGTTTCCCCCTCTGCATTCTCTGTCTGTAATTTACATTTCGCTCACAGCTGATGGGGGAAGACTAGCTGCTATATACTGCACATAGTAAGTAGAGATGAATCTGCTCTATAGCTGTCTTAAGCCCCCAGGAAAATGCAGAACATATATAAAGAAGTTCTGACTTGTACCAATGTGAATAAAGCAATCTGATGGTGATAGAAAGCTCCTATTCAGATCCAGCATCAGTGTTTTGCATCAGTGATTTGACTACACAAAAAGAGGTATAATAGAAAAACCTGAACTTCTCCTGTTTTCTACCAACTCATGTTTTGGTTTACTTCACTGCTGCCTGTCATCACAAAATCCTGACCAAAACTCTGGCCAAAACAGTGAAATGTGAATAAGGCCTAAGCATGTCTTTCTACTCTTATCTTCTGCATTTTCTGCTCACGCTTTCCCCTTCTGTCTCAATAGACTTATAGAGACATGAGTCTATAGACAGGTCATGTGAGCTGCAGTCTGTCTCAAGACAGATATAGCAAAGATTTTCAGAGTAGAAGTCAGTTTATTAGAAAGGTTGGGAGCAGGGAAGCAACCTAATAAAAGCAAAAAGAGGCATTTCTCTCTAAGATATATACATTATATATATATATATATATATATATATATATATATGTATATATTTTACAAAGTTTCTTATCGTAGAAAGAAGGAGAAGGAATTAAAGACACGGGTACGATTTGTCTCTGGTTGGATCTCATACAAGATGAGATAAACATAAATACTATGGGGGAGGTTTATCAAAACTACTGCAAGGAAAAATGAAGCAGCGGTTTATAGTAACTAGTCACAGTTGTCCATAGTAACCTGTCAAATTCCAGCTATCATTTCTCAGAGTTAATGGAAAGAGGCAATATGATTGGTTGCTATGGTAACTGCTCCACTTTTCCCTTATAGTAGTTTTGATAAATCTACAGAATGGTAATTGTGCGATCCTGTATAAAGTGTCACTGAAGTCTATTCCTATTTCTGCTGAGGTGTCTTTTTTAAGTCAATGACTTCAATCTTTAGTTGTTCACAGACAACTATTTGGTTGCTTTTCAGGAAAGAAACATATATGCACAAATATATAAAGCAAAGCAAGATGTTTTTCCTGTATGTATTTTCTCTGATAATGGACAGCTTGGACACATGTAGAAGGTTTTAGGCATGGCTATAGACTAATGTATCTCACAACAACTGGCGTGAGGTCCTATGGTGGTCACCTTGTGACATCTGGCTATGTAGTACAATAAAAATATCACCTTCAGACCCCACAGAAGGAAAATATGTAGTGGTCTATCTCTTGGGACCAAGTTGGGTGTATTTGGCAAATGAAGGTAGGGTGACGCAGCTTGTGCCCCAGGTGGTAGACGGCAGAAGTGGCAAGAGGATACTCTTGTATAGTGTTTTTGGATTCAGGGCTAGAATAGAAAAATGAAAAAATAGCCACAACTTTGTCTGGGACCATGACTGATATCAATTTACTAATGCCAATTTTCGATCTACCACAGACTAAATAGTTGTGCTTGTGTAGACACAGGACATTGAATGTAGGGTTTCGTCTGTGGCCTCTTGTGTGGAAACTTGACTACCACTGCTCTGCCATCATTTACAGTATGGCTGTGAAAGTATACACATGCTTATAATGATCCTCACTTATATTCCTGAGCACCCATATAATATATAACTATGTATAGATCCAATATATAGGAATCAATTCAATGCTTATTACCGTCATGTGCCCCTATCGTAGTTCTAGGCTGGAATTTGTAATGCTGTAATGATGTTTCAGTGATTTCCTAGATGTAGTGTTATCTCATGATAGTTTTTCCAAGGAGAAGATACTGGGTATGTGCCTTGCAATGGATTTGATTTGCAGTTCTACTGGCCATAGGCGTAATGGTTTCTATTAAGTGCGATAAATGATACAATATTCTGTAGGAATATACCATCCATGTCATCAGAAGGATATTATTTTGCACCTATAGTCCGTGAAAGTCATCTTGTTCAAACAATGTAATTCCAAGTAGAAATTGAATCAAGTAAAAATAGTTCTTGTGAAGTTTTTCATAATTTACTTTATGCCTACAAGCTTTTACACCTTGATCCAGTCTAATATAATGAACAATCGCAAAGTAAATATAAGCAATAGATTATGTTTACTGCTGTGTAGCCATAGTGCTGAGAATTCACAGCGGACTGAACATAGCAAGCGGAATTAGGAGATGCATAAATCCAGATATCAGTCCGAAAGCTCTTTATCTAGATCATGACTTTATTATGGTGGTTTTTCTTATATTGCTAAAATGTTTATAAGGATTCAAAATAAACAGATCAAGATGAATAGTTTTATACATAGAACCTTCTTGACTGATTGAATAGTCAATGGGGAGTTTATTTATTGTATATTTATTTATTACAATTGTGGTATCAAAAAAATAAAATACATTTTTGTATAAGCCCTTTTCGGCTGCTCGTACAATTTTTCTAAAAAAAAAAAAAGTGGGTAGAACTTAGCATGAGCAGATGGGGCCACCTACCGTCTGACAAATTTACCATAATTTATGCTAGAAATTGTAGCTGAAATCTGTGCTAGATCATAGCTAGAGTAGATTTCGGTTTCTGATGCACAGACTGCCAGAGAATTTCCCAAATTTATTAAGAGGCTTGCAATTTTTCGGAAATTCACACTCCGGTACTCTTCTTATTAAGATTGGCACACATAAAGCCAGTCTGAATAAATTCTCTCCAATGTGAAGGGAAATCCATATGGAGAGATGCAATAGACATGGTCAACCTGACATAATGGTGCCCTCAAAATGTAGTCTTTGACTCCATCAAAGGGCTAAGCCACATTCAGCCAGGGCAGGGTCAAGGGGTCAATGAGGGAGTTTAGTTGTCCTGATTGACAGCCTTCTTCCTATGCAAAGTTCTAAGAGGACAGGGTTGGTCCGCAGCTCATCAAAATCAAGGACTCAACAGAAATTGCATTATATTACATTAAAGAGGACCTGTCACCAGCCCAGTGACCTTTTTATTGTTTATGCAAATTAGGATATAATGGCTAAGTGGGCAGTAGCACACAGAGACCCCGTCCCCAGAGAAAACACAGTGTTAACACCCACTTGGCTAGTCTGCATCCACAATAACAGAGCTTACTGTATATCTTTATAATGGCTGAATGGATTTGGATAAACAAAACACCAAAATGCTCAGGTTGACATTACGTATCAGATAATGTATGTCGTTGTACTTTTCAGTCCTGGTGACCGGTCCTCTTTAAGAAGACTCCATTCTTAGCCTCTACTCCTCTGGAATTAGGGTGTCTGTGACTACTTTGTGTTGCCCTCAGATAGGGCAGCATGAAATTGCTGACAAATTCCATTTATTGATCCTAATATATTCCTAGGATTTATTTGACAATCATGTTGGATAATTCACCTGAATACACACTGCACAAACAGGTAGTGGGTACTCAGCCGAGTGTAAAGCATGTTCAATATCGTTTACATGATTACAATGAATCACTTGGTTTATGGGTCACTCAATTTATTTAAAACTATTGAATGGATTGTTCATAAATGTCCAATCATTTATCATAGCTGATGTTCAACAACTGAATGGGCTTGTACTTTGTAGCACATTTTGTTGTAGTAAATCACTTTTGCTATATGTATCGATAATGTAGTATAATGTTCATAGTCTATGCAGGGGGCTGGCAGGGCAGGAAGTCTGTGTTGTGCAGTTTCAGCCAATAGCTGCAGAGCAGGAAGTGATGACATAGAAGCTGCATCATGTGGGCGATTTCGTCTGCACAGCCCAGTTACATGCTCAGTAATTTTTCTTTCAAGGACCTATAATGTTTACTCAAGCTAGTAAAAGTCAATTTGAGAAACCAAAATGAAAGAGAAAATAACAATAATACAGTAGCTCCTTTTTCCTGATTATAGACATGGCTTTTGACTTCAGTGGACTTGGCCCACTCCTTACTTACAGACAGCATTTGCTATGAATGCACTGTTATTACTTGGTTTTACCTAATCCTATTTCTGATAGTTGAGTCTGTTTTTCCCCTTACATTCATGATCATTGTTGATTCATTTTGTTGGTAAACTTAAAATGGCGTTCACTGGTAGTCATTGCTTTTAATGGGTTAGCCTCTTTGTACAACAATGGGTTTAAGCGGGGGCCCCGAATAATCATACAATCTAGTGTTTTCCACTGCAAAGACCCCTAGTGGTCACTTGTTGTCTGTAGAGTAACCTTTATAGCATGTATAATATCCCTGCATTTATAAAGCATTGCGCATTTCTGATTATAATCAATGGACTATCCATGTAATACATGAACATGGTACATTATTATTATTTTTTTATTATTATTATTTATTTATATAGCACCATTAATTCCATGGTGCTTTACATTTGCAGATTTACATGTGGTACTCCAGATATACAAAACAGATAATACTAACAGAGACCAACTGGCCCTAGAGGGATAGAGGGCCCTGCCCGCAAGGGCTTACAATCTATGAGAGAAGAGGGATAGAGACAGAAGGTGAGGGTAGAGGCTGTACAGATGATGGTGTGGGGACAGTAGTGTTATTGGAGGTTGTAGGCCTTCCTGAATAGGTGAGTCTTCAGGGCCTTCTTGAAGCTTGTGATTGTGGGGGAAAGTCTTATGTGTCTTGGTAATGAGTTCCACAGTATGGGGGATGCACGGGAGAAGTCTTGGAGACGTTTGTGTGAAGAGCAGATAAGAGCAGAGCGGAGTAGGAGGTCTTTGGAGGATCGGAGGTTACGTGCGGGCAGGTAGTGGGAGATTAGGTCGGAGATATATGGAGGGCACAGGTTGTGGATGGCTTTGTATGTCAGCGTTAGTAATTTGAACTCTATTTGCTGGGTGATGGGTAGCCAGTGAAGGGATTGGCAGAGGGGAGCGGCCGATGAAGAATGGGGGGGAGAGGTGTATTAGACGAGCAGCACAATTTAAGGTGGACTGGGGGGGGGCGAGGGTGTTAGCTGGGAAGCCATGGAGAAGGGTGTTACAGTAGTCTAACGTATTGGGGAAATTTATTTCGGCTAGTGTTTCCTATGCCAGTCTTAATAAAGACCTCAACTGGTTATATCTGCACCTGAATTATCAGGAGGCTCCAGCTTCTTAATAAATTAGGCGCACGCCCATGCCCCAGAATGGAAAACTACACCAGTCAGCAACTGGCATAGATTTTCTGTATAACTCAAGTTTTTCTCTACTTATACTCTACTTAATTTAAATTCTGTATTCTGCTTCACTTTTATACAGAATTCTTTCATTGCTGGCCTAGCATACAACAGGAAATTCACTAGCTAGCTGAGGTTATGTCATTATATATGGGCCAAACTTTTTCTTTACTGGATTCCACTCGAAGAGGCCTTATTGGGTGCTCGATTAGACCTTCATTGTTGAAGGTTTCAAACCTTAAAATAATCTGACCGTCAGTGTAGTTTAATTTCCATATTTATTGGCATATTGATAGCCCTGTAATTAAAGGGGTTGTCTATAATAAGAAAAAGACTTTTGCAGAAACAACACTAATCTTGCCCACAACTGTGTATAGTTGTCACACTCGCTCCAATGCTAATAGTCAACATGTGGTCAATAGGCAAAGGGTTTCTGTTGTTCACTCCATCACCAGGTCTTTAAAATAGTCATCCACTTGCAGCAATTGTATTTATTTTGCCTATATTCCAGATTTTTGATATTTTATCAGCTTGGTGAGCCCTGATTTCAACATCATCCAGTCTGTCTGGGATTACATGAAGAGACCTGAGCGAGTCTACAGTTTAGTTCTTCAAGATGTCTGTGTTTAATTTTCCTTTTCTATGAACTTTTTAAAAGGAAAATTAATTTCCTTTGCGATGACCTATACAAGTAGTTTCTGCATCTCAGACAGATTTATTTTTATCATGTCTCCACTTCTAAATGCATGGCACTAAACGCGTAACTCCTTCATTCAGTAATTCACCTTTAATTTGATAGGGTGCTATCAGATTAGCAGCCATGCCCTCTGTAATTAATAAGATGCAGAAAGCTCAACTAGCTATGTTAATCAGATGTCAAACATGGGAAGGTAACGGCTGGCATGGGACGTTCACACCACATTGGACGTGGACTAAGCTCCTTTCATCTAAATCCCTAAACCAGTACCTGATGTATGTGTGCATAAGGGGTTGATTAATGAATGCTCAGAGAAGTATCATCAAATTGGAGAACTGCTAGGCAGGAAAATTGTTTTGATACATATGCCCCCGTGGCACATTTCCTATTACCAGGCAGAGGTATTACTCCAAACTGCAAATGAAATTAATCATAACTTCCACCTCATAGCACTCATTAGTGGAGCATGTAAGATTAGAGCTGGTATACTAATAACCACCGAGACTCAGGTGATGGGATTTTGTTCAGTACCTAGCTTGCAGGGGTGAGAAACTTGCCACTGTTTTTCGGTAATACTTTATTTAGTAACAAGTTATGTTACAAAGTTGGAGAACTTAGACTCAGGGGAGACATCAAAAAGTACTTGTCTCTAAAAAGATGGACTCTTAAGCTGACTTGGCGAAATAATTCAATAAGGCTTCTAAAGAACACCAGGGAACCCCATAGATTATAGAAAAAGAGACTAAAGTATGAAGTATAATGAGCACTGAAGCTGCACAGTATGCGCACACATAGGCGGAGTGACGGTACTTTATCTGCAGTGAAATGAGGGAAGACCAGGATACTAAAATGAAATCCCCAATCTTCATACATATCATTGTGGAGGAACCATAAAACGCATCAAACTGCAGTGTTAGACACTATATATAAGCAAATCCCACATGACATTATCTATTTATGACAAAAGGGCCTTTTATATGGACTGACAACTGGACAAATAAGCTTTGGCATAAAAGCTTTCGCCCAATGACTGGCTCGTGTAAATATGGCAGTGATGCAAAAAAAAGAGCAAATTATGTGAGCTGAGTAAGTATTGTTTGCAGCACATCTACCGGGACATATGCTGCCAACAAGGGCTAAAACAAGGACCAAATGACTGTATTGATGGTTATTCACTCCCATGCACCATCATTGGGCAGTGTAAAGGACTGTAAGCAAGTGCCAATCTACTTGTTTTGGTCCACGTAAGGACCCAAATTTGGTTGTGTATTTATCACTGTAGGATCCTGTTGCATTTCTGTACACAAGTCAGACTGGTCAACCAAAGTTCAAGAGGATTCTCCAGTATACCCAAGCTTTGACATATAAATGGGCCCCTAATGCTGTCCCCCAAGAGTCCAGCAAAAGACAACCCCTTTTGAAGCTTTAGAATCAATCACTTACTACTTGGGTCTATAGTCCTCTTAGCACAATAATCAGTATCGGATTATCAGTCCCATAGCTTTTGAATGGAGATGGCGCACATGCATGACAAGCACTCTATTACAAAGGGACCTGTTCTTGTGAGTGGCTGGTATCCTAGAAGTAAGACCACTAGCTAGTATGTCAAAGTGTCCCCTGAAAACAAACTAATCATAGGCGGTCCACTGCTGGGATTCCCAGCCCCATCTAGTGTTCAGTTTTCCTGCAGTGCCTCTACAGGGGAAATAAGGCATTACATACTTCTCAGTCAAATTCATGGGCTGCCTGAGTATTCTGGGTCCTCCAAAGCAAAAGATACCCGTTGCAACGTCTCTGCTTTGGCTATTAGATGAGGAAACCCCCATTAACATAGTATTCTTTAACAAGATATTTTCTAAATCAGACAACCACTTTATTGAATTAGTCCTAGAAGATTGAGTAACACTGTTGGAAGCACAAGATCAGTTGCAGTCTACAGACAGTGAATCAATAATGCACATGCATCAGTAAGAGATTTATAAATGATAGAACAAAGGTCATGAAAATGCTGGACTGCCGTATTAGACGCAGTAGAAATGCTGAGTGACAACACCTACACTCCAGACACCATACAGCCAGAGGTATATAGACTGTTCAGAGAAGGAGACCTGCAATATCTAACCTCTAACACAGATGTACAGTTGTGCTAAAAAGTTTACTTAACCCAGCAGATTTTTTGTTTTTTTGGCCTTTTTCAGAGAATATGAATGATAACACAAAAACTTTTTCTCCACTCATGGTTAGTGGTTGGTTGAAGCCATTTATTGTCAAACTTCTATGTTTTCTCTTTTTAAATCATAATGACAACCAAAAACATCAAAATGACCCTGTTCAAAAGTTCACATACCCCAGTTCTTAATACCGCGTATTGCCCCCTCTAACATCAATGACAGCTCGAAGTCTTTTGTAGTAGTTGTGGATGAGGCTCTTTATTTTCTCAGATGGTAAAACTGCCCATTCTTTTTGGCAAAAAGTCTCCAGTTCCTGTAAATTCCTGGGCTGTCTTGCATGTACTGCATGCTTGAGATCTCCCCAGAGTGGCTCAATGATATTGAAGTCAGGAGACTGAGATGGCCACTCCAGAACCTTCACTTTCTTTTGCTGCAGCCAATGACAGGTCGACTTGGCCTTGTGTTTTGGATTGTTTTCATGTTGGAACGTCCAAGTATGTCCCATGCAGCTTCCTGGCTGATGAGTGCAAATTTGCCTCCAGTATTTGCTGATAACGTGCTGCATTCATCTTTCCTTCAACTTTGACCAAGTTTCCTGTGCCTTTGAAGCTCACACATCCCCACATCATCAGTGATCCACCTCCGTGCTTTACAGTAGGAATGGTGTTCCTTTCATCATAGGCCTTGTTGACACCTCTGCAAATGTAATGTTTATGGTTGTGGCCAAAAAGTTCGATTTTTGTCTCATTACTCCAAATTACCTTGTTCCAGAAGTTTCGAGGCTTGTCCCTGTGCTGTTTGGCGTATTGAAGGCGAGATTCTTTGTGGCATTTGCGCAGTAATGGCTTTCTTCTGGCAACTCGACCATGCTGCCCATTTTTCTTCAAGTGCCTCCTTATTGTGCATCTTGAAACAGCCACACCGATAGTTTTCAGAGAGTCCTGTATTTCAGCTGATGTTATGTGTGGGTTTTTCTTTGCATCCCGAACAATTTTCTGGGCAGTTGTGGCCGAAATTTTGGTTGATCTACCTGACCGTGGTTTGGTTTTTACAGAGCCCCTGAGTTTCCATTTGTTAATCACAGTTTGAACACTGCTGATTGGCATTATCAATTCCTTGGATATCTTTTTGTATCCCTTTCCTGTTTTATATAGTTCAACTACCTTTTCCCATAGATCCGTGGACAAATCTTTTGCTTTCCCCATGACTCACAATCCAGAAACGTCAGTGGCTGGAGGAAAGATGCAACAGTCTGTCTGGATCCCAGAAACTCACTCAGCTTTTATGCACACACTGATTACAAGCAAACAGGTTACAGGTGAGGATGTTACCTTTAGTAGCCATTCAAACCCCTTTGTGTCAACTTCTGGGCATGTTATCAGGCCAAAATCACCAGGGTATGTGAACTTTTGAACAGGGTCATTTTGATGTTTTTGGTTGTTATTATGATTTAAAAAGAGAAGACACAGAGTTTGACAATAAATGGCGTCAACCAACCACTAACCATGAGTGGAGAAAAAGTTTTTGTGTTATCATTCATATTCTCTGAAAAAAAGGCCAAAAAAACAAAAAATCTGCCGGGGTATGTAAACTTTTTAGCACAACTGTATGTCCACACAGGATGGAAATACTGCAGATTTTCGTTCTGCATTTGTGAACAGAAAATTTGCACCACAATACACCAGCAGCAAAGTGCATGATGTCTGAACAAATTTTCTGCACAGAACTGGATTCAATCCAAAGAATGTTGATTTATATTGCAGAATTTCCCCATTACATCAAAGGAGACATCAAAATCAACAACAGACCCCAAATGTTGCAAGCTTTGCTGCAGATTACCCAAAGATTTGCTACAAAATTTGCAAGTCCAGTTATGTCTAAGGCCAGGGCTCCACATTGCAAACAAGCCGCAGCAAAAAACACTGCGTTGTACAGTACCTGCAAAGTGGATGGGATTCTGGCTAATCCCATCCACACATTGCAGAAAAATATCTGCAGCAGAAAAGCTGCGATTTCAAAAATGCTTGCGTTTTTGTAAATCGCAGCATGTCAATTATACCGACGAAAATGCTGGGGTTTTCCATATAGGTATAATAGAAGCAGAAAATCCGCAGAAGAAAACTGCAAACTTTCTGTAAAAAACGCTGCAGAAAAAAATGCATTCTTTTCTGCTGCAGTTTTTGGCTGCGGCTCACTACGCGGGGCCTTAGCCTAAGAGTCCTTTCACACTAACGATTCTTCTGTCCGAGAGCTGTCTTTGAAAAGGACCCCTTGTAGTGAAAGGAGCCGCTCATACTTCCACTTTTTTTCATGAACTGAGAGACAATAAAAAAATAAAATAATCATGGCGCGCGCTGTTGTTTTCTTTCTCTACTCATTTCAGCCATGCAAGACAGCGAAAAAAAAAAAGGATGTACAATGTTGTTTTTTTCACAGTCCTCAAAACTGATCATTCATGTGAAAGTGGCCTGAAGGCCCCTCCACGCTAATGATTTTTCTGTCCAAGTGCTGTCTGTGAAAAAGTGGAACAGCATACAGACCCATTATAGGGAATGGAGTCATCCACATGTCCGTGTTTTTTTCATGGACCAAGAGACACTGAAAAAAAAATTGCAGCATGCACTCTTCTCAGTCCTGCGCAAATCTGTAGTCTATGAAAACGTGTTGTGTTTTATTCCATTTTTCACAAGTTCATTGCTAGGTGATGCTGAAAACTAAAGAACAAGGCATCCTTTTTTGTGGACGTAAAAATAAAAAAACAAAAAAAAAATGGATATAGCCTGCAAAATGGATTATCTGTGTGAAAGCCTAAAACAAAAAATAATTGCTATATTGGCAATGCTTATCTGATCTGTACAATCTACCTCTACCTATGACCTGTTACAACAGCCACATGTTACCACATCTCATAACTGTAAGTCGGGTGTAATGAGACCAATGGGGACCAGAAAAGCATTGTTACAAGAGTGCCAGGGAAGGCAAGTATTCTTTTTTACTTTAGACACTTGCCTATTTTCATTTTGTGTGGATTCGCCACTGCGGATCTGCCCTCAGTTTTCTTCGGATGTGCTGCAACAAATAAGGTACATGTACAAGTATCCTTATTATATTTTAGATCAGCAACAGGTCTAACAGGCATGGCTCGTGCCTTGGAAACCCGCCAGGGGGCCAGGACACTGTAGTTGAGAAGATGACCACATGCCTTCATGCAACATTATCCGTGTCCTTAGGATTTTTTGTTTTGTTTTTTGGTAAAAATTATTTGGTAGGGGTTCCCCCGAGAAAATAGTTTTTTTCAGGGGTGCCCTCGGAAACACTGCCTTAGACCTTTATACTGTCTACCACAAAAAATAAATGCTATTTAAGTCAGGCAAAGTAA
The DNA here is from genome assembly GCA_947044405.1 of Leptodactylus fallax. NCBI lineage: Eukaryota > Metazoa > Chordata > Amphibia > Anura > Leptodactylidae > Leptodactylus > Leptodactylus fallax. Next base: position 69,102 of record CAMRHE010000810.1, read on the forward strand.
ATCGGAGCACAATCTTTGCTGACTTCTGGGGCTGCCTAATTCATCAAACTCCTTTGTGTATCTAGCAGAACATTAATTATCTCAATTAGAAAAGTGTCCAATGATTTCTTACCCGAATACATTTCTTAATTAGTGTATTTGTCACATCAACCCTCAATGCCCTGTTCAGTCAACCAACAGAACGCAGGAAAACTTCTGTCCCCCTGATCTCTTATCACAGTAGGAATTGCTATTAGTCTGGAAAATTCCTTTACACTTGGATTTTATAGAGAGGTGGTAATTATAATGGTCAAGTCGCCATTGTTCTGCCTTATATAAAGGAAAGAGATGTTGCTATTAAGAATATTAGTAAGTATATTTCATATAAGAGGTCCAGGTACATTATATAAAGTACATTAAAAGTGGGGGAGTCCCTCCTCCCGGCTATGTGGGAAGGACGGGTCAAATGATCAAGTCAACTTTTGGAAGGGCCTAACAAAGATATACAGGGTGGGCCATAAGTATGGATAAGTGGTTGCTGATATCACCTTACCGTTTGTGGCATGGGTCATGTGACACATCAAACACATGGAGAATTGCACTAGAAAAACAATGGTATCTGGGTGTATCCATACTTATGGCCCACCCTGTAGATGTTTGGATACAGTGGAGTGGGATCCCACAGCAACCATCCAAATGGGCCCAGCTCCACTACATACTTAGATGCTTGTATATATACAGTGCAGTGGGGCCCCTCTTGGATTGTTGCTGCGTGGCCCCTCAGTTTATTTTACATCTATTTTGTAGCACATGAAATTTCATTAGTTTAGCCAACAAGTATAGCGGCCAAACATGGGCATAAATACCAAGGCAGCAGGCAACTGCTTAAGGGGCCCCAGACCTTTAGATATCGCCACTAAAACTTAAGGTGCAGTAATCACTGTTGTGGAAGGCAGAGGGTTCCAGGTTTATCTATACAAATAGTGCTATTGTCAGTCTCATATTTTATACTAAGGCAATATTCACATAACTGTGTCTATTTTGACGGCCGATTGTTTTCCATTTTGCATTGAGTCCATTGAGAGATTTGGGAAAATGAACAAAAATAGGACATGATTGAACGGCACAGCCGGCATATGGGTGGCACACAGATGTCGTCCGTGTGCCGCCCATGCCCCGGCCCCATCCATTCAATGAATAGAAGGATGACCGCAAAACTGGACAGGAATAGAACATGTCCTGAGTTTTGCGGCCCGGACTGTTGGCCCGCAAATGGGACCGTGTAATTCACGTGCGTGTGCGTGGGCCAACAGAAATGAATGGGTCAGGAAAAACCTGGATAGCACACTGAACTATGCCACAGTTGTCTGCAAGGGACCTAAGGGTAAAAGCACAGTGAGTGCTGCTGCACATGGCCAAGACCATATTCACAACAGGACGGTGGAGTTTTCAAATAGCTTGTTACTTATCCAAGCAGTCTTGTGGGTAAAGCTGCGGTATTATCAGCCTAATCATGCGGCCATGTAAAGTGATAAACTACCCCTGCCCACCATGTGTGTGCTGAGGTCTCGGCCCTCGTGTAGCTAATCTATGTGCTTTTGCCCTTCTGTCCTTGTTGACAGCTTTAAATAAGTGTCTTCATTTTATACTTATTTTCAGTTTTCATTTTTGTTATTTAATTTACACTTTAAAATTTGTTGTTTTTTGCTTTATTTAAATAGACAATCCGCATAGAAAGCAGACAATACAATTCCAATGTAGACAGAGGCTGAATACTTTATAGGCAATCATTTTCCCAGTGAGAGGGTCTGATCAAACAAAAAAAAAAAACACTGTTAATTTCTAACCAAGTAAAAGGGGCTAAATGATTGCTTTGTATAATTACATATACAGTATTTACATAGATTGTTTATGTTCTTAGTAGATTTAAATAGCAGGAATTGTACATCCACCCAGGAACCTACTAATTAGCCTTCCTGATAAATTGTTTAATTAGAGCCATTTCATCAAAAGCCATAGAATTCTATCAATGTGGACATTGCTCATGTAATTCTGCAGCTGATTGTCATTGGGGTGTATTTGGAAATAATGGATGAAGTTTAATGAATTGCAGTAGAATTATAGCAGCATAATGAAGAATAAAAATGCAAATGATTTAGTGATTATGCGGTATGCTCTATTGTTTGGCGAAACTTAAAGGGATATTCTCATTTTAAAGGGAATGTATCAGCCATATAGGTTTTATCAATTTAAACCAGACAATGAAGCATTTACTTCTTTTTCTAATCTGTTTTACTGATTGCAAATTTTATTCTATTTTATATACATGTTTATGGGGGTGGCCATCTTGCCAGAGATGCTTTTAACAGCATTTAGCAATGGGTTTTACAGTGTTAGAGTAATCCTATAGCTAATCTTATATATCCTACATTTTAACCTCATATAGCCATACATATATACTCATGCATCATGAACCAATGTTTCAAAACTTTGTATTTCATATCAGCCATGATGACCTCTCCCTGTTTTTACCATTTTTGTACATATTCTCATTTTTATACACAATAAACAATTTGTTCTGCCAACTTTTTGTGTAGACAGTCTGACCAGATATGGTCACAGATATGGTTGAAGGATGCGAGGGAGTCAAGATTACTTCATCCATTATTGTTAGGTAACATAAGAACTATTGTGTAACATGGGTTAAATATAATTTGAGATGAATTCCTAGAAATTGTGTAAAATCCCATATTTGTATGCCAATAACACATCCCCAATTTACGTAATATGATTGATTGCTACTCTTGGTTTATACTCTATAAAATAAACGACCAGTGCTCCTCCCACAGGAGATCTCTGGCAGTTACTGACAAATCTGTGTCGTCTCTGTCTTATTACCGGTACCGGGTTGGGTTATACCTGACTTATTTACCTAATCTACCTGGGTTTATTAACTACTATTACAACAGCAACCACGCGAACCACCATAGTCTGGAGAACTTAATTTAAGTCTGTGTTTTCTAGGCATGCTCTGTGACCTGTGCAGAGGTCATTGTGCAGGGAGGGGGAATAGATAAGTTGTGTCCATCAACTGTTGTGAATGGTGGTCTCTGTGCTATCTGATAATGAGTTGACTGCTGCCATGAAATCTTCCACAGAACAGTCAGTACTTCTTATTAGTAGGCTTAGTAGCCAGAGTGAAAAGTACAGGATTTTAAAAAATATAGATTTTGACATGAAAATAAAAAAAAACACCAAAAATTATGTTAAACTTAAAAACTTGATTTAATAAATGTAACTAATTTTTTGAATACACATTTCCTTTAACAGCTTTGCTGTTTTTGTAAAGCCAAACCATCAAGGACATTCTGGACTTCACTGTCAGCAATATGGAATATGGGGGGAATTTATATTGGGGGTTTATATTAGATATAAGCAACCGTCCCAGATGGGAACCGTTGCTGTCAGACTTTTGAGACATATCCAGTGGATATGCCTTAATTGTGTTATGTGGCAAAACCCCTTAAGGCCGGGGCCCCACGTGGCAGAAACGGTTGCGGTTTTGGAAATCGCAGCATGTCAATTATACCTACGGAAATTATGGCGTTTTCCATACAGGTATAATAGGAGCAGAAAAAAAAACTATGCAGACTTTCTGTGAAAAACGCTACGGAAAAAAACGCAATGTGTTTCTATCGCATTCTTTTCTGCTGCAATTTTTGGCTGCGGCTCTCTATGTGGGGCCTTAGCCTCAGGGTCCTTTCACACAAAAAATTCTTCTATGTGAGTGCTGTCCTTGAAAAGAACCCACAAGGACCCATTATAGTGAAAGGAGCCGCTCATACTTCCATTTTTTTTTTTTTTTCATGAACTGAGAGACACAAATAAAATCATGGCAAGCGCTGTTTTGTTTCTTTCTCTACTCATTTCAACCATGCAAGACAGCAAAAAATACCCGTTTTTTATGAAAATCGCAGCATGTCTATTATACCTGTGGAAATGTTGGCGTTTTCCGTATAGGTATAATAGGGGCAGAAAGTCCGCAGACGAAAATTGTGAAGATGCAATGGAAAATGCTGTGGAAAAGACTGCAATGCGTTTCCGCCGCGTTTTTTCCCGCAGCGTTTTTTTGATGCGTTTCGCTATGTCGGGCCTTAGCCTTAAGCATTTATGGTATATTCACAGAACACTTATACTTGGGTCCTAGCCCTGAGATCCTCACCTGTCAGGAGTACAAGGGTCTGGTCTCCCTGCTCTTGGCTACACCTTCTACATTACAGTCAGTTAGAGTAAGAAATAATACACAAACAAATGAAATGTATAATGAAAAGATTTGCACCTGTTCTGTATTTTGATCCCACTCCTGGTTCTGGTTTGCAAATACGGATGCAAGATAATAACCTAAATACAACCATGTCAAATTGGCCCTAGAGAAACAACTACAAAGTATGCCATTTACTTTAGTTTTTTGCCTAACTCCCATAGACTACAGTGGGAAGACGTATGGTCATCTTACCATTGAAGTATATGGAGCATGTTGCAGACAGGAATTCAAGAACAAGGATCCCAAAGATTGGAAGGCATCTTTTAACCCTTTAAGATAATGAAAGAATTGGTTATATTATGTTGTACTTACACTTTTGCAGAATTTCATGTTTAAAAATTGCCTTACCAAGAAAGTGACCCAATCTGAGACCACAATTGCCCCTATACCCTAAACAAGAAATTTAATGAAAAGGATTGCCAACATTCTGAATAGATGATCGGATAAAGTAGGAGACATGCGTAAGGGAATATGGAATATAATGCCAGAATCAGACTACACAGGATAAATTTGTAGTCTGTAACCATGGTGACACATAGATCCACAAATGGTACATTTTTTCAGTTGCTTCATTGTTAATACAGATGCATTGGTAATAAAAATTGTGGACATCGAAAGAACATTCGGGTGATTTTTTTTTTTTTCGCTTTTTTTATTATAGTGTCTAAAAGACTATGTATTAATAGTATTAATAGTAATAATTAATATTAATAGATCCCTACTCACAGTTTCTTTCCTTCGCCCACCTAGCCCCACATGCATATGCCTGACTCCCATACATGAGATTTCATAGATGGAGCCAGAAGGCTGGCAGCAACTGGGGGATGTCAAGTATTGTGTACAGGTATGGTGTTGGGACAGCTTTGTATATGAGGCCTAAGGCCAATATTTGTCAACAGCCATTACATCGGGATATGGTTATTGACTAAATGCTCTGAAGCTGATGGAAACCTAAGGCTCCACACACCCACCAGTATATCTGTATTTCTCTGGAAGAATCTGAGACTGACCTTCAGACTTCAAGGCATATGAAGGTTTTCATCCAATCCATATATGTATTAACTCCATTTTTGTATCACGCTACCTATTTTTGCAGCAGCATCAAAAATCCACTGAAAAAAATAGGTGACAGAAACCCCATTCACATGCATGGGATATGAATTGTTGAATCTAAGTGTGAAATCTGGTATGTGTGAACAAAGCCTAATGGAGTCATTATAAGTTAGTGAGATACATGAGCATCTGTTATATGATGGAAATGTTATATATGTAATAACAACAAAAGCCATGATGCCTGTGTGACAGATTCTTACATAAGTAAAGGATGCAAGTTTATGTTATGTAACTAGCGAAGCAATCCATTATCCCTGTTTATGCTTCATTTTTGTGTATTTAGTGATTTAATATACTATTAAATACATAAAGAACACATTATACTGGATTATTAGTCGCTAGCAAACAGGCCACACACAAATACCCTTAAACAGAGGAGCCTTGTTAGATCCCCAGAGTAAAGCAGAAAATAGTACTTTCCGTTCCTGCCTCAGAGAGATGGAATACAGTGTAATTTAGTCTGATCAGTACAGTACTTGAATCACTTTTAACATCTCGCCACATCCCATGGGAAGCTGATAGCTCTCCCGATGTCTTCTAGCTCCACTGAGATCTGCATAACAAAGTATTTAAGTTTATCTTCTGAGCCAAGATACACAGACGTATTTCCTCCATGCGAAATCTGATATAATAGGTTCCGTGTGGTCAGGAGAAAAACCCAGGTGACAATATGGGAATAATTGATCACAGCAGCAATCGAATGTTCTGTTCACATTGCAAGTCTGAAATTAGAGCACACAGCATAAGCTTCTTTTTGCACAGTCCAAAATGTCTGGTATTGAAAAAATATATTGTTAGAGATAATAAAGTAGCAAAATCTTGTTTAAAAAGTACACAGCACAATGGCGTATGGGCAAAGCCGTGCTCTGTGTCGGGTGTTAATATTAGTGTAGAAGCCAAAGCTACTCAGTGGTAAATACAGTCAGGTGGGGGGTTATCAAGACTGGCATTTAGATCATTCATAGGGGAAGAAAAATGCAGTAACAAAGGCCTTGCGTATTTGTCTGCAGTATTTTTTTATCTGCGTTTTGCTATGTGGGGACTTAGTCTAAGGCCGGGGCCCCACGTAGCAGAAACGCCGCAATTTTGTTTTTCAGTCCCTGCAAAGTGGATGGGATTCTGGCTAATATATGTAAATGTAATGCTAATGTAATGTATGTAAAAACTTAACATTTACATATTTATTACAGGGCATCAGAACAGTGACAGCACCCTAAGACCGCTCACAAAGCGGAGCACCTATCTCATTGCCTTGGAGGACCTGCAGACCTGTCCCACAATGTACAAAGCCGCTGCTCAGGCTGCGGGGGGGTGAGGCGGGATCTTTAAAAATTACATTTCCCAGCTCAGCGTTTCTGCTCTCTCTTGGCAGAGTAAAATTGGGTTAGTTAGCAAGAACTGGGGAAAAGGGTGCCAAAGTCTTCTCTACTCGGTAGATATGTCAAGACAGTTATAACATTAAGACTAAACATCGTTTAAAGGTCAATGCTAGTAACCCACCAAGATCTCATGCAGACAATGTATTATACTCTACCTCGGTTGTTGCACATTGCAGGGATTTAGCGGTATCCCCCTACCCATTCCCCTCCTCCCTGTCAGTATGATCTGTTTGATCTCATTACAAAGTTGACTTTGACAAACACATTGCTCTGACCGGTTGATCTACTCATCTCTTGTGAAATATCTCATTATATGGTCATGTTTTCTGGATTTGCTTTTTAGTTGACCACATCTGGGAGACTTACTAAAGGAAAAAATGCTGGCAACAGTTTAAAAAAAGTGAGTTTCAGAAAAACATTGCTCCGAGAGATATGTATTTAACTCCTTAAGGACACAGCCCAAATGTGCATTAAGGACCAGGCCTCATTTTTTCAAAACTGACATGTGTCACTTTATATGGCAATAACTTTGAGACACTTTAACTTACACAAGTGGTTTTGAGACTGTTTTTTCGTGACACATTGTACTTCATGTTAGTGGTAAACACTAATCAATATTTTTGTATTTATTTATAAAAAAAAATAGGAAATTTGATGGAAATGTGGGGAAAAAAAATCGCAATGTTCTGCTTTTTAAACAGATATCACGCAAATACATGAATAAATATTATCTACCATATCTCTGCTTTTTATCAGCATAATCTTTTAATCGTCATTTAATTTATTTTGGATGTTAGAAGGCTTACAAGTGTAACAGCGATTTTCCAGATTTACAAGAAAATTTCCCAAACTAATTTTTTAGGGACCACTTCAGTTCTGAAGGGGATTATAAAGGCCTATATATTAGAAACCCACATAAATCACCCTGTTTTCAAAACTGCACCCCTCAAATAATTCAAAACAGCATTTGGGAAGTTTGTTAACCCTTTAAGCATTTCACGGAAATTAAAACAATATGGAGGTGAAAGTTAGATATTTCATTTTTTTCCACTAATCCCTTCATTTAGCCCTAAAATTAACACATTCACAAAGGGTTAAAGGAGAAAATGCATCTCACAGTTTGTTATACAATTTCTCCAAAGGACAGAAATACCCCACATGTGGGTGTAAACTGATGTTTGGGCACACGGCAGCGCACAGAAGGGAAGGAGCGCTATGTGGCTTTTGAAGTGTATATTTAGATGTTTGCTATCGGTACGATTATGGCGATACCTCATTTATATTGTTTTTTATGCGTTACTAGTTTTGCAGGACAAAAAACCATTTGAGGAAAGAAATCAATTATTTTTGCATCGCCATCTTCTGAGATGTGTAGGTTTTTTTTTTTTTTTGGTTGACACTAGAGATGAGCGAATCAAAGCTGCAGAAGTTCCGAATTTCTGGAAAAATTTGATTCGCATCGAATCCGAATTCCCTCACGCTTTGTGGTAACGATTCGTATTTAGTTCAAAATGGCTTCTGTACGTATTAGGACATGGGCTAAGAAACTCTGGGAACCCGGGATCACCCACAATGCCATGCATGCAGCCAATCAGCAGCCAGCCCTGTGATGTCACATCCCTTTAACCCCTTCGCGAGCGCACACGGCATGTTTGACTGCTGCATCCAAGGTGTTAAATCCCCCGATCGGTTATGGAGCAGGGTGTTAGCTGTCAGTAACCGATCGGGGTTTTTTACACCTTGGATGCAGCGGTCAAACATGACCATGGCATCCAAGGGGTTCCGCCATTTTGCCGCCCGCCTGCCCACCTCGGCTCTCTGCAGCCAATAAATACCTGTTTTTATTTCGCAATTTGCCGCGATTTAATTCGGATTGAATAGAATCATATCGCTAAATTCGTCAAAGTTGCCAAATCGAATTTTTGAATACTTCGCTCATCTCTAGTTGACACAGTTGTTTGAAAGCTTATCTTTTGCAGGATGATCTGTGCTTTTTATTGGTACTGTTTTGGCGTATATGTGACTTTCTTATCACTTTTTATAGCATTTTTTTAAGGCAAGGTGGCGAAAAATCATTATTTCTTTGCTTAATTAATTAATTAATTAATTAATTCATTCATTCATTCATATACACTATCGTTCAAAAGTTTGGGGTCATCCAGACAATTTTGTGTTTTCCATGAAAACTCACACTTATTTAGCAAATGAGTTGCAAAATGAATAGAAAATATAGTCAAGACATTGACAAGGTTAGAAATAATGATTTTTATTTGAAATAATAATTTTCTCCTTCAAACTTTGCTTTCGTCAAAGAATGCTCCATTTGCAGCATTTACAGCATTGCAGACCTTTGGCATTCTAGCTGTTAATTTGCTGAGGTAATCTGGAGAAATTTCCCGCCATGCTTCCAGAAGCCCCTCCCACAAGTTGGATTGGCTTGATGGGAACTTTTTGAGTACCATACGATCAAGCTGCTCCCACAACAGCTCAATGGGGTTGAGATCTGGTGACCGCGCTGGCCACTCCATTACAGATAGAATACCAGCTGCCTGCTTCTTCCCTAAATAGTTCTTGCATAATTTGGAGGTGTGCTTTGGGTCATTGTCCTGTTGTAGGATGAAATTGGCTCCAATCAAGCGCTGTCCACAGGGTATGGCATGGCGTTGCAAAATGGAGTGATAGCCTTCCTTACTCAAAATCCCTTTTACCTTGTACAAATCTCCCACTTTACCAGCACCAAAGCAACCCCAGACCATCACATTACCTCCACCATGCTTGACAGATGGCGTCAGGCACTATTCCATCATCTTTTCAGTTGTTCTGCCTCTCTGTGTGATCCAAACACCTCAAACTTCGATTCGTCTGTCCATAACACTTTTTTCCAATCTTCCTCTGTCCAATGTCTGTGTTCTTTTTTCCCATATTAATCTTTTCCTTTTATTAGCCAGTCTCAGATATGGCTTTTTCTTGGCCACTCTGCCCTGAAGGCCAGCATCCCTGAGTCGCCTCTTCACTGTAGACGTTGACACTGGCATTTTGCAGGTACTATTTAATGAAGCTGCCAGTTGAGGACCTGTGAGGCGTCGATTTCTCAAACTAGAGACTCTAATGCACTTGTCTTGTTGCTCAGTTGTGCAGTGGGGCCTCCCACTTCTCTTTCTACTCTGGTTAGAGCCTGTTTGTGCTGTCCTCTGAAGGGAGTAGTACACACCGTTGTAGGAAATCTTCAGTTTCTTGGCAATTTCTCGCATGGAATAGCCTTCATTTTTAAGGACAAGAATAGACTGTCGAGTTTCAGATGAAAGTTCTCTTTTTCTGGCCATTTTGAGAGTTTAATCGAACCAACAAATGTAATGCTCAACTAGCTCAAAGGAAGGTCAGTTTTATAGCTTCTCTAACCAGCAAAACTGTTTTCAGCTGTGCTAACATACTTGCATAAGGGTTTTCAAGGGTTTTCTAAACATTCATTAGCCTTCTTACACAGTTAGCAAACACAATGTACCATTAGAACACTGGAGCGATGGTTGCTGGAAATGGGTCTCTATACACCTATGTAGGTATTGCATTAAAAACCAGACATTTGCAGCTAGAATAGTCATTTACCACATTAACAATGTATAGAGCAGGGGTCGGCAACCCCTGGCACGCGTGCCAAGAGTGGCACGCGAGGCTTATTCCCCTGGCACAGCAGCCCGAGTCCTCACCCAGCAGCTTTGATCGGACCAAACACGGCCGAAACGAAGCTGCTATTATTATACTGTGGGGTCTCTTCAGACCCCCACTATAATAAGCGGAGACTTAGGAGAGGTGAAGAAACGTAAAAAACAATGATACTCACCTTGTTCCCTGCGCTACGCGGCGGCTGTGCGATCTGCTGGCACTTCTGACAGCTGACAGGGGTCATGTCTGGCGTCATTACGCATGCGTCATTACGCGACGTGACCCCAGAGACCCAATCAGCGGCAGAAGCGCCGAAGAGAACAGAGCGGCTGCGGAGCGTGGAATGGTGAGTTCATTGTTTTTTTATGTTTGTCCCCTCTCTTGGTCCTGCACTTACTGTACTCGGAAGTCTGAGAGCTATGGGAACTTATACCGTGTGCAGGGGCCGCTATAGGACATGATACCGTGTGTGCGGACCGCTATGGGACCTGATACCGTGTGCAGGGACCGCTATAGGACATGATACCGTGTGCAGGGACCTCTATGGGACCTAATACCGTGTGCAGGGACCACTATAGGACGTAATACCGTGTGCAGGGACCACTATAGGACCTAATACCGTGTGTAGGGACCACTATAGGACCTAATACCGTGTGCGGGGACCGCTATAGGACATGATACCGTGTGCAGGGACCTCTATGGGACCTAATACCGTGTGCAGGGACCGCTATAGGACATGATACCATGTGTGGGGACCGCTATGGGACCTGATACCGTGTGCGGGGACCGCTATGGGACCTGATACCGTGTGCGGGGACCGCTATAGGACCTGATACCGTGTGCGGGGACCGCTATAGGACCTAATTCCGTGTGCGGGGACCGCTATGGGACCTAATACCGTGTGCGGGGACCGCAATGGGACCTAATACCGTGTGCGGGGACCGCTATGGGGCATAATACTGTGTGCAGGGACCACTATGGGACCTAATACCGTGTGCGGGGACCGCTATGGGACCTAATACCGTGTGCGGGGACCGCTATGGGACCTAATACCGTGTGCGGGGACCGCTATGGGACCTAATACCGTGTGTGGGGACCGCTATGGGACCTAATACCGTGTGCGGGGACCACTATGGGACCTAATACCGTGTGCGGGGACTGCTATGGGACCTAATACCGTGTGCGGGGACCGCTATGGGGCATAATACTGTGTGCAGGGACCACTATGGGACCTAATACCGGACCGCTATGGGACCTAATACCGTGTGCAGAGGCTGCTATGGGACCTAATATCGTGTCTTGGGGCCACTATATGACATAATACGGTGTGTAGGGGCCACTATGTGACATAATACGGTGTGCAGAGGCTGTTATGGGATATAATACCTTGTGCAGGGGCCGCTATGGGACATTATAACGGTGTGTTTTATGCATTAAGGATGTGTTTTTGCACAGAAAACACAGGCATTTTTTTTTTGTGCAAAAATGCACCATGTGAACGCAGTTTTACATTGAAGTAAAAGTTCCAGTGGCCTAAGACTATATCTGCATCCAGATACATAGCGTGTATTCACCATAAGGATGCCGCCATACGGTGCTCCTGGACACATACATTTACCACTAATTGGGGGCTGCACATGGACTTTCATTGCTTCTAATCGGAAAGTACAGGAGCGTCCCAGGAAATAGCAGTAAACGCATACGTCCTAAAGCATCTGGTGGCAGCACTTCTGTGTTATGGTTTGTGGTATATGACTTTAGTTTAGGGGTCGTCAGACTTACAATTATTGACCGGCACTCCGAGTACCTCAGCTTCGATTTTTTAATTAAAATCGGCACGCCGAACAAAAAAGGTTGCCTACCCCTGGTATAGAGTGTATTTCTGATTCATTTAATATTATCTTCATTGAAAAAAACTGTGCTTTTCTTTCAAAAATAAGGAAATTTCTAAGTGACCCTAAACTTTTGAACGGTAGTATACTTCATTTCTTTTTTTTTTTTTTTTTTTTCTTGCTTTTTAGTGATGTTCCACTAGGGGACCTGAACCAGCGATGCACTGATCGCTGGTTCAGCACTATAGACTGCAATACACATGTATTGCAATCTATAGAGGAAGTCAGCCTATGCATCTGCATAGGCTGATTTCCAGAGGTCCCAGCAGGATCAACCAGCTACTGGGGGCTCCAGGCAGCCTGGGGTCACTGGCCAGACCCCGGGCTGCAGAAAATAGATATTGGCACCCCCCGATCTCGCTTTGGGTGGTTCCGCGGGGGGCGGCAACATGGCGGAACCCCTTGGATGCCATGGTCATGTTTGTCAGTTACAGCTAACAACCACTCTTGATGCCGCCCGCACTTTCACTTAAAAACACCTAAGATGCCATGCTTGCTATTGACCGTGGCATCTTAAGGGTTAAACAGCGGGGATCAGTGTTATCAGTGTTATCAGTGTGATAGCGGGAGCCTGGCTATCAGATACAGCTGGGCTCCCACAGTGATCACATGGGCTCTGCTTCTGAGCCCGCTCGATCACCATCACGTACCTGTACATGGGGATGCAGTAACTAACCTCATTCCCTGATGTGCATGTACGTGAAATAGTGTTAAGGGGTTAAGGATGTCACTGCAATAGTGTCCAGGTTTATTAGTACAGCCATTGCCATAATGACACTTCAATACATTTATGTATGTCCTGCTGTGTGTATTGTGTGTGTGTGTCATGCTGTGTGTATTCTGTGTGTTCTAAATACCCCCTTACAAGGCTGTACCTGTTACATTGTGTATTATACAACCAAGACCTGGGATTTGGAAAATTATCCAAGAGGGGTTCTAAGACGTTGCCATAGTGGCCAAGAGGCCAATTGATGGCCTTCTAACTACCATGAAAGGGTGTGTAATAGGTATTGGCCTAATTTACATAGATAATAATGTACTGCTATACAGAATTATTGCAGTATATTGTACAGGGGATCAATTGATCCCAAGTTAGATTTCGCTTGTGGGAAAATTTGATAAATTGTAAAAAGATAATGAAACAAAAAATAAACATAATCGGGCAAGTTTATTAAGACTGGCATATTGTATGCCACTTTTAATAAATGGCCCGACTGCCACAGGGAACCGGAGAGGCTGCAGCCTCTTCATAAATCATAAATCTGTCGAACATCCCAGGTAGGAACGCCAGGTAGGAACTGGTGTAGATTTCTATTCTAACTCATACGAGAAAACCTGCTTTGCACTGCCCACATCCACGCACCACCCTACATTCTCAGAATCTAGCGAGCGAGACACGGATTGGGGCTTGTGGCACACATTTAGCACAAGAAATGCCTCAATATCATCCCTCTACACCAGAAAACTGGCATAGAAGGAATGATGAATTCCCACCATTTTGTATTGCTAAATACAAGTTATCCAAACATAATGTGTACAATGAACGCCATAAAAAAAAAAAAATACTACAATGCACAATTTTATGTATTTTGGTCACCTTACCTTTCCCCCCAAAAAAGCATTAAAGTGATCAAATTCTTGTCCAGAAAATGGTACCAATGAAAACTACAGCTTGCCACACAAAAAGAGCCCTAACATAGCCCTATCAACGACAAAGTAAAAAGATATGTACATCAGAATACGATGTCCCCAGCAAATGATTTATTTTCAAAAATGGCATTTATTTAGTAAATGTGATAAAACATAATAAGATTTATATAAATATATAGTATTGCTGTAATGATTCACAGAAAAAGTTGCCATGTGAACACTATAAAAACAAAATATGACAATTGTATTTTTTCTTTACGCAGACCCCCACAAACATGTTAATAAAAGCTATTCAAAACATTGTATGTATCCCAAAATTGTGTCAATTAAATACAATTTGTTGAGCAAAGTTTAAGCCCTCATAGGACTATGTTAACATAAAAAAAAAATGTTGGGAATTTTGGAAAATATGAAAAAGTTAAAAGGGGTTGTCTGGGATAAATTGATATTTCTAATCTAAGCTATCCCCCCTTCCTGCCTACCTTCTAAATTACTTGATTTATTATTTTTTGAATTATTAGATTGCAGTGGCGGTGCTCCAGGCACATTTTCCTATTTTCTGGTGACGTTCCGTTTCCGGAATGGGGGAAATGGAATGTCACCTATACTAATCCACCCCCCCCACCTCATCATACTTACCTGTCTTCCAGTCCTTCTGGGCACAGGACGTCACTCTTTCTGCGCAATAGAGCTGGAGTGCCGGCCCAGAAGAAATGACGTTCTGTGCCCAGAAGGTCAGAATCGGGAGGGGGAGGTAGTGAGAGAGGGAGGTTGTGTGAGTCAGCTCTGAGTGAAGCCCAAGGCATAATGGTAGTTGTAGGAAAACACAGAACAGGAAGATATCCATGTAAACAGATGCAGAAGATGCCAGGAGCTCACAGAGAAACCCAGAAATCACTCAAAACATTGCTACAGGTATTTGGTTAATTTATTAATAGCACTAACAGACCTTTTTTGAAAAATTATTTCTTGCCTGAAAAACCCCTTTAACGCCCAAACTACCCTAAGTCCTGAAAGAGTTAAAGGAGTATCAGGAGTGGAGAGAAGCAATGAAATATGCTAGAACATGGGCAACCTTTGAGTATGTTCACCCAGAGTTTTTTTTTCAGGCAGAAAAACCAGTCACACAGTGTGAACTTGTGATATCCAAAATGTCTCATAACCAACTCCAGCTTTTTACAAGATGTGTCAGTTATAAAGGAATACATTTGTATATGGAAGGATTGTTTCCATTCACTTCCAGTAGGCAGATACAGTGGCGTAGCTATAGGGGCTTAGCAGTTGCTACTGGGCCCCAAAGATCCCTCTGCCACATAAAATATTGTTGTAGAAATGTACTGTCTCTTTAAACATCCCTGAGCTGGAGAAATATATTTCTCTTATTTCTATTATTCTATTTTAATATCAGAACATCAGAACTTATGATCTCTTGCAACATGCCAGAGAGAGAGATACAATGCTAGCTTGCAATAAGCACTGGGGAGGGGATAGAAAACCAAAAAACCCAATCAGGATTGTATGATGGATGTTGCTGGGCACAAACTTATGTTTTAGCCACGTCTACTTTTGATTAAGATAAAGGTTTATGTTGTATGCCAAATAAAGGAGAAATAGCCTTAAGCACACTTCCTGTGTTTGACTGGTAAATTCCGTGAGCTCACGATACATAGTATATATATATATATATATATATTCTATAATTCTATAATTTGGCACCGCTTGACAATCAGAATGTTGAACCCGTTTCGGGTTCCGATAACAATATACCCCTATTCTAGATGGCACAAGGTAGGTAGGGTCCCATTACAGATTTTGCATTGGGGTCCAGGAGCTGCAAGTTATGCCTCTGGGCAGAGATCTTGACAATTGAACTGAAACACTAAGTATAATAGAAAGTTGCACAGCTTTATAGAATATAGACTTTATTTATATAAAACCAGAGAAATCTTGTATTTCAAACGTGTAGATAACTACCCAATTTACATTGTTAGGCTTGACGTCTTAAAGAGGACCTTTCACCACATCCACCAACATCAACTCTTTACATCCTTCCATAGGTGTTGCTCCACTAATTCCAAAGCAGATGGAATTTTTCCTCTAGCCCCCACCATTCCTGAGCAATTGGTACTGTTAGTTTTAGCAGCTAATATGGTAATTAGGCTCCGTACTATCAAGTGGTTGCTAATTGTCTGTAGAAGACAGATAATCTAGGACCGCCCACCTGACAGTATAGAGCCTAATTAGCAGAGTGGGTGCTGAAACTAACAGAAATGATTGCTCAGGAATGGTGAGGGATAGAGAAAAAAAATCCAACTGATTCTGAATTACTGGAGCAGCATCTATTGAAGGATGTAAAGATGTGGAGATGGTGAAAGTTCCTCTTTAAAGTATGCCATTAGGTTTTCCTCTTGATATTCCTAAAATTTTCATGATATGAGTGGATTATATGCTATCATTACTCTCTAGCAACAGATCCATCATGATTGTCATAGTCCGTGCATTACCAGAAGCCATTAGCCTGAACAGAGCCTAAAAAGGTAATACACTTTAGATAGCCAGCCATCAGGTGAGAGCAATCTTGACTCCCCCTTGACACATGCATGCTCAGCTCAATCAAATGGTTCTGGTATACTGAGCTTATTTTCCTCTGTATGGAGTAGTTAAAGGAGTTGTGCAGGACCTGACAACATGGCTGCTTTCTTCTTCTCAGGAAGTGTCTGTTGCTCTCATGGCAATGCCACATCTCCATTCCATTAAAATGAATGACGCTGAGCTCCAATACAGCTGTGTTACTAAAGGCCATGATGTCACTTCCTGAGAAGGGGAAAGCAGCCATGTTTTTGAAGTCCTGCACAAACCCTTTAAAATAGCCTGATCCTTATCTTCCCTGACACCTGCCTTCAGGGGGAGTTGGGAAGTTTGTTACATATTGGTTGTAATAGATGGATAGATGGTTGGTTAAACACGCTGAAATTAGGTTCAGCCAATCCATATCTCATGTGTACGGTTAGCCTAACTTTTTTTTTTTTTTTATAATTCAAATATATATTGCATTTTTTTAAGAATACAACAAGGTTCAAAATAAACCAACACAAACATACAAAAATAAACAATGCGGACCGGGACCACCCGGGGACCCCCCCAGACGGACCCAGCCAGCAAGGCAACAGGAGTATGGAAGAAGAAGAAACACAGAGAAGAGAGGAAGAGGAGGGAAGAGAAGAAGAAAAAGAAAAAAAGGGAGGGTAGCTAAGGGGGTGTGAATAGGGGGGCGAACAGAAAGACATACCAGAGAACCATACATGTCAGGTCCTCATCAGCCGGACCCGCAATCCCCAACAATAGGGGCAGATATTAACATATATGTGGTTATAGTACCGAGGCCAATAGCAGAAACCATGTACAAAGCACCACGCCCAGGACTAAGAGGAAGACCCCGAGTAGCCTAACTCTTAAATGCAGTATGCACAATATACTCTATGGTTTCTTGACTTTGTAAGAGGGAATTCGGAATACACACAGCATTATAAATGTATTGAATAAAGTGTCATTACAGCAATTGCCGTACTAATAAACCTGGACACTACTGCAGTGACATCCTTGAATAAATATCCCTCGGAGCAATGTTTTCTTGAAACTCACTTTAAACTGTTGCCAGCACTTCTTCCTTTAGTAAGTCTCCCAGATGTTATCACATAAAAAGCAAAAACATGAGCATATAATGAGACAGTTCACAAGAGATGAGTAGATCAACCGGTCAGAGCAATGTGCTTGTCAAAGTCAATATTGTATTGAGATCAAACAGATCATACTGACAGGGAGGAGGGGTATGGGTAGGGGGATACTGCTACATCCCTGCAATGTGCAACAACCGAGGCAGAGGCGAGTACTATACATTGTCTATATGAGATCTTGGTGGGATACTGACAATTGACATTTAGCCTTAATGTTATAATTGACTTGGCATATCTAAAATCCCTTTTGCTGTCTCAAGACTCGGTGAGTCAAAAGCAAACTGAGGATCTATTACATCCAACAGAGGGCGCATGAGCTCCCAGCTCCTTTCCCATAATGCCTTGTGATTGGCATATCTAGAGTAGATTAGACAAGTAGAGGTGACTTTTAAGCCCCTTTGCCCAGTTCTTACTAACTAACCCCCAGTGATACAGAGCAGTAGAAAGAGAGCAGAAAACCGCTGAGCTGGGAAATTAAATTTCCTAAGATCCCACCTCACCCCCCGCAGCCTCAGTAGCTGCTTTGTACATTGTGGGACAGGTCAGCAGGTCCTCCGAGACAATGAGATAGGTGCTCCGCTTTAGTGAGTGATGTCTTCAAAAAGCTTACCTTAGGGGTGCTGGACCCCCAAAAATGTGAAATTGATGACTTAACCTTATTGCAATCCTGAAAACCCCTTTAGACTAAGGCCATATGTAAGCGAACCACATCTAAACAAAAGCTGGAGAAAAAAATGCAGCAAAAACGCATTGTGGTTTGTTTCTGCAATGTCAGACATGGAGTGTTGTTGTGAGCACCATAGGCCATATAGTTGTTGAGTTAATGTGCAACACCAAATGCATGACCTATTTAGACTTTACTCAAAGTATTTTACATCAGTGTCTGTAACAGGCATAAGATACAGTTGTGCTAAAAAGTTTACAGATTTTTTGTTTTTTTGGCCTTTTTTCAGAGAATATGAATGATAACACAAAAACTTTTTCTCCACTCATGGTTAGTGGCTGGTTGAAGCCATTTATTGTCAAACTTCTGTGTTTTCTCTTTTTAAATCATAATGACAACCAAAAACATCAAAATGACCCTGTTCAAAAGTTGACATACCCCAGTTCTTAATACCGTGTATTGCCCCCTGTAACATCAATGACAGCTTGAAGTCTTTTGTAGTAGTTGTGGATGAGGCTCTTTATTTTCTCAGATGGTAAAACTGCCCATTCTTTTTGGCAAAAAGTCTCCAGTTCCTGTAAATTCCTGGGCTGTGTTGCATGTACTGCGCGCTTGAGGTCTCCCCAGAGTGGCTCAGTGATATTGAGGTCAGGAGACTGAGATGGCCACTCCAGAACCTTCACTTACTTCTGCTGTAGCCAATGACAGGTCGACTTGGCCTTGTGTTTTGGATCGTTGTCATGTTGGAACGTCCAAGTACGTCCCATGCGCAGCTTCCTGGCTGATGAGTGCAAATTTGCCTCCAGTATTTGCTGATAACGTGCTGCATTCATCTTTCCTTCAACTTTGACCAAGCTTCCTGTGCCTTTGAAGCTCACACATCCCCACATCATCAGTGACCCAGCTCCGTGCTTTACAGTAGGAATGGTGTTCCTTTCATCATAGGCCTTGTTGACACCTCTCCAAATGTAACGTTTATGGTTGTGGCCAAAAAGTTCGATATTTGTCTCATCACTCTCATTACCTTGTTCCAGAAGTTTTGAGGCTTGTCTCTGTGCTGTTTGGCGTATTGAAGGCGAGATTCTTTGGTGGCATTTGCGCAGTAATGGCTTTCTTCTGGCAACTCGACCATGCAGCCCATTTTTCTTCAAGTGCCTCCTTATTGTGCATCTTGAAACAGTCACACCGATAGTTTTCAGGGAGTCCTGTATTTCAGCTGATGTTATGAGTGGGTTTTTCTTTGCATCCTGAACAATTTTCCGGGCAGTTGTGACCGAAATTTTGGTTGGTCTTCCTGGCCGTGGTTTGGTTTCTGGGCATGTTATCAGGCCAAAATCACCAGGGTATGTGAACTTTTGAACAGGGTCATTTTGATGTTTTTGGTTGTGATTATGATTTAAAAAGAGAAAACACAGAAGTTTGACAATAAATGGCTTCAACCAACCACTAACCATGAGTGCAGAAAAAGTTTTTGTGTTATCATTCATATTCTCTGAAAAAAGGCCAAAAAAACAAAAAATCTGCCGGGGTATGTAAACTTTTTTGCACAATATAATGGTGTTTTCTGTCCTCTTCTGGTTTGGCTTATAAACACTCTTGTGTTAAAATAAAACTAGCCCTTTTTGACGTCATTCAGTTGCCCATGCAGCCTAAGAACATTTTAACAAGTTATGCAGCAGTGTTGAGGTCTATTCACATGTGTCAGATTTTTTGCAGAAATCGAAATGCTTGCCACCAAAACAATCTGTTTCAGATCAATGGAACTAATTTGCAGAAATTCCTGTAACAAATCTACCATGTGTGAATATACCCTTAGGCTTTATTTACACGTCAACAATTGACATACTGTATGTATGCTGTCCGCATTTTTCACAGATGGCATACATATTCATTCTTTTATTCAGAACTGTTTTTTCATGGACGCATGTTAGGTTTTTTTTACTGATGCAGATGCATCATGGACACATCACATCAATACAAGTCTATAGGCCTGTGAAAAAAAATGGCCGTAACAGTGTATTATCTGTTCTTCCTGGACCCAGAGATGGAGAAAGTATAGGAAGAAAAATAAACTTGATCTGTTTTTGACAAATGCAACCATAGAGAGCACACCACCTATGTATTAGCATGGTGGAGTGCCATCCATGATTATCAAGGACATCATACGTCTGCAAAATTCAGACATGTGAATACGGCCTAAGATGTGATTCAGACCGGTTTTTGCTTCTGACAGCAAACAGATACATTGAAAATGCTCAGGAATTCAATTGTAAAGTATGCTAAGATGGGAAATTTGCCCCTGACTGGATTAGTATCCAAATATTCTTTAATATCACCATTTTGGTTATTGAAGTGATATACATTGGAAGATATCTGTAAATACACTATTGTCTAGAACACTGTACTTTATAAACATTGTTCAGTATTACATAGCGTATGTTTGAACTTTCCCTTTCTAAAGTAATAAAATCCAGTGTAGAAAACCAGCAGATCTCAGTCAGGGTGAAATATTAACAAACATTCCCTTATCACTTGTGGGATTTGATATTACAAATACTTGCATCAAGTAAGAGTTTCCCTTTAGACACATGTTGATGGAGCCTTCAGCTCTGCTTCAGCTTCCATTAGTGTAATGTAATGTAAGCTCTAGAGCATATGCTATGAAGTTTTCCCAGATTGACTGGAGAGACTTTGTATACCGAGCAAGATGCAATCAATATCAGCATGGGAGGGCACAATGATGCCAGAGAGCATAGAGCTTCAATATATCCTGCAAGAAAAAGTACAAAGTAATAAAAGGATATAATGTGGAAGCAATATTGCAAGAAGGTGACTCGGTGAAAGCAGACAATGCATTGCAAGCAATAAAGGAGAGAATTAGGATTTCCATTAGGATTCTGAAAAGCCAAAACAAAATGTTGAAAAACAGAAAGGGGTTAAAAAAGGTTTTCCACTAAAGAAAGTAATACATATCTATAGGATATACAGGTCTCAATAAATTAGAATATTTTTGAAACGTTCATTCATTTCAGTAATTCAGTAATACAATCCATAATCAGCGTCTTCCATGATTGTGTGTCCTACTGAACCAGACTGAGGGACCATTTAAAGGCTTAGGAAACCTTGGCAGGTGACACTGAATTTACAATACTGAACTTTTTTACAATATTCTAATTTTCTTAGATTTGGGTTTTCATTACCTGTAATCCATAATCAACATTTACAGAAATAAAACACTTGAAATAGAACACTCTGTGTGTAAAGAATCTAGAAAATATAAGAGGTCACTTTTTTTAGTTTAATTACTGAAAGAAATAAACGTTTCAAAGATATTCTAATTTATTGAGATGCATCTGTACCATCACTTACTACTCAGTGGAGGTCTAAATCCCTGGACCCCTAACAATACTCATTGGAACCCCATTTTTTCTGCACAGCAACAGTCACAGCCTTTGCAGAGCAGAATTCTACAACATAGGTCCGGCAACATAGCCCAATTTACTGGAATAGATCTGTGTTACTGTTCCCTACACAGTGGGCGGCCTGAAGTGCTACTATGGAGGAGGAATGCCAGAGGGACCTTTGTCCATTCATTATAGTCCTCAGTCGCGTCCCAAAGGTTGGACTTTCACCAATGAAACGTTGGTAGACCTATATGAGACCTATATGAGACAGTGTTAAGAGAATCTGTAAAGCACTGCAGAATATGTTGGCGCTACAGTATATAAGTAAATAAAAATAAAATAAATAAATGTCTATAAAGAAACACTGCATGGAAAATTCATTCACTGTGTTATACCTAGGGCAGGGCTTTTGCAAGAGGTGCAAGATACAAAAGATAGAAGCCATGACTTTTTTGGGCTTTGTAACACCTTGTTTTCCTGGAGTTTTCTTTTAACTTCTGGAGACTAATAGTTTCTCAGAAAGATATGGATTTACTGTAAATAGACTGAAGATCAAAGCGTAAATAACAGCTTATAATGCCAATGTGCGGCTTCTAAAGCCAGTAGGATACTGTGATACTGGGGATGGAGAGGTAATCTTGCAATTTTACAAAACATTAGAGAGGCCTCATCTAGAATAAGTTCTTGTTGCCAGTTTTTAAAATGATTCCCTAAAGTTGCAAAGTAAAGAAACACAGCAAGCTAAAGCACCTTAGGAAAGCTCCAGTGTGTGGAGACATCTAAGGGGACACAGTTTATCAAAGGTATAACATGAAATTCCTGGGCACCAGTGCACAATCTGTACCAGGCCCCATGTGTGATTATAGTATTGGTCTCCTCATATGCAGAAGAGACAACTTATGGGCCCCCCCTGGATCTAAGTGAGACTACACCCTCTGCACTTCCCCAAGTTACACTCCTGCAATATGTTCAAATATATAAATGGTCCATACAAAACACCCTTATGTCACTGTAAAGTCATCTTGAAAAAATGTCCATAGTCCTCCCAAAATAAGAACTCAGGGAAGAGCTGGCAAATCTCCCAAATCTGCAGGGATCTCTTTCATCATACAAAATGAGGTGAGCACTGAGGTTCTGGTCAGGTCTTGAATATGGGCTGGTCGGTACATTTTTATGTTTGCCTCACGGGAAGGAGGTATGGCCACTCCCTACTCTATGTGTAGGTATTTTTAAAGCTAAGAAATAATCTAGCTCACAACCTATATGGTGAAGTGAAAAGTATAAAAATATTCAGTTAAATATGGATCCAGTTTGATTACCCCCTGGGATCAGGACGGAATTTTTATCCCCATGAAAGGACCTGATATGTTTCTTTGGTAAATAATATTCCCCATGAAATAATAATTCTGGATCACCCTTTGATAAAGGGAATGGTAACACCCAGTTGTCAATTTACTCATAAATAGAGCTCTAAGAGAAGATTCAGAATTGTTATATTTTAGGACACCCAATTAGTACTAAGGCTAAGTTCCCATCTCCGCTACAGAAACTGCCAAAAGTCGGCAGAGAGAAAAGTCCTGTATGGAGGACCTGAATGACGGGGAGCCCAACGTGAACCCTCCCTAAAACAGACATGTCAGTAATGGTGACTGCTCCTTTTTAAGGCAGTTTTCTCACACTTTATAATTTTTTCCTATTTGCCATCTGCTGGATTAACATGGATAAATTAGGATTTACTATGTCCTCCACCCTTTTCCTAGATGGACAAATGTCTTTTTTCATCTAGACATGTAACATAAAACATCCCAGAAAGGAAAAAGAACTAGCTACTTGACCTTCTAATACATACATGACCCGTACAGATAGCCAAGACATAAGAAATAGAAGATAGAATCAGTCCTGACAATGGCACCTCCTGAATGTCTAGTGACCTGCACTACCCGATTACCTACCTGCTCCTTATCAGGCGAGTAGCATTCACATATCCAGTTATCAACCCAGGAAGATCTAAAATAAGAAAGATCAAGGTAAGGTCAGGCCTCAGAAAGGATCAGGACTGAGAAAACAAGAGTTCTATTAAAGGGGATTGCGGCTAAATTATATAAGTTCATGTTGAAATATTGAGGAAAGGTGAGAAAAAATGTAGGCCAAAAGCCAGGCATCTGAGAAAAATAATAGTAGTTTTCTTGGTAATTACGTTGGAATGCGATTATTATCAGATCAGTAGGCGTCCTACAGGGATGATCACTAAAGCAAAGGGGCAGCAGTGCTAGTAAAGCCTCCTATTAACACTATCAAGCTTACTAACTAACACGGAGAATGGAGCTGGTAGCATATGAATCCATTCTCTGGGTGGTGGCCAGGTTGGATTTCTGCGTATCAGCTGAGCTGTAGTGACTTGGCCCAACCACTCTATTTTAGTTCCTACAAGATTTAGAGCTCTATTTTAGTACAGTATGGTGTAGCCTACTGATCCGACATTGATAGCATACAAGCGTCTGTACTGGCTCGCTTTTGACACAATCCAAATACCATACGCCCAGTGCTCTATACCTGTGTTCAGACACACAGTGGCCATGGCAGAGTGGCTTGTTGGAATCTGCTGTAGAACCCAGTATCCAAGGCGCGTTACCCACCAGACCACCCGGCTATGCTCCTTAGTGTAATCTACCATAGACTACAATGACAACTTTGGAGCCTTGACTTACAGCTCAGTCCATCCTGCCCTGAAAGCAACATAAGCGCTTCTTCTGTTTGTCATATAGAACTAGCAGATACATCATTTTGGTTACTCACAAACTATAAAATGACTGTGAAGTCATTTTCTCAGCCCAATACATGTCTGTAGGTATCTGACAAATTAAATAATTTCTATGATGCTCCAGACAAATGTTATTTGTTCAAGCTGTTTCTGCCTTGAGGATGGACAGAGCCTGAACAGCGAAAATGAATGGAGTTTATTAATATTACACGGAGCCGCGCAATCTATACAGATGAAGCCGACTGTCAGTCACATGCCGCATAATCACATAATAAGTGAACTATCAACATGAATCTTATTCCCAACCAATGGGAACAGAATGAGAAATCCCATTCTACTAAATATCGATTTTACAGGAGTTCAATGCGCTAGCTTGTATCATATAAAATTATATTTCTTTTAAATGAATATTTACATCGCAAAATTGTAGCCTTGAGGTAAAGCAGGAATATTACACACTGCTGTAATGAGGTAGTCAATCCTTAGGACTGTGCAATTTTAGTGCAAACAACAGAAAGATCATTTTATTACCAGCAGTCAAGGCCCCAAAATAACACAGCGACTGACATAAATCTATATTTATTGATAAAAACATACAGGGCTGTAAATACATATTTATTGGGGGCTGATACTGGAAGAGGAGAAAATAATGGAAGCTAATGCATTAAAAGGTTGTCCAAGACTACATACTGATGGTCTATACTTCGGATAGGTGACCAACAGGAGATCAGTGGTGGTGTGACACCCGGCAACCCGCATATCTGCACAGTGTACAGAGACGGAGGTAGATAACTCTGTACACTACACACGGTACAGTTAACTCTGTACACTGTGTATTACAAGTACAGTCACTATTGTAGCTCAGCTACCATTCACTTTACAATAGTGTGTACCTATACAGACTGATAGCAGCTACACTGATTGGACAATGTCAGAATGTATATGGACCTGCTCCATTGACACGGGAAATGGTAATGAAATAGTATTTTAAGGGACACTACAATGATTTTTTTTTACTCACTATATTGTTTAAAAGACCATCCCCTTTATAGTAGTAGTTGCCTATTCACAGTGTCTTTCCTTATCCTGCTTTCACCTTTTTTGATAAGTCAAATAATCACAGTGTGAACTCTTTTTCTAGCATGGGTTCCTGTGCAATTTGGAGGCCTCTCTCTGTTGTCTGGTGATTGAGAGCTACCCTCTGATCTCAGATTCATCAAAGTCCTACCCTCTGTTCTTCTGCCCTACCTCTACTGTTAAAATGCCTCCTGCTACGTCTCTGCCTCTCACCTAATCTGCTTCCTATAGCTTCCTCTCTCACGTACTGCCTATAGTTCCCATCTCTCTCACATTCAGGTCCCCATACCACAATAACCTGCAGCAGTTGGTGCAGATTTCAGGACCTGTGGTGACATCTTCCTCACTGTCTAAGGCCCTGTATGGTCCATTTTAATATTAGACACATGACATTGACTAGATATGGATACTGATAGTAGACATGGATGAAAACATTAGCAATAATAGGTTTTGAATCTACTTCAATGACTGCCTTGCATAGCTAAAGAAAAATGCTGGAGTGTTGCTTTAATAAGATCAGATTTCCGTTTTAAAGGAATTTGAGAGTATCAGTCCCTATACTCCTATTCTACTTGTACATCTGAGTTGCTACATCAGGCTGTTCTTCATGGCTGATAACCCTAGGCATAAGTCTATGCTGTCTAGTGATCAATCTGAGATTGACTTTGTTTATCCATCTTCCTTCCTATGAATTTATGTGATTTTATATGAATTTTAATAGCAGGCATCTTGTACACATCATGCTGTGCGATCTTTCCATCTCTCATCTGTTGCGCAAATTACAGCTGGGTGAAGCTCCCCATATGTCTCCCGGTGACTCTTCACCCTGCTCCTCCTCTATTTACTTGTTATGATATTTTACCACTTGAGTAACACTGACACTGTATACATCAATTCCAAGAACGGTGCACATGGCGGCCCCATGCACACAGATGATGCCAACTACAAATGAGAAAGCCTTGTGTGTGAAGAGCGTCCTGCTATCTTGTCAGTGAAGTCTGTTTGGTGGAATGATAAATGCCTGGTTATGCCTGAAAGGAAATGATCACTTAACTGGTTATGTTATATTAAGGATTTCTGAGAGGAGTCTTTATCCAGAGAGCGATTGAAGAACGGGAATACATTTCAATTCAATTAAGCAGAGAAGCACTAACAGTATAAAATAGCACAATACTGGCGATGATGTATTATCCGAACAGAGCGCAGAACAGGTGTCTATAGGTTTCAATTGATTTTTTTTTTCATAAGGAAGCACGACTTTACAAAAGAGCTTCTTCTCGATTGTTAGTTTATATATACAGATTATTGGTTCTTTTCACTGATACAGCCATCCAGAGCACTGTAAGGCTAGGTTCACACTACCATATCATTTCAGGATGAGAGCAACAGACCTTAAACAGCAAATGCAGACGGAATTCCCTCCTTCAAGTGTCCATTTTCATTCACCCAATGTAAAAAAATAATAATAAAAAAAACCAGAAAGCTTCCGTCATGTTTTTTAGTCTTCAGAATGTTGTTCACATTCAAGTCAATGAGAATAGACACTCTGACTGTGTCCTTCACTTTACTACCGTTAGTGTCTGTTGCTCTATGACGGATAAGAGCAACAGGCTGTAATAACGGTAGTGTTAACATACCCTTTGTAATAGAGTCAGTATGGAGGCAAACACATAGCAGTGGACTTGAAATAAACTTTTCTCAAGGATGCTCTCATAAAATGATGGCCAACATGACAATACTTACAGTCAATGGCGTCCGTTTGGCATTGCTGGTATTTATCATATGACAAATACAACATTTCCGTCATTTGATGTTTTTTGTGTACCTACAGATAACAGCGCAGATGTGAACTCATTCTTAGTTCGACAGAGCCCTTCATGTTCCCAGACCTACTAAAGGCATTTCCCTGCATATACATATACATTAATAAGTTAATTCAGTTACTGACCCCTAATGTTTGGGCCTGCTGCCTTATGACAGAGATAGGAAAATTAGATTGTGAACTCCACTGGGGTCAGGGACTAATGTAAGTTATTACCTTCTATGGGACATGTATCAATATTATGACTCACATTAAATGTAGAATTGGTTTTAAATAATCACTTTAAAGTCTGTTCCATCTGTCACATGACACGACAGACAACGCAAGCTGGAGGTAGAATCAGGGCAAGATGCATTACACATTACAACTGAGCCGTTCACGCAATAGGAGAAAGAGCCCTGTTCACAAGCGCTTGCAATCTATGAAAAAATAAGAGTGACTGTAAAATAATGTCCGTAAACTGTAAAATAATCTACAATTGAATGAAATCCTTACTCACGTGTTGACCCCTAAGGTAACATTATTGGAGGACTCGGCTTCATATAAAACATGGAGATTTATTGAAGTCTTCATGGAAAAACAGATACATGGAAACCTTCCAGCATAACAGAAATATCAGTCAATGTCTTACATCATAGGTGAAGTGTAGGGTTAGGATTCTTCAAGGTGGTTCTCTTGCATCATCTTGGCTCATGCTTATTCATCAATGTGTTTTGGTCTTCTGCAGGACGATTCTGCCATAGCCAGGTCAGAAGAGAGAGACACCCAAAGTGAGGGACAGAGACTGGCCCCCACCGAGAGTGAGACCCAGACATGTGTGTCTGTCAATCATTTATATCCATGAGAGGGGGTGTTTCCCAACATCCTTATACTTTCTACTACTGTATTTGGACAATACAAAAATAGTCATATCCTATCCACACCCATGCACCATAAGTTACAAGAGTTATGTCAGCAGAATACAATTAACCCTTAAAGGTCTTGAATATTGCATGTCAAATATTATTTAACAGTGACACAAGGGAAAAATGCTTGTTTTGTAAAATGGTCCTGCCATCTTTAAAAAAAAAAAGAGATTAGTACACATAAAGCTGCATGAGCCATCACCAGGCAGTATCTATGTACTCACACATATAAAGTGTATTAGGGAACATGGAGTCTATTGGCTACTGTTGGATGAAGGTATCAGGGTTTGGGGAATTGCATAGGACAGGGCTAAATGGAGAAGAGTTTAATTTGGCAAAGTGATAGCCTTGCCTAAAAAGATGTCCATTTTCAGGCACACTTTAAACTGTGGATGTTGGGAATAACCTGATTGTCTGGGGTAGAACATTCCAGGGAACAGGTGCAGCTTGGAGACGAGTGTTGGGAGTTTGTATAAGGCGATGTTAATCTGAGTTTACTGGAGGAACAGAGAGCACAGGAGGAATGGAAGGAAATATAGGATATTCTAAATCATTCAATGTATAATGATAAATTGTACAACTTTCTAATATACTTTGTGTTCGGTTCACCACAAGATCTCTGCTTGTTTTTAGTAAATGGAAACGTTTTTATATATCTGGAAAAATCCTTGGATCAAAAACTCATTCTCTACCAATTCTATATAATCCTATATAGATACCTTGTATTACTGTGTTTGTCTAACAAGACAGCTGGATACCTCCTGTGCTCACAGAGGAATCCTTCCTCCTATTATGGTTACACATGAAAATATCATTACACATATCCTTATATACGTATGTCTACATACTGTAATAGTTTAGGCTGATATATTTTCTTTGCACTGCAATCCAGCCATTACTTTTGTTGCATATTTTCAGACTCTGGACAAACATTTCCATCAGTGGAGTAAAGAAAAGAGATGGGGTTCCATAGAAAAGTTCAAAATTGGCCACCCATTATTACTGCTAGGTATGGCCACACAGGACAGAAGGACCTGGTGTTGACTCTTGACCTGATGTTGACCATCACTCTTAAACATGTCAAACATTTTATATATCCGTCAGCTGGTGTACTTGACAGCTATTCCTTCCAACCCCCATACATATGCACGCCCAACCAAGCAGACGTGTGTCCTCAATGGGGAGTGGGGAGAGCCTTATCTTCCCTGAGAGCAAAAAATCTAGCATGTTGAAATTCAACAAGCCTGATCCTTTTTTGCCTCCAATGTCTACCATCAGAGGAGAGCTCAGACAGCCACAGACCTCTTGGATGGTTGACTGATCCTGCCAAAATAGGAGGGTTTGGCCAACATTCAGCGAATGTGTATGACCTTCTTTAAAGTACTACCTAAGAATTCTGTGCTAAGAATATAGATCCTTTAGAAAGGGAAATTGAGTACAGGTTCTTACCACCCAAATGCAGAGGATGTGACTATCCAGGGTTGGGTCTCAGCCTATTTAGCATTAGACCGGATACCTCTTTAAGCACTATAGTTAAAGGGATTATCCAAATTGTAAAAAAAATGACCAGGAGGACTGCCATAAAGCCAGCACTTGTGGACCAGAGAGGGGAATACTGATTCTTTTCTATTTGCAGCTTATTTTACATTTTTTATAAGTTGGATAACTCTTTTAACATGACAGCAGCACGCCATTATGTCAGACCCAATAATGAGTTGTGTAGTCATACATTACAGGAAATAATATATCACATGGCGCTCTTCATAAATCTGATGAGTTCACCATTGTTCTGAAATTCCTTTCACAGTGACTGTTAATTATTCAGCACAAGAGTCCCATTGGGTGATAATGGTGAGCGATTATTCCATGTCTCCTATACAACAAATAATCATCTTGATCCGATCCCTTATTTATACAAGGTAGTTCTACCCGTGACAGCCATCAGCTCAGACTAATAATTCCTCACCCATAAAATATGAGCACACAACAATGATTGCTCACCCGGAATTTTGCACACAAAGCAGTAATTTTTCACTCATAAATCACACAGAGACTGCTGTAATTCCTCATCCCGAAGTCCCGAGTTCCTGTATTTTAATGATATTTATTGTATTTCTAAATCTGTGTACATTTGTCATGATGTCGTGTACCTTCACTCAGTGACTTTGTTTTACTTTAGAGTTCAGTCTGTCATTATCAAAGGCGTACCTTAAAGTTTTCGTGCCCCAATGCAAAATCTGCAATAGAACTTCCAGCACACGTTTTTTATAGGATTGGTCTTCTCAAATGGGCCAAATGGACTTTTCTACCCACCTTAGACCCAGGTTCAACTGTACATCCTGCAGCCCCTATAGTTATGCCCCTATAATTATTACTTGAAGGAGCCATATAGATAACTCTATAGAGAGGAGATCATATATGAAAGAAATCAATGTGAATAAAAGGGTATGTGCCCCTTAGGGCAATTTCATAATAAGTATGGCATGGGGAGCTTTATCTCCCCCATGCCTGTAACTATTGGTTTTGTTCTTTGCAAGAAGTGATGAAACGTTGAGCTACAACTATGTCAACTACCGCATTTAGTGATACCACTATTGCAGTCACACTGGGATCACTTAAAAGGGATCAACGTTTTTTTCCAAAAGCAGTGCCAGTCTTGTCTATGGTATTGCTGCTGACCCCCATTCATTGAAAGGGCCTGTTACCACTCGTAACCAGTCTGTTTTAGTAAATACTTCTATTCTCTATTGAGGAGGATTTCCCAAGACATGCATATTGATGACTTGTCCTTAGGAGAGGCCATCAATATGTGATCGGTGGGGTCCCATACCTGGGACCACTGCCAATGAGCTGGTTTAAGAGGTCACAGCATTCAAGGGGGCACTGCAGTTACTTAACTGAATACCAAGCGCAGCTCTGTACATATCATTGTGCTGCAGCCTCTCCAAACATCTGTTCTGTGGGGCTCCTGAGTGTCGGACCTCCCAATCACATATTGACCTGTCCTAGGGAGAGGTCATCAATATAAAAATCTTAGAAAACCCTTTTAAATTCTGTATACATTTTTCCCATAATTCTGAACTGTGGTGTTCCTCAGTTATTGGTATGAGAATTTTTTTAAATAAATTGACAACTGGGTGTAACCATTTATTGTGTCAAATGGGTATGCCCCTACAGAATCTAACTCTGCTAGCACTGATTGGTTACAGTTTGCAAGGATATCCCCACAAGTGGTCTGTTTTTTCATAAATTTCTAGTAGTAATAACAGGAACGGCACAACGTAGAGTTCTATGAAAAATGCTTCAGAGCTGTTGCATTATGGGGAATAGAATAATTTACTAAAAGAGATATGTCAGGAGAGCTTGTCCTTGCATAGACTGTGCTACTGAATGGATTTCTATAGATGTTTCTGATGCGGGGCTGTCTTCTAACTATACGGTTGCACAATGCTCATAGATCAAAAGTTGCTTTGATGTCTTAGAGAAAAAAGCCGAATCACTGAGTATGTGCTTGCAGTTTGTTCTTCCACGGTCCCCTTGTTAACCCTATTTTTTTTTTGCCTTTCACCATTGTAGTTCTTGCTTTAAAATTCCAAGTTCTTACTATAATTTTAAAAAAATACTTCCACGATTCCCTGGACATACACATTATATAAAAGGCAGCCAAAACCCTTGATTTCGGCAGGATTCACCCAAAATCAGGGAATCTAATATGTATACATGCCTGGCTCTCAAAGGCTAAAATGAACGGTGACTCAGTGGTTAGTAATGCAACCTTGCAACGCTGGAGTCCTGGGTTCGAATCCTGCTAAGGACAACATCTGCAAGGAGTTTGTATGTTCTCCCCGTGTTTGCGTTGGTTTCCTTACTGATAGAGGATGTAGAATGGGAGCCCTATATGGGACAGTGACTGTAAAGCGCTGCAGAATATGATGGTGATGTACAAGTAAACATAATAAATAAAAGAAGGATCAGACATGTTGTAGTGCAATGTCCAAGAACCTTTGTTCCCAATGGAGCTGCTGTCAGAGTTGTATTCTCTCCATTGAAATAATCTGACACACTGAGGCTAAGCCAAGCATGCATGTTTATGGCGGAGACGGAATAAACTGGTGTTGGACGCTAACTATCTCACATACAGTATATGTCCATCTTAAAGGTAAAGTCTATTTTTAGTGACTCGATCTGTAATTTCCTGTATGCAGCCTTTTATGTCTGGGGAAAGACTTACTATAATGCCGAACCAGACGGCTGGTTTGAAGTCCAAAAATAAGTCTGTCTCTGTGGTCACTATCTTATGTCACATTTCTCTAATTCTTTAAACTTCCTGAGACCTTTATATGCATACTGTATGTGTGGAAGATGTTAGATAAAGTCTATATCTAAAGTGATAGCACATTATAATGGTCTGTTTAAAGTAACTTGCTTTTTTTTTTTTTTTTTTGTTATATATCAGGAAGTGTTGGGTGAACGTTTTTGTAGCATACGTTATTAACCTATCTAACTTCCTTTTAACTGAAAACAGGCTAGTAATGTTCTAAGCATATCCAGATAGAGTCTGTTCCGAATTCGTATAGTCAATGCGTTATGTAGAGATGTAGCATTTGCCAAAAGGGGGATGATCTTTTCAAATGGCTGTATCTCCGGTTTTATACAACTTAGAAAAATGTTCCTGGTGTAAAATGAAAGCTAAGATACAGCCCTATAAGAAAAACGGAGATATCACTGGTCGGGAATGTAATTTTATATGCAGCATGAGCTGCTTCGTATAGAGTAAAGCTCAAATTCCCAACTGTGTTTTTAACTAGTGATATCTCAGGTTATTTTATAGCTAGAGCTGCAATCTTGGCAACATATAAAAGCTGAGAATGGGTTGTATAAAACGTCATGTACAGCCATGTGAAGTGAAGCAAATGCTACAAATGTGTACGAATTTTCCTTAGCAACAGCTAGGTTGCTAGGGAGAATTTTAGAGCCTGATCTCAATTACAAAAAAGTTAGGTTAATTAAGTATATTATAAAAATGTTCATAAATCACCCCTGACACAATTAGAAAAAAAAAAATTACACTTTAAAGACTCCATATGATAACCATATGATACCATAAATAATGTTTGGCTTAGTTTATTCATTCAGCAGTCTCAGTCAGCATCTGCATGTCTCTTTTATTGTGTGGCTGTCTCTTTTGATGGATGACTATTAATTTCTTCCAATCAGCTCGGAGCTGATACAGTTGCCGCCTGCAGGTGTGACTGAGGAAATTGAGGCCATGCATCAAATCCAGTCCAAATACAAATAACTTTGCTTTGGGGTTACGGAGGCCTGTGAGTGTGTATGTGTGCCTCTGTGTGTGCGGCACTAGGAAGATAATGGTGCATTCTGTGTGTGTCTCAGAGACGAGCTGTGTGATCTAAATCTAGGATTTATCAGTCTTATACTAATTGCGTCCTCTCTGTGCTTCTCACGTTTGCTCGGACAGGGGTTGTCTGGGTAATCACTAGGAGTATACGCTGCAACAGCTCTCTCTTCTCCAATTTTCCCTTAACCCTATGCGCTCTTTTATAGTGCTATTCACCGCAGTCTCTTATTTCCATGGACGCTTACTAGTTTTTAATCAGATATGTATTTTTATATGTTCTAGAAATATATATAGTGTATTGATCAGATGCAACATGACATCATTTTCCTGTAAACCATACAGATATTATAGGCTGACATTTACTAATTTGTTCATAGATTTCCAGTATATACTATACTGTATGTAATGGGAGGAACTAATAGTGTCATGTAGGTTTTGGGAACTAGAATATTGTACACCAGATGTACAGGATACAATGTGCTGCACATGTTTGTCCTCTCTGTGCCAGTAGGTCATTTTATACTGATGAGAAAAGTACTATATGTTGGTCTTGGTTAGACTGACCATTCAA
Organism: Leptodactylus fallax; assembly: GCA_947044405.1. Taxonomy (NCBI): domain Eukaryota; kingdom Metazoa; phylum Chordata; class Amphibia; order Anura; family Leptodactylidae; genus Leptodactylus; species Leptodactylus fallax. Next base: position 103,396 of record CAMRHE010000810.1, read on the forward strand.
GCATCGATAATTGAAGAGTCCATATCCAGATAGTCAATATAGGGCCTTAAAAATATGTACTCCTATACCTCATGGTATAGTGGTCACTCTTAGTCCATCTCTGATACCACTGGTATAGGAAATACCTAATGACTTAGTTAATATCAGCTCTTTATAGTGTTCTCAACCATTTATGATCTGAGTGTTATGCTGCATTTATCATTCACTAGCCATTCATCTTAAAGGGGTTGTCCACTTTCAGACCAATATTAAGGGACAGATGTTATTGTTTGTATAATTAAGAGTTCTACAGATTTCCATTATACCTTCTGTCTCAATTCCTCACAGTTTTCTAGATCTCTGCTTGCTGTCATTCAGTGTTTACTTCCAGTGGATAAAAATCAGTCCATGGTCATGTGATATACAGTCCATGGTCATGTGATATACAGTCCATGGTCATGTGATGAACACACATGTGCATGACTTATTACAAGACAGATGTCTGATTACTGTGCTCTGACTATAACGAGCTGTGCACCTGTGTGTTCATCACATGACCATGGACTGTAGATCACATGACCATGGACTGAATTTTATATACTGGAAATAAACAAGAATGACAGCAAGCAGAGACCTAGAAAACTGTGAGGAATCAATACAGAAAGTATATTAGAAAATTATATAACTTTCATTATGCAAACAATAACATTTGTCTCTTAATATTGGTCTGAAAGTGGACAACCCCTTTAAACACCACCAATAATAATTACTTTCAACATCAACTCAAACGTTGAACGTAAATTTGTTCCAACAGGGAAAAGGAATTCAAGGAATCAGCTGCCAAAATTGGCTTATCTCCTATGAGAAAAAAGGATCGATCATGCAGGGTGTCAATTCTTTTAACCCCTGTCATTTGGTCATGGAACATTTGAGCCCCCCCCCACCATTTAACTGGTTCTCACACAGTGTGATACTAATATGTTGCCAGTGGGAATACAGCCCCCAGGAATTTATTTATTTACTGTAACAAAGAAATGTTTACAAACAGCATGGAGAAACAAGAGGGTCTTAGGCCCCGTTCACATCTTTCGAGTTTCCGTTCAGAGAGTCCGCTTGGGGACCCCCAACGCAAACCTATACGCATAAAAAAGCGGTTGAAAGGTCATCATTAAGAACACATGCAAGTCTATGGGGTCCGTGTGGTTTCCGCACTAAACAAACGGAGAGGAAAGTGCTGCTTGCTGCACTTTCCTCTCCACATGCTTCGTGCTGAAACCGAGCGGAAACCATAGACTTACATGTCGGGGATTAGACTGCATACCACAGGCATATAACATACTCTGCCGATCCCACCCATGGAAATGGGTTTGGCCTACATTACTTTATGTGTATGAGCACTACTTTAGAACTTACAACTTGGGACTGTGGTAAATCTTCATAGTTATGGCTTATCTGCCACAGTTACAGCACAGTCACACATCACTCAGAACACATAAAATACTGCAGGTTTCCATTCCAATCATGTCTGTCATAGAACAAGTAGAGCATTCTATAGTAAAAACACTATACAAGCTTTTACACATGATGTTGGCGTGTTGACATGTTGATGTTTTCTTGCCTGAGGATGGAGGCAACATGCAGCTATTGGAGGAACCATGAGTCGTGCGCCGTACAAGGGAATTCTTAAGGAGGATGTGCAGTCATCTGTCTTGAAGCTAAAACTGAGGCCTAATTAGATTATGCAGTGAGACAATGATCCAAAACACAAAAGCAAATCCACTTCTAAATGGCTGATGAGAAATAAAATTATATCTTAATATTAGTTTACGCCAAGTCCTGATATGAACTCACTAGATATGCAGTAGAAGGACCTGAAATGTGCAGTTCATGCATGAAAACTTATCAATAGGCAATAACGCAATTTCGCAAAGTGCAAACCACGGCAATGCAAAACATTTACCTCAAGTTAAAGCAACACTACTGTAATATTTTTATTACTTTGATTATATACCAATTCTGCCAACATTATAGAAAATTCCAGCAGTATTATAATATATTGTTATTCCTTTCTGTCTAAAAAAAATCATGGATGTCTTCTTTCCCATTGGATCATATGATCTCATTCTGACCTGCTGTGTGATCAAGCCACATGGATTGTTCCACACAGACTCTACTTAGGGAGGCAAAATCTCCAATCACAGCTCATGCTGATGAATAGACAGGCTCCTGTCACACAGTTACAATGAAGAAGATGACAGTTCAGCCTCCCTAAATGTATACTTATGGTCTCTTAGATTATTTAGGAAAATATTGTGTAAAGAATAATTAGACTGTCTCCCAGCAGGCAGAGATGGTACTGTTCATAGCTGCCAATGTGACCCTGTGCGGAGGCATCATAGATCTCAGCAGACAGTGAAAGGGAAATCTGACCATACATATATACAAATATCAGCAATATATGGCAGCAGCTCAAATGAATGGCTGACCTTGTGCTCCATATACAGTACAGGATCTGCTTCATTCTGGGTCTCTAGGGGCACCTCTATGACATACATGTGTCCACATTAGGGCATATGGACAGGGTAAACTCTTATTTTAATAGTGATAGATAAGGCTCAATACAACACCTATAAATGTGTGTAATTTCATGCTAAACATACAGTACAGGCCAAAAATTTGGACACACCTTCTCATTCCAAGAGTTTTCTGTATTTTCATGACTATAAAAATTGTAGATTCACACTGAAGGTATCAAAACTATGAATTAACACATGTGGAATGCCAAGAGTGTGCAAAGCAGTAATCAAAGCAAAAGGTGGCTACTTTGAAGAACCTAGAATATAAGACATATTTTCAGTTGTTTCACACTTTTTTGTTAAGTATATAATTCCACATGTGTTAATTCATAGTTTTGATGTCTTCAGTGCGAATCTACAATTTTTATAGTCATGAAAATACAGAAAACTCTTGGAATGAGAAGGTGTGTCCAAACTTTTGGTCAGTACTGTACAATGTCTACAGGTCATTTTGTTTTGAGCCCCTGCCACTACACATGCTATATTTAAACCCCTTGTACAGAGCACTGCTGTGCACATATTGCTAAAAGTATTTAGGCCATTACTTCATTATTTGCATTTGTTACTTAAAGAGGACCTGTCACCAAGTCTGAAAATCCAATGCCATCATCTGATGGACGCTGTCACCCTGAGGAGTTTTGTATATCCAAATCCTTAAAGCAATTCCAAAGATATAAGCCTTGTTATTGTTGATACAAATTAAGGTCTACTGGCCAAATGGGTGGTAACACTGCATGACATACAGCACATACATAACATGACAACACACATGTTACATTAGTATTACTGTCCACTTGGCTAGAACAGCCTAATTTGCATCAACAATAAAAGGGCTTATATCTTTTTGGAATGGCTGAATAGATTTTGATAAAACATCAAAAAGCCCAGGGTGACAGTGCCTATCGGATCGTATGTCATTGGGTTTTTCAGACCTAGTGTAGTGACATGACCTTTTTAAAGCAAAAGTCAAAGTTAGCATATTATAGAGCAGGAGGAGCTGAGCAGACTATTATACAGTTCTGAGGGGACAGATTTGTAATTCATTCATTTAAATATCTTCTCATTTTGAGGTTAGGAGTCGATGGGCGGTCCTTATCAGTGAGTGACAACCTTCTAGGTATGAGAGTGAATACAGAGTTTGCTATGTCACTGAGTAGTACCACCCACTTGACTCCTAAGCCCAGAATGAGCAGAGATTTCAGAGATGACTAAAATATAATTTACACTAATTTCTTTTCCCATAATATTATATATCAGTCTGCTCAGTGCCTATTGATCTACAACACATTGCCTGCCGACATTAAATAAATATTCAAAACCTATTGTATGTTTTTTTTTCTTTTAGATTTATTTTGTCAGATTTTACATTTTGATACAGAAGGTAACATCAAGTATACTGCACTTAAAACTGAATTGTTCAGAATAGGCTAGAGAAAAAAAAACAGCATTTATTGTCAGCAGCAGCCTGTTTTCTTCTTATTAGTAGAACAGGTTTTAGCATCTCGCTGAGATCTCCTTACATCGCATTGGGTTACTGGAGAGAAAATTCATGAGTAATTACCTTTCCTGTGCATTCTTAATTATTCTTACTTCCAAACTCATTCCAGCTACAGCATTATTCATTACAGACCCCTGAGAGCGGTGACTTCACAAGCTGTACCTGCAAATAGACATCTTATTGCCTTTTAAGTCCAGAAAAAATAGAACACAAAAATCAGTTGCTCAAATTAAAAAAAATATATATATTTTTTTCTAATTGCTTTTGTATAACCCTTGTTACAGTGAACCTCCACCTGTGGCCATTTTATTGGTAAAAGCAAAATCTGGAGTAAAGCCCCTTGCATACGACTGTTTGGTATCCAGGTTTCATTTCTGTGGACCAGTGCACATGACCGTGAATTACACAGTCCCATGTGGGGGCCGACAGTCCGGGCCACAAAATATGGAACAGGTCCTATTCCTGTCCGATTTTGTGGCTGTGCTTCTGCGGAAACATGACCAGTGCACGGATGGCACACGGATGACATCCATGTGCCGCCCATGCGCTGGCCGTGCCGTTCATTCACATGTGCAGCCCTCCTAAGGCTGAGGACCCACATTGCGGAAAAGCTGCTTTTTTGTTGTAGATTTTGCTGCATTTTTTGTTGAGGCAAAGCCAAGAGTGGCTTCAACACGAATAGGAAATATATAGGAAATACTTATACAGTACTTACTGTGCATAGTTACATAGTAGATGAGGTTTGATGAAGACCATGGTCCATCAAATCCAACCTATAACCCTACAGTGTTGATCCAGAGGAAGGCAAAAAAAAAAAATATCAGGCTGATGCCAATTGCCTCATGTCAGGAAAAAAAAAATTTCTTGCCGACTCCAATCTGACAGTATAAAACCTTGGATCTACTTATCCTAGTTCTCTATTCTGCTAAATTCACTCCTGACTTTAGCTCAAAAAACTGATGAGGGGTTTTATAGGATTTTAATATTGATCACTTATCCTTGGGAGAGGCCCTCGACATTAGGCTAAGGCCACATGTAGCAGGAACACAGCTAAAAAACCATTGCAGAAATGCACACAAACATAAATAAATAAATAAAATCACAGCAAAAACACTTGCATTTTTCACTGCTTTTCTGTTGCATTTTTCTTTTTTTGCCTTTCCCAACCAAGTCAATGGGAAAAAAATGCAGGGTTTCTGCAGTATTTTTTTCCTACAATCTATAGACGGCATTAAACAAAATTTGATTCACTTTGCTGGTTCTGTAAAATGCAGTTTTTCTTCTGCTGCATTTCAACGAAGTGTGACTTTAGCCTTAGGCCTTATTTACACGTCCACATGTCGTGTGGCATCCGCATTTTTCACGGATGTCATATGTACCCATTCATTTCAATGGGTTTATTCAGACGTCAGTGTTCTTTTGTGGACCATAGTACATTCAGTTTTTTTCAATGGTGTTGATGCATTATACCAATGAAGAGACATAAAAAGTATAGAAAATGAAACTAAAATAACAAGTTGATCTGCTTTTCATAGATGTGAAAAGTGCAAATGAGCAGGGTGAGGCGCTGTCCATGAAAAGCACAGACCTGAGTCTCGACACATCAGGTGTTTAAAGAGGCCGTGGTGCTCCATTGAGCACTATGGACTGTTATAGTTTACACTCAGCACACCATATACTTATTAGTTCTGTACAGAGTATTGCAGCTCTGTCCCTCTATAAATAAAGTGAATTCAGCATTCACTAGATCACCGCAGCCCCTTCAAATAGCCAATTGGGAAGAGTTACACCCCTAACAATCTACTACTGAGCCTATACTAAGGATAAGTCATCGATATTGCCTTCATAACAGCATCAATTCCTCTAGGTACACTTGCAGACAGTTTTTGAAGGAACCCGGCAGGGAGGTTGTTCCTGCCATCTTGGAGAACTAAGCACAGATCTTCTGTGGATGTAGGCTTGGTCAAATCCTTCTGGCCCTTCATGTAATCCCAGACAGACTGATTGATGTTGAGATCAGGGCTCTGTGGGGGCCGTACCATCACTTTCAGGACTCCTCCTCCAAAGGGCGGTTACACCAAATATTGATGGGATTTAGATTTCTCTCCTGTTCATTCGCTTTGCATTTTCTTAATTGACAAAAATAAACTATTAACATTTCTATTAATTGAAAGCATTCTAACTTTGCAGCATATTTCCACACATGCGTAAAACTTGTACGTGCTACTGTAAATTTTATATATATATATATCTATTGGCAATGGGAGTTGCCCAGTAGTAGTGTAGGTGCTTGGTAGACAAAAACATAGGCTCAGGTTTCTTAACTAGTAAAGGCTTCTATTTATTTCACTCAAAAAGGAAACAGTGGACAAACTTAAGCATCTTCTTTCAGCAAATTTGCATTAAACAATTGTGTGACAACAAAAAATCCTTAATTCAGGCAATATGTCCATGTTGTCCATCACTTATATATATATATATATATATATATATATATATATATATATATACAGTGATGAGCAACAGACCTTTGTTATGTACGCCAGTTCTGTAGATTTGGAAAAATATAAATTTAAAGTCTTATACAAATTGGTGCACTGGGGGCGGTGCATCTCCCAGGAACATTGCTCTTGTTGCTTGAATAGGATTGGTGTTGTCATAGCAGTGAGAAGATCAACTCTCACTACAGGGTGTGGCACAAGCAGGAGATGATCGGGGTCTTAATGGCAAGAGCAGTGCTCCCAGGGAGTTGAAGGCCCGCCCCCAGAGCACCAACTGCCTCATTTACATAAGAATACAAAGTTGTTTTTCTCCAAATCTACAAAAGTGACATATACACACGTGGACAAAATTGTTGGTACCCCTCGTTTAATGAAAGAAAAACCCACAATGGTCACAGAAATAACTTGAATCTGACAAAAGTAATAATATATAAAAATTCTATGAAAATGAACAAATGAAAGTCAGACATTGCTTTTCAACCATGCTTCAACAATATTTTTAAAAAAAGAAAACTCATGAAACAGGCATGGACAGAAATGATGGTTCCCTTAACTTAATATTTTGTTGTACAACCTTTTGAGGCAATTACTGCAATCAAACGATTCCTGTAACTGTCAATGAGACTTCTGCACCTCTCAACAGGTATTTTGGCCCATTCCTCATGAGCAAACTGCTCCAGTTGTCTCGGGTTTGAAGGATGTCTTTTCCAGACAGCATGTTTCAGCTCCTTCCAAAGATGCTCAATAGGATTTAGGTCAGGGCTCATAGAAGGCCACTTCAGAATAGTCCAATGTTTTCCTCTTAGCCATTTTTGGCTGTTTTTAGCTGTGTGTTTTGGGTCATTATCCTGTTGCAAGACCCATGTCCTGCGACTGAGACCAAGCTTTCTGACACTGGGCAGCACATTTCTCTCTAGAATCCCTTGATAGTCTTGAGATTTCATTGTACCCTGCACAGATTCAAGACACACTGTGCCAGATGCAGCAAAGCAGCCCCAGAACATAACAGAGCCTCCTCCATGTTTCATAGTAGGGACAGTGTTCTTTTCAAGATATGCTTCATTTTTCCATCTGTGAACATAGAGCTGATGTGCCTCGCCAAAAATTTAAATTTTTGTCTCATTTGTCCATAGGACATTCTCCCAGAAGCTTTGTGGCTTGTCAACATGTAGTTTGGCAAATTCCAGTCTGGCTTTTTTAAGTTATTTCTGTGACCATTGTGAGTTTTTCTTTCATTAAACGAGGGGTACCAACAATTTTGTCCACGTGTGTATAATAGAGGTGTGTTATATATTACTATAGTGTGTTCTGTAACAGGGTGGTGACAGTTGAATATTCTTGGGGGTGGTGATAGACTCCCTTTAAAACTTCCCTCATTGGGACATTGGAATAATCTAAATTGTCTTTCAGATATATCTAATCTTAGATGTGTTGGATGGGCAGTATCATTTATCAGCATCAACCCATCCACTATCAGTCCTATCTAGTTCTGAGTGTCACATTTATTTCTTTGGTAGTCATAGAATGATGATAACTCAGTGCACTCATGTATGAAGTGTTCTAGGGGTTACTGAACATCAGATGTATGACACATTTATGAAAATGTCTCACATCTCACAAAGAAAAAAAAGTCACCAATCCAATTTCAGTATTAGTTCTGTGTAACATTTCCACAGATGAGTTCCCTGTAACAGCGAGGAGGGGTGGGTGACTAATGACAAATTAAAAATGTCAGGCTAATGTCTCTCTTTATATATACCGGAGAAAGGGCTTTCAGGGGAAAATCTGACCCTAAAAACGCATCAGAAATAGTCAGTATATTATTACAATTTTTATAATATCAGTTTTTTCATATTGGGCACCAAGTATCACTTTTCCTTATCAAAAACCTCCCCTCTAGAGCATACCCAAACTTTCACGAGACTTTCAGGATATATGTGTATATGAGGTGTACATACCAGTTATAAATACAGTAATTACCTCTTTGCATATATTATTTCCGCATTGTGTGCCAATGTTGTAAGAAAAACATCATTGAGGGAATTCACCAAAACTTTTGCCACAAAAGTGCTGTAAAATATTTATAAGTGGTGTTTTCGTGCTGACCCTGAAGGTGGGCAGTGCCACCGTCTGTTGCATATTTGTTATCATATGTATATTTTGCTTAACTGGTTTTTGATTAAATTGCGCCAAGAGGATGCACGTAATATATGGTGAAGCTTTTTGGTAGTTTTTGGACACTGTTAGGCTAAGGCCGTTTTTCATTGCATTTTCGCAGAGTTTTCCTCTGCAGACTTCCTGCCCCTATTATGCCTATACGGAAAACGCCAGCGTTTCCGCAGGTATAATTGACATGCAGGTTTGAAAATGCAGGTTTCCCACTGCAAACTTTTTTCTGCAACGTGTGGATGGGATTAGCCAGAATACCATCCACTTTGCAGGTACTGTAAAATGCAGTGTTTTTGCCACGGCAAAAACATTGTGTTTTCGCAACGTGGGGCTTCAGTTTTAAAGGGGTATTCTCATGAACATAACCATTTTTAAATTTGTAGATAATTAAAAGTTACAAATTTTTGCAAATATAAGTAACTAAACATTTTGCAGAGTTTTAAAGATTTTCTCTAAATATCTTGTGGTCACAAGTTGTTGTCTTGATCGGTTGCCATTGGATACGACCATGAGTGCAGGACCTTTCTAAGGTCAGAACATCAGCCAAGATTTCCTTAATGTGGCCGGGATATCTTTTGATACATGTAGTGCCCCTGCCTGATGACCCAGTTACAATAAGAAAATCATTGCTGGGTTCCTAACAAGTCCCAGACCATAGAAAATTTCTGCATTCATGGCCATATCCATTGGCAACCGATCAAGACAACAGATGTCACCACTAAGATAGTTAGAGAAAATCTTTAAAACTACTTATATTTGCAAAAATGTTTAACTTTTAACTATCTACAAATATAGATATTGTTATGTTCATGGGAATACCCCTTTAAGAACAGTAATGAAAATGCCTCAAAAAACACTCCAAAGAAATGTGTGTGAATCCAGCCTTAGGGTAAGGACACATAGGACTGAAACGCTAAATGATAATGATAAATTATGGAAAGGTAGCATAAAACACAGGGGAAAAAATTACACCAAATAGTTGAATTTTTTTTTTTTTCATTGTTGCTTTGGTTTCAGATTTTGTTGCAAATATGGCAAAAAACGCTGTGTATTACAGTCCCTGCAAAGTGGATGGGATTCTGGCAGGGGCGTAACTACAGGGTTAGCAGCGGTAGCAGCTGCCACAGGGCCCGGGATATTACGGGGCCCTGCGGGCCCCCGATGCTTTTTTTTTTTTTTTTTTTTTAATAGGCCGTTACCCCAGCAGGTAACGGGCCCTATATAACCGTTCCCCGGGGTCCCGCTCACGGCCGCCTGCGCTTCCGATTCTGCGGAGGAGGCTGTGAGCAGGAGCGGGGATCGGTATGTGAGGCTGCGGGCTGAACACCACAATTTCTGCTGTCATTATACTCCGGGGTCTTTGAAAAGACCCCAGAGTATAATAATCAGAGGCCCAGAGTTGGAGAGGGAACATAAAAAACAATGTACTTACCTCTCCTACACTTCTCCAGGCTTTGGGCCTGTTTGGTGACGTCCTAGACGTCAGTGGACGTCATTTTTTGTCTCGATGCCGGCCCACATCACGTGACGCCGGCCTGGTCCAACACTGAAGCAGGCCGAAGTAGCAGCGACTGGACCGGAGCGAGGAACAGGTAAGCAACGTTGTTTTTTTATGTTTCTATCCTCCCCTGGGTCTCCAATCATTATATTCTGGGGTCTGAAAAGACTCCAGAGTATAATAATTGTTCATGGGTAGTCCACAATGGGACATATAATAGTGTGTGCAGGGGCCACTATGGGGCAAAATACTCAGTGCAGGGGCCACTATGGGGCAAAATACTCAGTGCAGGGGCCGCTATGGGGAATAATACTGTGTGCAGGGGCCACTATGGGATATAATACTGTCTGTAGGGGCCACTATGGGACATGATACTGTGTGCAGGGGCCACTATGGGGCATGATACTGTGTGCAGGGGCCACTATGGGGCATGATACTGTGTGCAGGGGCCACTATGGGACATGATACTGTGTGCAGGGGCCACTATGGGACATGATACTGTGTGCAGGGGCCACTATGGGACATGATACTGTGTGCAGGGGCCACTATGGGACATGATACTGTGTGCAGGGGCCAATATGGGACATGATACTGTGTGCAGGGGCCACTATGGGACATGATACTGTGTGCAGGGGCCACTATGGGACATGATACTGTGTGCAGGGGCCACTATGGCACATAATAGTGTGCGCAAGAATGTGTTTTTTTTGGGGGGGGGGAGGTTGGAGGGGGCGGTACGGGGGGGGCGATTGGGGGCAGCGGTTCGGGTGGGGGGGGGGGCCCCATGTCAAATGTTCGCCTTGGGACCCAGCCATTCCTAGTTATGCCACTGGATTCTGGCTAATCCCCCCCACACATTGCAGAAAAAGATCAGCAGCAGAAATGCTGCAATTTAAAAAAACATTGCGTTTTTGTAAATCCTAGCGGTTTCCGTATAGGAATAACAGGGACAGAAAGTTCGCTGAGGAAAACTCTTTGGATTTTCTGTGAAAAGCACTGCAGAGCTTTTTGGCTGTGGCACGCTACCTGAGGCCTTAGTACAGTGTGTTTTTTGCTGTGATTTTTTTTCAGCAATATGGGATTGAGAATTCTTTCTAGGAATGTAAACTGCTGCAGTTCCAAAGCATTTCTACCTGGTGTGTCCCCAACCTTATGGAGCTTCTTTCCTTTTCTCTGTATTGTCATTGTCAGCATTGATTGGAATGGCTACATCTTGTCATTTTATCAATACATTTCCAGGAGGAATAACAGGTTAACCTAAATAGCAGCATGTAGGAGGGGTGCACTGAGAATGAGGGGTTTCAGGGGCATTTATCACTTTTATTTCTTTTATTTTTATAGGTCCTGCAATTTCATGATAAATCCAATTTTTCAGCATACTATTTTGCCCTGCGGGTGGTTTTTGTGGCAGCATACTTGTAGGTGTTGAAAAACAGCAGCAAAGGTCGCTTTGTGCGGCAGATTTTTTCACAGCATGTGGATGAGATGTAGAGAATGCAGCAGCTAACCCACTGTGAGTACGCCAAGTGTGACCACAGCCTTAAGGAGTGTTTTTCTCACAGGCTCACTCATAATTACTTGTATAAAGTCGCTGTGAATGAAGCCAGACCGTCATTAAAATTATGATATTGCGGAGCACAGAGGTCAACATCTTACTTATCCCTAGGCAAATCTTTACATATAAAGATGGACGGACAGATGTAGCACTGTTTAACTTGACAACTAAACCCTCTGAAAACAAACCCAATAAAAAAGTTGAGTTAACACTTGGTATCACAGTGTTGTTAACACGTTACGTGTCTCTTGGCTACATCTGTATTTCAGGATGATATAACCATTTCTACACCATAGGACAACTAAAAGTATTAAAGTATTCTTAGGGTCACATGAATGGCACTGACTTATAGAAATGTTACATAGCTGAAGGAATACATCTGGTGCTGATAACTTTACTACATGTAATACAAAACAGATGTTCCAACTCCTCATGTAAGGCCCTGTGCACGCAACCATAGTGTGTTGCTGTATATTATCCAAAATTCTGGTTTGTAATTGCAGATAATATACAGACAGTACAGTTTTTATAGATGTGTATCCAGGACTTCGAAAGGAGCTTCAAAATGTGTTACAAGTCCTATACTCTGTGCTGTAAGATATGCCCTCATGAAGAAACCATGTTCCATAACCTCCTAGCCTCTTGACTTTTGTAACCAGCAAGCCAGTTGCCTTCATCCTGTAACCAGATCCATTTTGAAAAGTAAATGCTTGTCCATCTGCTGTGTATATGTCCTGTCCTTGATTGTAGCCCCAGATATACCACTCAGTGGCTCAGTGGTTAGCACGGCAACCTTGCAGCACTGGAGTCCTGGGTTTGGATCCTGCCCAGGACGACATCTGCAAGGAGTTTGTATGTTCTCCCTGTGTGTGTGTGTGCATTTCCTCTGGATACTCCAGTTTCCTCCCACACCCCCAAAAGACATACTGATAGGGAATGTAGATTGTGAGCCCTATATGGGACAGTGATTGACAATGTCTGTAAAGTGCTGCGGCATATGATGGTGCTATATAAATAGGCATAATAAATAAATAATACCCGTAAGGTCTGATCCCCTTCATACTTGTCATGCGTGACACACTACGAAATCCATCAAAATTATGTTGCTTGAAAATGTCAGCTTTTCATGCAGTAGGTAAATGATAAGTAGAACCAGAATGTTTCTGTCTACACAACCCTTGACAGAGATGTTTGCATGTATGAGATGTACAGTGTTGGACTGGGGTGCCTAAAGATTTATGCACCCATTTTTAATTTTTAAAACATTGCCCACACACTATTTTTCAGTAGCAGCTTGCTGCCTAGTTCTTGCTCTGAACTAGGACTCTCTTACTATTGTGAGTCAGGGATATGGGCCCTCAAAGCAACATTGAGAAGAAGGGGCCTGGGTGGAAGGATATTAATCGGTCGCTCGGTCAGCCATTGAAAGCATCTACAATCATAATCAACTAGGTGGTTTATGAAATAATCTACACAGTTTATTATAAGTACACATAGGCTGGTTGAGTTGGTTTAACACCTAACACCACTCCTGCAGATTGTGGGGGGCTTGGGGATTCACCTTTTTAACCATGTGGGCCAGTCTAAGCCTGGAGACATTTGTTTTCATGTACTCTGATGAGAGTCTATATTAAAAAAAAAAATACAAATAACTGCTGCTGCTACACATTGGTATTCTGAGTCAGGGTAGCTCTTTTAACACTACTTCGGTATCTGTCAAAATTATAGTCTATCATTGCACAGAATGAGGTTATAAGTCTGTTAATATCTTCCTCCTCCCCTCTCCATAGAGCTCTTTGTGAGCTGACTACAGAGATGGACTCTATGTAAACAAACAGACGGAATGAAGATACTAAAGAGGAGGAGAACAGCCTAATAAGTGGAGAAGGAAACAGATTTCTGAAATAAGATATATTATAAAATATTATAAAGTTTCTTATATTCACCTGTACAGTCATGGCCAAAAGTTTTGAGAATGACACAAATATTATATTTTCACATGATCTGCTGCCCTCTGGTTTTTATGTGTGTTTGTCAGATGTTTTTATCACATACAGAAATATAATTGCATTCATATTATGAGTAACAGAAGCTTATATTGACAGTTAGATTTGCAGTGTTGACCCTTCTTCTTCAGGACCTCTGCAATTCTCCTTGGCATGCTCTCAATCAACTTCTGGACCAAATCCTGACTGATAGCAGTCCATTCTTGCAGAATCAATGCTTTAATTTTGTCTGAATTTGTTGGTTTTTGTTTGTCCACCCGTCTCTTGATGATTGACCACAAGTTCTCAATGGGATTAAGATCTGGGGAGATTCCAGGCCATGGACCCAAAATCTCTATGTTTTGTTCCCTGAGCCATTTAGTTATCACCTTTGCTTTATGGCAAGGTGCTTCATCATGCTGGAAAAGGCATTGTTGAGCGCCAAAATGGTCTTGTACGGTTGGGAGAAGTTGCTATTGGAGGACATTCTGGTACCATTCTTTATTCATGGCTGTGTTTTTAGGCAAGACTGTGAGAGAGCCGATTCCCTTGGCTGAGAAGAAACCCCACACATGAATGGTTTCAGGATGCTTTACAGTTGGCATGAGACAAGACTGGTGGTAGCGCTCACCTCTTCTTCTCCGAATAAGCTGTTTTCCAGATGTTCCAAACAATCGAAAAGGGGATTCATCAGAGAAAATGACTTTACCCCAGTCCTCAGCAGTCCACTCCCTGTACCTTTTGCAGAATATCAGTCTGTCCCTGATGTTTTTTCTGGATAGAAGTGGCTTCTTTGCTGCCCTCCTTGAGACCAGGCCTTGCTCCAAGAGTCTCCGCCTCACAGTGCGTGCAGATGCACTCACACCTGCCTGCTGCCATTCCTCAGCAAGCTCTGCACTGCTGGTAGCCCGATCCCGCAGCTGAAACACTTTTAAGAGACGGTCCTGCCGCTTGCTGGTCTTTCTTGGGCGCCCTGGAGCCTTTTTGGCACCAATGGAACCTCTCTCCTTGAAGTTCTTGATGATGCGATAGATTGTTGACTGAGGTGCAATCTTTCTAGCTGCAATACTCTTCCCAGTTAGGCCATTTTTGTGCAGTGCAATGATGACTGCACGTGTTTCTTTAGAGATAACCATGGTTAACAGAAGAGAAACAATGATGGCAAGCACCAGCCTCCTTTTAAAGTGTCCAGTGGTGTCATTCTTACTTAATCATGACAGATTGATCTCCAGCCCTGTCCTCATCAACACCCACACCTGTGTTAATGGAGCAATCACTGAAACGATGTTAGGTGGTCCTTTTAAGGCAGGGCTGCAATGATGTTGAAATGTGTTTTGGGGGATAAAGTTCATTTTCTAGGCAAATATTGACTTTGCAAGTAATTGCTGTTAAGCTGATCACTCTTTATAACATTCTGGAGTATATGCAAATTGCCATTAGAAAAACTGAAGCAGTAGACTTTGTAAAAATTAATATTTGTATCATTCTCAAAACTTTTGGCCATGACTGTACTATTCATTTATGAAAAGTAGTTTTATAATTGAAGGTACGTTTTAAGATGATGGTTACTTCTAAATTAAGGTGGTGTATACTGCCATGGGTTTCTCTTCATCAGGTGACACGTCCCCTTTAAACATAGCTTTATATGCTATGTTTGTCATGCCTTTAACCCTTCTAGTAATACCTTTCATGTATTTATCCCTTATCCCCAGTGCTCCATATTAATCCAGTAGCCAGGGGTTCACAGCTCCTGTCATCTCTGTTTCTGCTGACAGCCTTGTTTTTAAGGGAAGTTACAACCTCAGCATTTTCCTCAGTGAAATAAAATCTAATTTGTTAATTACCTGTTGATTAGAGAAATCCCGTACCAATGGCCCAGAAGGTCTGAGCAGCACGTCCCATGGTTGCTGTATCATTACACGAGCAATGATGCGGAGCTCCTGTAGATATGTAATTAACACACAACATGGGGCGAATTATCAAAGTTTTCTGGCTGCTTAATAAGTAAGATACTGAGCTATTTACAAGCTTCTGATTGTTATGGAAAGATTTCTTATGCTCAGTTCTAACCTCTGTTGACTTCACAATAGCCATAACTTAAACAGATATAATATTTTAAGGATTTCACATGACAGTGATATTAATTTTTTTTAGCTTTCTTCTATAATTCAAGGTGCTTTAATTGGCTCCCTTATCCCAGCATGACCGCTTACTGGTTTATGAATATAATGCAAGAAATACTGTGAAGACAGACATTTAGGCAGAGCAGCATGTTAGTTATATCTAAATCTCTGATTGGATAAGCTGGAATGGATAAGATGTCCATAAGAAATACTGTACATGCTCTATTTTTTTACACTGCATTTTTGTGACATTTTTTGAGAGTTTTTTTTAGCTGCAATTCACTACATGTGGCCTTAACGTCAAAAATAATAAAAACTGCTTGTGTGAAATCAGCCTTACAGCAGCACAGTGTATTGGGATTCAGCAACTAGAAACACCGGCAAGATACACCCTCTGCACAGATCTCAAAATTGACTTCCAAATGTAGTCTCCTATGAGATCTGTACAAGGTATCATCGGGTGTAATAAATATAATAAGGAGTGGTCAGAGGTAGAGATAGCAAATTATAACGCTACAATTAAGTTAAATAACCAGTTGCAGTATACTTTAACTTGACTTTTTTCAGCGTCTCTCAACAGTCTGCTCTGTTTTATCACGCCTCAGTGTGCTATCAGATCCAAGACAAAGACTACTATAGTACATCTGTATAAACTCCACTGACACAAGGAGAGCTCATCAAATCTTGTGGATAAAGCTTTAGGCCTAGAGGACTTTACTGATCTATTGAAATGCAAGCCCAACAAATTGATTCTTGTAACCAGTGGGTAATGAATATTTCAGCTGGTGGTCTTAGGTAATGTAAGCGCAAAGCCATTGTACTATATTAAAAGAATTCCATTGAGAATTATCAGAATAGTTGTCAGTCTGGAGAACTGGAGAACCGCTAAATAAAACTGACAAAGGAAGGATATCTTTGGGCTGAACAATGGTATAGACTTCAGCATGTCCTATTCTGGATGGAATTTAAAGAGGACCTTTCACCTCCTCCAACAAGCCCAGCTCTTTGCATAATTTAATAGGTGCTGCTCTACTGATTCTAGCACAGTTAGATTTTTTTTTCCAGCCCTCACCATTCCTGAGCAATCAATGCAGTTAGTTTTGGTGCTTGATATGCTATTTAGGCTGTGTACTGTCAAGAGGGTGGTGTCAGCAGGAGCAGGCATGGGGTGTGATTCTGAATCACACACCCCTTCCGGACACTGCCCTTCTGATATTACAAAGCGCAAAGAGGATCTTTCACGTCCTCTGGCACTGGCAATTTTATATAAAGCTGGAAAGCTGAATTCAGAGCACTGTCAGTTTTGTAGCAGTATATAATACCGCTGGTGCCAGAAGAATTGAAAGGTCCTCTTTAAAGAGCACATCAGTCACCAAAAATACCTGAACTTGTTGCTCACAAATGGTGGGGGCTAGAGAGAAAATTCCAACTGCGCTGGAAACAGTGGAGCTATTAACAGAAGATAAGAACATGAATTGGTGGAGGTGGTGAAAAAAAAAAACACCAGACCTATCCCCATCCGTTATAAAGCTTTTCCATCAAAGCTTTACTGTATATCATTCTACTCATCTCCTCCTGCCCTCTAACATGCTGCTTACAGACCAGGCAGCAGGCTACCTCCTTTAAGGGTATGTTCACACAAAGCTTTTTCAAGCAGAGAAAGTTGGGCAAAAGGCAGGCAAACCACGGCATTTACACCAGGTGGGGCTTGGAAGTTTTTCTGAAGCAGTTTTTTTTAAGTGTTCTCCCTAGCACAAGAGATTGTGCTCCACTGTTTTTTAAACCATTTTTTATTTGCAAAAACTGCCTCAAAAAACTTAATGTTGCAGTAAAGCTGCGTTTTTTTTTTACAAATTTTGCTGCGTTTTTTCAGCCATTGTCTCATCAATGGCTCATCAAATAAGGAATGTGCTTATATTATTTAGGTGTCAGAATCCAGCTGTCATTTTTGCAGAAGATGATGGCGGTCACCTGACTGGTTGCGATGGGTAACATATCCTCTTACATTCCTTTCTTCTTATAGAAAATCCCAGTCCTGTGTCTATAACAATAAGACATTTTGGAGTCTGTCTTTCATTCTTTTCTCTCAGTAATCCTTTTCCATTCTGAATTGTTGTCAGTCCTGACGTCTCTTGTAAAGGAGCATCAGTGATGGAGTGATGGAGCGGTGTAATGATTAGTGTCCCCACAGGCAAGCTGCTGAGACTGTTACAAGAAGCTGTGCTACAGACTTGCCGCAGGGAGCAATTGCGTTGACACTGCTGTATGGGGAAGGGTTAAACTGTTGCAGGTAGGGCTCAGACATGCTACTGTTTTAGTAATGGTTTAGCACAGCAGTAAAGAGCGGCTGCACGAGCTGCCAATCAGGACTGTGAAGGCTCCCCCTCCCTCTATATATCCCGACAGAATTCTAATACGGACACAGGGAATGGGTTTATCTTCTCAGTTCAGTGAAACCTGCTGAATGTATTAACATCATGCAGTGTGAGAGATACTGTCCCATGGACCCCAGCCAATGTCTGCCATAAAAACCCACAGAAAATACATGAAACACCATTTTAGTGTTTGTTCTTCTTAATCACTGTGTGAATAATTGACAGCAGGGAGCGCACCGTAAAAGCGACTGCACTTGGTAAGATAACAAAAATATTAGAGGTTATTTCTAAAAGATTTGGGGTGAGATTCTCTGATTTAGGTACACAGGCCTATTTGTACGGTTAAACTCAAGATGACATTCGTGGATGAAGTAGGGTTAAGGCTGAGGCCACACGTTGCAGAAAAGCTGTGTTTTTTGCTGCAGATTTTGCTGCAGTTTGTTGAGCCAAAGCCAGGAGTAGCCTTAGCAGAAGCGAGAAGTAGAAGAGCCTACTTTATATTTCCTAATATTTCCTATTCCTTTTGTAGCCACTTCTGGCTTTTATGGCCTCAGCCACAACTGTGGAAATGCAGCGAGAAAAAACTCTACACTTTACAGTTCCAGCAAAGGACTGTGAAGGGTTTTCTTATCCACACATTGAAGGAAAATAACCGATACCTGACTGATCCCATTATAGTCAATGGGAACCCTCCGGATCTGTGGTTGATCCATTTAATTGTTTAATCTGTTCTTCTGATCATACAATGGACAGAAGAATGGATTAAACAATGCTGATGTGAACTCACCCCTAAATGTAGCATTAACAATCAGAAGTACTGTATAACTATTGAGAATGCACTTAGTAACTAGAATATCCCCAAAGATCACAGCGCTCCATAAGAGTTGACTAGTGCTATAAGTTACATGATATTTGACAGGAGGCCCTGTTACAAATTAAGCACTGAAGCACAGGACTCTACTAGGTTAATAGTAACCTGACATGGTGCCCACATGATGACACATGCCAAGGTTCATGAAATCCAAAGTTTAGGATTATTAGGACTCAAGCCCTAGATTGCAATTATGGCTGTTCTCATACATGACATACTTGTACTTAGTTAGGTATCTATTTTTCTGGTCCAGAAGAATGGACAAACGGACCACTAACATAGTGGACACTAACAGAGCCCAAGGACCTCCATTGCCTATAATGGGGTCCATCCGGTGCCCATCCTTTTTCACTGAAATTGCCAGATTTTTTCATCTGATGATTATGGATGGATCAGCTCTCTGATAACTACTAGGTCCTCATTGCTGACCGCACTCTGTGTTGTCACCTTCCTTCTGGTGGAACAGGACATGTTCCTGAAGTTGGTTACCAATACTCTCTATTGATAATGACATGGTGGAGCCAACACTAGGTCGATCAATTAAGAAAAGAGCTTCTAATTGTCTGTACAGTAACAACAATGTGATGCATAGCAGCAATGTCAAGTCTGGTTTTCAAAGATTTTAGCTGTGTATAGAAACGTCAAGCTGTCCCACTGTATCTAGTAGTTTATCCATGTATCTATGGACGTGCCTCTCTCCTATCAGAACTCAAAGATAGTTAATTTGCAAATGGGTTTTCTAAGGCCTTATTCACACGACAGTGAAAAGCAGCCGTTTGACGGACATTTCACAATGACTGTCACACGGCCGTTTTAAGTTCACATGTCTATTCACATGTCCATTTTTTTGATGACTGTTTTTAACGGCCTTCAAAAAAAAATCGACCTGCTCTATCGTTGGCCATTTTCACAGACAAACGGACCCAATAGAAATCAATTGATCGATTTTGAATGGATTTAAAATAGCTTGACATCTATTTTACATCTGTTAAAAATGGATTAGTGGGTTAGGGGAAGAAAAGAAAGATCAATACAATTTATCCGTCGCCTTCACTGACTGTTAAAACTGATACAAAACATGGCACTCGGCCATCAAAAACGAAAAAACAGAATGGAATGTATGCAAAACACATGGAAAACGGGCGTTAAAAATGGATATGTATGTCTGTTTTTTAATGCCTGTTACATCCATCACTGCTGTGTGACTATGTCTTGAATCAGACAAGTGGTTTCCCATAAATAACATGCTAAGGCTACACTCACATCTGTGCCGGAGTCTCAGTTGGAGACTCCATCGCAATGTCCACCTGAAGATCAAATCTCTTGTTTTAAATGGAGTTGGCACTGAGATTTTTGCAATATGATTTTATATTTTGGTACTCTAGAAGTAATTTCCGAAAGACTTTGTATTAGACAGTGATTATAACGCCCTTCTACTGGGGCTACTACCTGTCAGCTATGTTTCTGTGGACATTGGAGCATTGACCATTAGGGCAAGGGCCATGGTCCACGGCATACAGTCACAGTACTTCCTAAAGGGGTTGTCCAGCCAATAAAATTTCCTTTAAAATGTCAGACTGGCATAAAAAGAAAAAAAGTTACATTAACCTCAATGGTCTCTACATTGGCAAACAGGAAATGAGGTGGATCACCACTGAAGCCATTAACTGTCGAGAGAGTCCAGGAATTGCTTCCATATCACTCCCAGTATGCCTGTGATATTTTCTTAGGAGAAATTGTTTTATACATTAGATATGGTCACTTTGGCACTATACACAGACATATTGGGGTAGATCTATTATCACTTGTATGACATTTTTGGTGTAAAAGTCATAAAAAGTCACAATTTTTTTGCACAAATCACTTGCGACTTTTTCTTTTTTTGTGCCATCTTCTCCACTTTCCTGAAAAGGGGGCATGGAGAGGGCATGCAATCTGGCGTAAATGATGCTGTAAATCCACGCCAACTATGATGTAGATTTCATTCCATTTATAAGGTGGTATGTCACATTTGAGGGGCACCCTCCAGTGGTGATGGGGTTATAAAGACAGGCTTTAATAACGTCACTCTTCATCAATCTACCCCATCGAATTCTGATTCTGTCATTGAATTAACAGTTAGCGAATGCTAGAGACTTCATTTATTGGTTTACCATAGTATTTACAGGGGTATACCCATCCAAGACATTTTTGGCATATCCAGAAGAGAATGGGGATTCCCTGGCCCTTTTTCCACCAGATATTGAGGCTCAAATAAGTTGCCGACTAAATGTCTATAGCTCTCTGCATAGAGATCTATGGGAATTATAAAAAAAAAGTCAAGTTTTTATAATACTGAGAGCTCCGCACATGCATGGTTATCTCTACATTCATTTTACAGGTCATGACACTGGCCATTTGACTTTGCTGAAGAGGGGTCAGCCAGGAACACTTTCTTCCCAATTGATGTGGCTACCAGATATGTATATGCCTCTATCAATCCAGTAGCCCATTGTCATGATGACGATAATTCTGAAATGGAGACTTCGTTAAGATGTAAACTTGTACAATCGGTGTAGCCCACCAGCCACTAAGTGTGAACAGATCCATTAGTTATTGTCAGAGCTGTAGATCTATGATGAATCCATGCTCAGCGATCCGTCCTTATCAGAACTCTCCCAAGTAATGTTTATGTCTACCTTCATGTGGATAGCAGGGATGAATGATACTGTTTCCTTGCTCTGTAGGTCTTTTGTAGGTCTTTTGTCTTTATCATGAGCGCTATGGAAGGATGCAATGGGAATGAAATGTTATTTTCTGATTTCTCCTACTTATTTATTTTAGGGCTTTTG
Source organism: Leptodactylus fallax (assembly GCA_947044405.1). Lineage (NCBI taxonomy): Eukaryota > Metazoa > Chordata > Amphibia > Anura > Leptodactylidae > Leptodactylus > Leptodactylus fallax. Next base: position 125,357 of record CAMRHE010000810.1, read on the forward strand.
TAGAAATTTAACATGACATATTTTTTAGAAGAGGCATTGTGACCTTCAGCGGATTCTTTTATGTAAAAATAATTGGAATTAATAATTCGCCTACATTCAAAGAAGTATTGTGTGATGTTTAATTCAGTATTCCTCATCTTATTGTTACCAAATGAATCTCTCCTTCACTACCAAGGGAAAAATTAGGAGGAAGTGAGGATGTGCCTGGTATGGAGGAAGAGGTGGCACACAACTGCTGCATATGAACATACCCATAAGCTTTATCTCCTCTAGTCCTCCAGAAACGCAGTGTCACAAATGGGGGAAAAGTCATCATTTTATGTGTATGTGCCTAAAATTTGTACTTTTGACATGCCTTGTATGTATCTGCCCCCATATATTTTAATGTATTTACACTAGACAACTGGTATAAATACATTTATAAATATCCTCTATACCACCTGAAATGTTAAAACCTGCTGCCTGCAGCCACCACTAGGAGGAGCTCAGTACAGGAATTAATAAAGCTATAAGTGACCCCTTTGGAAGCTGTAAAAATCTCCTTACCTTGTGCTCCACATAGTGGCGGCTGCAGTGAATCTGTGTCAGGGAGCAGGAAAAGATCTGGGCAGGGCCCCCCCCACCCCCAGGCCCCAGAGCAGTTAGGTGGTCTGCCTACTTGCTAAGTACGTCACTGCCATCGGAGACTATTTTTTCCTCCGGTCTCCAAATCTTTGTCCTTAACAAATTGGATTGAAGTAGTACAACCTGCAACATTCTTCACATGAACTATGGGTCAGTGTGGAAAAAACATTTGTATGTTTTGCAACATATACAATTTTGGACCACCAAAAATACAACCTTAGGCTGCTTTCACACTACTGAGTGTCAAATGTGAGATTCGGTGTGTTAGCGACTTATTTCCTGGCCTTTACTTTATGCCACAGGAGAGGGACTCCTAGCATTATGGTTATGTATGATGCTAGGAGTCCCTGCCTCCCAGTGATATACTGTCCCATACTATAATCTATAATCTCTGTGACAGTATGTTGCTGAGGCAGGGACACCTAACATCATACATACAGTAACTGTAATACTAGGAGTCCCTCTCCCGGCATAATGTATGTCGAGAAATAAGGCACTCACATGGACTGAGTCTCACAACCATGACTTAGTAATGTGAAAACAACCTTACAATTTTCATTGAGTTTTTGCTGCATTTTTCTCTGCTTTTTTTCCCTCCCCTAATAAATCTATAGGAAAAACGTTCACGATTCAGCAACTAAAATTAAAATATGTAAGCTTTTTGAAAAAAAGTAACTTTTCCGCAGCTCTTTTTTTTTCCACAATGTATATATGAGATTAACCAAAGTCTCATTCACTTTGCTGGTACTGTAAAACGCAGCATTTTTTTTTTTCCACTGCATCACCGCAGCTGCCAAAACCAATGTGGGGCCTTAGCCTAATTATTATTGTTACTATTTATTATGCTTACTTGTATAGCGCCATCATATTCCGCAGCGCTTTATAGACATTGGCAGTCACTGTCCCATATAGGGCTCACAATCTACATTCCCTATCAGCATGCCTAATAGCATATAATGGTTTTCTTGACAACCCCTTTAAGAGACGTTATCCTCAAAGTCAACAAGTAATATACTAGAAATGTTTCTCTTCTATATGCCCGTACTTTCTTCTTCCAGTTCATTTCAATTTTTATATCTAGTTCTACTTTAAATCCCCCTCCATTTTCCTATATTGTGATTTCACCAAAAAAGACTCTTTCCTAAAAAAAAAAAAACTAGGACAAGCTAGCTTAGATGCGAAAGCGGCAGGAGCCTTATAAAACAAATAAATACAGCGCGGGGTTTTAATATGGATTCCCATTTGAAGACAGGAGATTTAGATAAATACCCTCATACATTTTAAAATTAAACTGCATGATTTCCAATCCTTGACAGAGTTGACTGCGCCCTCCCTAATACGCAGAACAGCTTGAGAGACGGCTACAGCAGGTTTGCGGATGTTATTACAATATATTCTTCCTCATACATATTGTTTTACATCTTTCATTCCAATTGAGAATACAATCAAATAAGAGGAGGCTGGATGTAATGTGGAATTACTGCCACCACCTTGTATTAGGCCTTGATTCATTCATTTTCAACTGTACCGAGATAATATTGCGGTATAAATACCGCTTATTGGAGACTGAATCTATGCAGTCTGCCAAATAGATATGTTTATAAAGGCAAAAGTCTATTTTCAATGATGAATATGGAGCAGTTGAATCATGCCGCTTTACCTTAAAAGGCTGAAAATGTTGCATAATCCAGAAAATGGTTCTTATTGGAAACTCTAAACACAATGCTGGATGGGCTGCAGCACTAAATTTACTTTAAGAACATGGTGGGAGTGCTTTCGAAGGGCAACCAGTTCCAAAGGTAAGGAATGGTTAGACGCATTGACTTGTAGAGCTGGAGCCATGGGTTTGACAATGGGGCAGATTACTAGTACTGCCTGACATAACCTTAGAACTAGTCCTGATGTACCAAATGTATCACAGTGTTGCCCAAGCTTTACACCACATTTATTAAAGGGGTTCTCCAGAGAGTGTTACAACATCTACTTCCTCCATGGTTCTATTTGGGAAAAACTATGGGTCATGGGTCACGGCTGATTCTGACCCTGGGTCACATGGCCAGAACCAGGACCGAGCCCCCTGCTAGTTACCTGTACTATGGGAGGTGGCTTTACTATTATAATGATCTAGTCTGTCAGCCCCCATAGTACAGATAACTAGCAGTGAACACAGGGAAGGAGGCGAAGCAACTTAAGGCCAGGACATGGTTTTGATCACGTGACTGATGGTCGAAGATCAAAAACCTTTGTTCATCCCAAGCAGAACTAAGGAGAATGTAAATGTTGAAACACTCATTTGATACCCCCTTTAACTGTTTAATGTTGGGACACAAGTTACGAGTTCAGTGTGAATTACAGTGAAATATAGAATTTCAGCAAATCCCATTCACACAGTGCAGAAAATAACACAGTGCAAAATGTTTCACACTGCGGGTTTTGAATCCACAGTATGTCAATTGTAGCTGAAGTTTCCAACCTTTGTATTATAATGGTGTAGTCACAGAGGTAAAACCCACAGCCAAAATCAGCAGTTTGTTGCCACAGTCAGGTTTGCTGTGGGATACAGTATGTGGCGGGAGATATCCCATAACAAACGGCCACAATATGATCATAGCCTTAGACATTTTCTGACAGTTTCTGTTGTTTGTATGACAGATGAGCAGGGCTTACAGAAAGTTACATAGGACTTGTAAAGAAAGCAGAGCTTAAGATGTGGTGCTGTGTGCCAAAATTACACTGAAATGTTGACCTTTTTCTGTTGGGCACTAAACCAACTCATAGGCGGTGAAATCTTAGACATGGCATTTGCACCAGAATTCTATCACATTCTACCTCAGTGTCTGTACAAAGTGTGTTGTCTTTTGCTTGCACAGCTTTTCCTAGAGACACTCTGAAAGTTTTAAAGGGGTTTTACGACCCAAAATAGATGTTTCATACTGATGACTTATCAGTATTTGATCTCTAGGGATAGAGACATGGACCCTGCACAGATCAGCTACTCCAGTAGCTCCAGGCACCAGAAGCTGCAGCAATGGCCAGGGAGCTGAAACAGCTCTCCTCCTATTCAAGTAATAAGAACAGAGCTGCAGCCCCATCCGCTGTACAGCGGTGGTGAACTACTTGAATAGGAGCAGACTGTACGTGTTCCACGTCCATTGCAGCAGCCTCCAGCTTCTAGAGAGTGCCTGAACAGTTGAACGGGTGTTGAATCCCCATAGTTCAGATACAGTGCTGGCCAAAAGTATTGGCACCCCTGCAATTCTGTCAGATAATACTCAATTTCTTCCAGAAAATGATTGCAATCACAAATGCTTTGGTAATAATATCTTCATTTATTTTGCTTGCAATGAAAAAACACAAAAGAGAATGAAAAAAAAAGTCAAATCATTGATCATTTTACACAAAACTCCAAAAATGGGCCGGACAAAAGTATTGGCACCCTCAGCACAACCTTTAGACAAAATAACTGCGAACAACCGCTTCCGGTAACCATCAATGAGTTTCTTACAATGCTCTGCTGGAATTTTAGACCATTCTTCTTTGGCAAATTTCTCCAGGTCCCTGAGATTTGAAGGGTGCCTTCTCCAAACTGCCATTTTGAGATCTCTCCACAGGTGTTCTATGGGATTCAGGTCTGGACTCATTGCTGGCCACTTTAGAAGTCTCCAGTGCTTTCTCTCAGACCATTTTCTAGTGCTTTTTGAAGTGTGTTTTGGGTCATTGTCCTGCTGGAAGACCCATGACCTCTGAGGGAGACCCAGCTTTCTCACACTGGGCCCTACATTATGCTGCAAAATTTGTTGGTAGTCTTCAGACTTCATAATGCCATGCACACGGTCAAGCAGTCCAGTACCAGAGGCAGCAAAGCAACCCCAAAACATCAGGGAACCTCCGCCATGTTTGACTGTAGGGACCGTGTTCTTTTCTTTGAAGGCCTCTCTTTTTTTTCCTGTAAACTCTATGTTGATGCCTTTTCCCAAAAAGCTCTACTTTTGTCTCATCTGACCAGAGAACATTCTTTCAAAAAGTTTTTGGCTTTCTCAGGTAAGTTTTGGCAAACTCCAGCCTGGCTTTTTTATGTCTCTGGGTCAGAAGTAGGGTCTTCCTGGGTATCCTACCATAGAGTCCCTTTTCATTTAGACGCCGATAGATAGTACGGGTTGACACTGTTGTACCTTCGGACTGCAGGGCAGCTAGAACTTGTTTGGATGTTAGTCGAGGTTCTTTAGCCATCATCCGCACAATCTTTCGTTGAAATCTCTTGTCAATTTTTGTTTTCCGTCCACATCTATGGAGGTTAGCCACAGTGCCATGGGCTTTAAACTTCTTGATGACACTGCGCACGGTAGACACAGGAACATTCAGGTTTTTGGAGATGGACTTGTAGCCTTGAGATTGCTCATGCCTCCTCACAATTTTGCTTCTCAAGTCCTCAGACAGTTCTTTGGTCTTCTTTCTTTTCTCCATGCTCAATGTGGTACACACAAGGACACAGGACAGAGGTTGAGTCAACTTTAATCCATTTCAACTGGCTGCAAGTGTGATTTAGTTATTGCCACACCTGTTATGTGCCACAGGTAAGTAACAGGTGCTGTTAATTACACAAATTAGAGAAGCATCACATGATTTTTCAAAGGGTGCCAATACTTTTCTCCACCCCCTTTTTTATGTTTGGTGTGGAATTATATCCAATTTGGCTTTTTGACAATTCTTTTTGTGGTTTTCCATTGAAGACAAATTAAATGAAGATATTATTACCAAAGCATTTGTGATTGCAATCATTTTCTGGAAGAAATTGAGTATTATCTGACAGAATTGCAGGGGTGCCAATACTTTTGGCCAGCACTGTACTTATGATCTATCCTATGGATAGATTATCATTGCGAAACATGCATTGCAGGCCAGAAAACCCCCTTAAATACAGTAAAATATTGAAAGTCCAGACTCTGCAGACTCTAAGGTGCCAGAAGATTTCTGACCACAGGCTCCTGATACGGAAATCCGGTGCTGTATACAGTCATATGAAAAAGTTTGGGCACCCCTATTAATCTTAATCATTTTTAGTTCTAAATATTTGGGTGTTTGCAACAGCCATTTCAATTTGATATATCTAATAACTGATGGACACAGTAATATTTCAGGATTGAAATGAGGTTTATTGTACTAACAGAAAATGTGCAATATGCATTAAACCAAAATTTGACCGGTGCAAAAATTTGGGTACCCTTATCATTTTATTGATTTGAATAAACCTAACTACTTTTTACTGACTTACTGAAGCACAAAATTGGTTTTGTAACCTCACTGAGCTTTGAACTTCATAGCCAGGTGTATCCAATCATGAGAAAAGGTATTTAAGGTGGCCAATTGCAAGTTGTTCTCCTATTTGAATCTCCTCTGAAGAGTGGCATCATGGGCTCCTCAAAACAACTCTCAAATGATCTGAAAACAAAGATTGTTCAACATAGTTGTTCAGGGGAAGGATACAAAAAGTTGTCTCAGAGATTTAACCTGTCAGTTTCCACTGTGAGGAACATAGTAAGGAAATGGAAGACCACAGGGACAGTTGTTGTTAAGCCCAGAAGTGGCAGGCCAAGAAAAATATCAGAAAGGCAGAGAAGAAGAATGGTGAGAACAGTCAAGGACAATCCACAGACCACCTCCAAAGAGCTGCAGCATCATCTTGCTGCAGATGGTGTCACTGTACATCGGTCAACAATACAGCACACTTTGCACAAGGAGAAGCTGTATGGGAGAGTGATGCGAAAGAAGCCGTTTCTGAAAGCATGCCACAAACAGAGTCGCCTGAGGTATGCAAAAGCACATTTGGACAAGCCAGCTTCATTTTGGAAGAAGGTCCTGTGGACTGATGAAACAAAGATTGAGTTGTTTGGTCATACAAAAAGGCATTATGCATGGCGTCCAAAAAACACAGCATTCCAAGAAAAACACTTGCTACCCACTGTAAAATTTGGTGGAGGTTCCATCATGCTTTGGGGCTGTGTGGCCAATGCCGGCACCGGGAATCTTGTTAAAGTTGAGGGTCACATGGATTCAACTCAGTATCAGCAGATTCTTGAGAATAATGTACAAGAATCAGTGACGAATTTGAAGTTACGCCGGGGATGGATATTTCAGCAAGACAATGATCCAAAACACAGCTCCAAATCTACTCAGGCATTCATGCAGAGGAACAATTACAATGTTCTGGAATGGCCATCCCAGTCCCCAGACCTGAATATCATTGAAAATCTGTGGGATAATTTGAAGCGGGCTGTCCATGCTCGGCGACCATCAAACTTAACTGAACTGGAATTGTTTTGTAAAGAGGAATGGTCAAAAATACCTTCATCCAGGATCCAGGAACTGATTAAAAGCTACAGGAAGCGACTAGAGGCTGTTATTTTTGCAAAAGGAGGATCTACTAAACATTAATGTCACTTTTCTGTTGAGGTGCCCATACTTTTGCACCGGTCAAATTTTGGTTTAATGCATATTGCACATTTTCTGTTAGTACAATAAACCTCATTTCAATCCTGAAATATTACTGTGTCCATCAGTTATTAGATATATCAAATTGAAATGGCTGTTGCAAACACCCAAATATTTAGAACTAAAAATGATTAAGATTAATAGGGGTGCCCAAACTTTTTCATATGACTGTATATAGATACACATTCATGATTACCAACTATCCGTGAATTCAGCTGAAAACATATTGCAGATTATTGTGGTGGTAATTCTCACATATGATATTTATAGTCTTACAATTTACTTTTCTTGCTCACTTTTGTTCAATACAATTTTATCTGTCCATGACTTTTTGCTTAGCTGTCCAGAAAACAATGTAAAAAAGAAGCTGACAACATTAGTATGTTTGCATACATACTTAAAAAACATATATGTATATGAAATACAGTATACTGTAGCTCCTTGTAGTGAAGTTCCTGACACAAGTGGCAATATTCTAATACACACATTCACGCCGCACTGATGGATCTCCACATGCACATCGATGTGAGGCCGTCCTTTGTGTACTTCACCATGATGTTTAGCATAGCAATATAACTAAGAGTTAAATAAGTGAGAATTTCTTTAAAGTAATGTATATGGAATTGTAGTTAAAGGGGTTGTCCAATAAAAAAAACATTTTGGTTTGGGCCCCACAGCGTTTTGGCTGCGGTGGAAACGCCGCAGCAAAAGAAACACTATGTTTTTACAGTACCTGCAAAGTGGATGTTTTTACAGTACCTGCACAGTGGTTGGGATTCTGGCTAATCCCATCCACACATTGCAGAAAAAAATACGCAGCGAAGAAGTTATCGCAGCATGTCAGTTATACCTACAGAAATACTGGCATTTTATAGGTATAGGTATAATAGGGGCAGAACGTTCACAAAGGAAAACTCTGCGGACTTTCTATAAAAAAACACTGCAGAAAAAAAAAACCAATGCATTTCCGCCACGTTCTTTTCCACAGAGTTTTTTGGCTGCAGCTCACTACGTGGGGTCTTAGCCTTAAAATAGAATTTAAGTAATTTCTCACCTTGGCGATTCCCCTGCACCCCTTTTCCACTGCTTCCTGGTCCCCACCAGTCTCTCTATCCCAGTCGCCATTAATAATGGACAGTGACTGCTGCAGCCGATCACTGCCCATGGTGTAAACAGGTCACCATTACATCCAGTGATTGGCTGGAGCGCTCTGAGATGGGATAGCATTGGGTGGCAGGATACACAGGCCATCAGGGGACCAGGAGGTGATAAAATGTGAGCTGGGGAGAAACTATAGGGGATGCAGAGGTAGTAGTTGCTACCTGGCCCTGGAGACCCAAAGGCCTAATTACAACATAATGAGACAGCAGTATTATATATAGCACATGGTAAGTGCAGGCCCAGTTACAGATTTTGCATGTGAGCCGAGGAGTTCCTAGTAAGTGAGTGATTGTAAGGTATTATTTCTCTTATTATTTCATACTAAGGAGTGTCAACATTTTATTTGGTGGCTAAACAACCTCTTTTCATTCATCAGTACCTATTATGGAACGTTTATCTTTATGGTTCTATTGATTTAATAATATATAAGAAGCAAATATGACTCTATTTTTCAGAACAATAAAGATACTTTACATTGGATACTTAGCAATATACATTGCCACTTCCTATAACTGATCCCCAACTATAAATATTGATGCTAGGTCTGTCTCACCATGAGTGATAAAAATATAGCGGAATGTTCTTTAATCTTAATGTTTCTTATATATATAATATTTTTTCTAGCTTCTGTATTTTACTTTTGCTCTTTGCTGCAGGATTTATTTGTAGCATATTAGGAAATGTACAAGTACTTCATTACTGACAGTTTTTATCATGTAAGAGAGATTTGGAGCTTGTGTCTTTTTTTTTTTATGTCCCAGATCAAGAACAAATTTCCAGAGAAGAAGCATGGCTATGGTCATAATTGCATTTAATGGGGATTTCCAGGCTAAAAATATTGATGAATATTAAGGATAGGTCATCAATACAAAATTGGTGGAGGTCTGACACCAGACGTCCCAACCCATCAGTTGTTCTGAGTAGCTAAAACACAGAGAAATGAGGAGGAAAAAGACAGCTCTGCTCTCTGTGTAGTTGTTAAATCAGGTTACTGCAGAACATCTCCCAATTACTTGAATGGGAAGTAAGCTGCAATAATCTGGTTTGGCCACTACACAGAGAACAGAGCTGTCTGCTTCCTGCTCCATTCTCTGTGTAACTTCTGCTCAGAACAACTGATGGGTTGGGATGTGTCAGACCCCCACTGATCTGGTATTGATGACCTAATTGATACCTAAGGGTAGGTTATCAGTATTTTAAGCCTGGAAAACTTTTTTAAGGAGAACTTTTGCCCACTCCACCAAATCTAACGCTCAGTCCTTCAATAGACTCTGCTTCACTGATTCCTGCAGAGTTGGAATTTTTCTCTAGCCCACACTGTTCGTGAGCAATTGGTGCTGCTAGTTTCAGCACTCAATAACATAATTAGGCTCTCTACTGCTAGGTGGACTGTCCTTGCCTGGAGCAGAGAGTCAGGGACCTCCCACCCGACAGTAAAGAGCCTAAATGAATGCTGAAACTAGCAGAAATTATTGTTTGGGAACAGTTGGGGCTAGAAAAAAAAATTCCAACTGAGCTGGAATCAGTGTAGTGCAGTCTATTAAAGAATGCAAAGAGTAATAGTTGGTGGAGACTATGAAAGGTTCTATTTTAGTTGGAATATCATTTGGTGTCTTTCAGAAAAAGGACTGAGGAGTCTGCACACATATTATATTGTCATTGGGGTCAATCTTAGCTCTTGTTTAACAGGGTCACTCACCCAAAAAATAGGTAAAGTATAGGTAACAAATAATAAACAAAGTTTATACTGCCCATACACATGCAAGAGCTGTCTGACAGCTATTCTGCCTGACTTCCCCATACACAAAGGTATTCAGCTTGGCTGAGTGAGGTATGTGTCAAGAACAAAAAGGAGTGGGCATTTGCTATCGGGGACTCCTTACACATTAGATGGTTAGCTGGTCCCGGCCAACAGTCATCTAATGAGTATGGCCAGTTTTAGTTTAAAGGGTGTCTATGATAAAAAAATTGCATAAGTCATAGTTACCGTACATCTCAAAAGTTCTGATCTGTGGGCTAGAGGTGCTGAGATTCCCACCAATCACTGACCTGAAGGAGCAGAAGCATACTATGCTCACTATACCATTTTGGTTTTCAATGGCACTGCTTGGCGCTCCTTTGAAAACCCATTGAGCAGATTTATTTTATATAGACCCATAAACTCCACATTCTGAGGATACATTATAAAAAAAGAAGGGGTACAGTGATCAGCTGAGTGCTTCTTCCTTCATTGTAGAGATCATGTGGTCTTCAGCACTCAGATCCCCACTCCTCAAAACATCTGACATGTCACTAGGACACTTCAAAAGTTTTTTTTCAAAATGATAGGTACCCTTGGAGCAGCATGAAATATGGTGAGACTTGTTCAGTCTGCTGGGATTATGGTCAATAATTCTTATGCTCCTCGCATAATTCAACCACATAATGTGTCATTTAAATTCACAATCATTTTACTGTTACAATTCAGGTTTGTGCTGTAGTCTGGTGCATGAAACGTGACTGTAGGTCAGACATAGCCTATTCGCCATGAAGCAATGTATAGCAGAAATGATAAGTGAATTAAAATTGAGGTACCCAGAAAAAAGCAGTACTCAATTATTCAATTCTTTGTCGACTATATCTTTGTAATACTAAGTTGAAATCTTTTTAGCTATGTCTGACACAACCTCCCATGGATTTCTTTAGAGGTGAAATCACCTTAGATTAAAGATGATGTCATGAGAAATTAACCTATTGAATAAATCAAATTTTTATGTTAAATATATTTTTTTTAATGAATTTTTGGTGATTTTTTTTAGAGCTGAAGTTTTTATTGAGGTTTTTAATTACAAGTAAGAAAAGTAAAAGGTATACATTCATCATGTTAATAGTGTACAGTAAAGAAATAAATGTAATACTAAAATATAAAAATAATAAAAATATAAAAACAAATGATAAAAATACAAAACAATAATAAAAGTAAAAAAACATAATAAAAGTGCAAAACACTAATACGGTATAGCAGGATCATGTATGCTTAATAAATAATAAAGTATATTAAAGCAAGTAACAATGATATTCAATAGGAATTATTGTCACTGAAAAAGTTCTTCAGGAACTTGGTTGAGATTGCTAGATAGCATACCGCTTATGATATCACAAATTGAAGGAATGTAGTCACCTTTCCCGTTACATACAATATGGGTTCTTGTAGCTATAATGAAGTGAGTTATAAGTGATAGATGTGGGACTGGAAGGAAGTTGACATTAATATTCAATAGAGCTAGTAAAGGGTCTGTACTAAGTTATTTTGAACGTTAATTGGAAAAATTTTACCCATAAATTTCGTATAGAGAGGCGTTACCACTATAAAGTATAAAATTCCTATTTTCAGATCCACATCTCCAACAAATTTTAGAGAACCTTGGGTAGATTTAGTTGAGAACTGTAGGAGTAAGATACCAAAAATATAGTATGTTACAAGAATTTTCTACATGGTCAATACATCTAGACACCTTAGATATGCATGTAAAAGCTGATGTCCACCGGGTCTCTGAGATCTGAATTTGGAGATGAGATTCTCAGTGTGATTTGATTGATCCTAAAGGATCATGGTGAGCATCTCTGAGAATGAAATAGCATTTAGAAATACCTTTAGAAAAGAACGGAGTTGAGGTAACCCATATGTTTAGCATAGAAGGGACGTTATGAGACCCCGATGGGGGAAGAAATATAGTTCGGAAGATGTCTGAGATGGAGAAATTTGAAAAAATCATGTTGTGGAATCTGGTAGGTTTCCATGAGGGGAATGAGCATAAAAAAAATTTGCCCTTCCATAATTGACCAACGGTAGTTATACCAGGAAAGTAGAGATAACACAGGAATGGCTGTTTCAATAAGATCCAGTGGGGAATTATATAAACTTAAGTTAATTATGAAATTCTTTTTATAATCATTTTCATTGTTTTTCAAGTAGAGGAATGGAACACTTAGAGTTAAAATAAAAATGAGAATCCAACTGAAATCGTAGAAAATGAGTTCCAATAAGGTGATTTTCAATATCTACCAATCTCTTGTAGTGTCATTATGGCATAAATGTCTTAATGAATCTATAATAAAATCTCTATAGTATTGCAGAATAGAGGCTGAGTTCAAACCACCTTAAGAGAGAGGAAGGTATAATATGTCCGCCTATATATAATACGGATTCTGCCACAATCATATCTAATTAAGATTCCTAGGAAGTAATTCTCAGGACTCCTTTATATTTTAATTAATTGTATTTAAAATTATCTCTCTAATTGTTGAAGGGCTAAATAGTCCTTTAAATAGTTTAAAAGATCCCTTTTTGGAATCAAGTGAAAAAACAAAAATGTGATATTATATGCGCTTACGAAACTTAAATGAAACTGATTTCTTCAGGCTTAAGAACCACAATTTTCCCTTCTTATATTTTGCTCATGAGACTCATAAGAAAAGGGTTGTTGACCTTCATAGATACAGAAGGTCGTTACATTATCCTTATAGGTCTAATTAATAATGCCCCGTATGCTATAGTATAACTCTATGCACCTAACTCTTATAAGATTACTTTTCTTAAAGAAGTCTTGGAAAGTGTGTCACAATTGAGGAAGGGTTCTTTACTTATCTGTGACATTTTAAGTTTAATCAAGTTTTATTAAATTTTTCAAATATATAACATGAAAAAGTAACAAAGGATGGAACAAAATGTAAAACAGGAAGCTGTGAAGCACCATAATGCAAGGCTAACCAGGGCCGCAGGCCCGGAAAACAGGACAGTCAGGAAGGTGCAGTTCAGGCTCTTGCAATAACACAATAAACGAAAGAGAGAAAAGGCTGGAGCCTAGAAGGAGGGCTACCCTAGAACTAATGCTCCCTTGGGAGCAGATGTGAGTAGGACCAGGGAACAGGAAGACACAAAGACAAGGGGGACAACAGAGGAGAGAAACGGAGGAAGAAAATTACTGGTAGAGTGCATCAAACCTGGAGGAGTCAGTGGAATGCGCAGCCACTAGCACCTCCATACGCCGTATGTGGAGGAAATCCTGGAGCCACTCCTTCAAGGAGGGGGTGGCGGCACTGCACCAGTGCCTAGGGATGACTGCCCTGGCAGCTGTGAGGAAGTGTCGCAAGAGGTCACCCTTAACTTCTTTGTATTTACCCAATACAAGGGAAAGGAGGGCACGACCACTGACCTTAAAGTAGAATCTGTGGACATTTTAATCTCCCTCCTGCTCCATCCATGGATCGAAGTCCACCGAGTCTGGATGCTAAAGAGTAATGGACTTCAGGAGCTTCTCTTTAAGGAATGTTTATATGATGTATATAGGGTCATGTCCTCATAAAATATATGCCGTATAGCTCTTATTGTAACAGGCAAAAAGCTATTCCAACATGCAGAGGCTTCATTGATTGACATAATTACATGGTCTGACCATCCATTTTCCCCTGGAGCTCCAACAACCAATTATTAAATAGAACAGATTACCTAGAGCGGGCCCATACAACTTTAGAGGAATTCTTCCTTAAAAACCCGGAAAATTTGCAGCATCAGAGAGAAAGATCTGGTCCCTCAATTTGGACCATTATTAACTCAGACCAAAGCATTAGAAGACAAAAATAAAACCTCCACTCAAAATCAATTATTGCAGAGCTTAGACAACTTTGCACACAATTGTCTATGCTATTCCTAAACAAGTACGACTATTTTTTGTGCACAAGTACCTGCATACCTCAGGCGACTCTGTTTGTGGCGTGCTTTCAGAAACGGCTTCTTTCGCATCACTCTCCCATACAGTATCTCCTTGTGCAAAGTGTGCTGTATTGTTGACTGATGCACAGTGACACCATCTGCAGCAAGATGATGCTGCAGCTCTTTGGAGGTGGTCTGTGGATTGTCCCTGATTGTTCTCACCATTCTTCTTCTCTGCCTTTCTGATATTTTTCTTGGCCTGCCACTTCTGGGCTTAACAAGAACTGTCCCTGTGGTCTTCCATTTCCTTACTATGTTCCTCACAGTGGAACCGCTACTGCACCTCTGCTCCCATTGACTTGACTAACCCCCTCCACTGATCAGATGTTTATGAAAACAAAAAATTATTTAAAAAAATCCAGGAAACCCCTTTAAGGATTATATGTAATTCTGTGAGGTCTGCCAAAAGGGACATATATACAGGGTCTAAAAGAACGGGACAACATCCATTACACATCTGATTAGATGGCTTGACAATGGAAATTTTATATCCTCTACTAAAAACTTTTCTTCCATTACAAATCAGGGCCCAGGTTTCCACTATTAGATTTATGTGTTAAAGTCTATAAGATAGCCTGACAGTCCATGCTGTTAACAAATAAATCTAAACACAAAATTTACAAAATCTACCAAAAAATTTTAGTTTAATTTATACGCACTCCATCTCTCGCAGAGACCAAAATTACAATGTACTAACTTATGTAAAAGAAGTAAAAAGCACCATGTAGGCAGCCTTTACTGCAGTCACCACGAACTAATAAAACCAAACTGGTGACAAGCTGCTCTACACGTATGCTCTTTTGTTCCCAGGACATTTTATTTTTTTTATTTCTTTTTATTTTTTTTATTTTCTGGTGACATTTCTCTTTAAGCCAGCTGTAAGTACAACACTTGCAAAAAGTGCACAAAAGTGCACAAAAATCTACATTCCTAACAATAGATTAGGTTAAAACTGAGAATATATTACTAGTATAGTTAAAAAGACCTGTCACAATCGCCACCAACTCCACTTCTTTGCATCCTTTAATAGGTGTTGCTCCACTGACTCCAGCACAGCTGGAATTTTTTTATCTAGTCCCAACCATCCACGAGCAATCAATGCAGTTAGTTTTGGTGGCTGGTATGATAATTAGGCTCTGTATTATCAAGTGGGTAGTGTCAGGAGAATGCAAAGGGACATAATTCAGAGCATTCTAAGACTCTCTTGTGAAAGACGGTGTCAGAGATCAGAATCACACCTCCTTGTCTGCTCTTACCCAGTTGACAGTCCAGAGTCTAATTATCATATCAGACACCAAAACGAACTGCATTGATTTCCCAGGAATGGTGAAGTCTTCAGAAAAAGTCCTCTGTTCAGAATCCTTATCATTTGTTCAGAGTGGTTACAAACAATATCCTGCAATGCACACTTAACCCATTGATTGTAGTGGTCAGTGTGTAGTGCTTAAAGTATTATCCAGGGAATAATATAGTTTACCAGTGCATTCACTGCACTGGTTAAGCTTTATTATCAATATACACCCTGTTCCCCCAGAGCCAAGTTTGTTACCTTTGTGGAGGGAAGCTGGGGGACCAGAGCTTTTATTCCTCTGTCTCCCCTGCAGCCACTTTGATCCTCACTGACTTCTCCAACTCCTTTCTACTCAAGCCGCAGGTCTATTGATTAGAGTGGAGTTGGTCATGAGACCGAGAGACAGAGAGTCAGCCGGGGAAGGGGTGGGGGGCAGAAGAAAGAGAGTTCTACCCTCCCCAGCTGCCCTCCACAAAGGTAATAAACTGAACTCCAGGGAACAAAGGTGTGTATCAGTAATAAAATTTAACCAGTGCAAGGAATGTTTTTTTTATTCCCCGGATAATCCTTTAACTTGTCCTAACTGCTGAGGGGTCCCAACAGTGGGACACTTTATGATCTTCTTATTGTGAAGAAACCATTTTAACAAGTCAAAATTGTCCAAAGTAGGCAACTCCTTAAGTGTGAAATATGATCAGTGATCCTCAACTACATGTTAAGTTTCAACAACATTATAGTATCAAAGTCAAGACAGCTCTAGTTCAGAATACAGGATTATGGTCACCAAGAAAATCATTAAAGGGGCATCCAAGGATTACAACCTAATCAAAGGATAATGGATAAGTGTCTAATTGTGAGGACAGAGGTCCCATGTCCATCAGTTGGAGCAGCTATTGAACATTGGTGCTGCTGCTCCATTCAACTGTATTGAAATGTTAGTGATAGACGAGCTCTTTATTCGGTTCCTGTTTGGCAGTCCCATAAAGTTGAATGAAGCTGCAGTGCACATAGTCGAATGCTGCTTCATTGAGATGATCGGTGGAGCTACCCGCAGTAGGACCCCCACTAATCGGGCACCTATCTTTGGATCTTAGGACAATACATTTAAGTCTGTGGACAGCTTCATCAAAAAGTTTGACTTCAGGCCAATAGTATTATAAATGAGATGCCTATAGGATAGTGAAATGGTGGAGCCCTTCACATTTAAAATGGGTTGGGGATATTGTAAAGCTTCATGTATTGGTGTACTGAGCTCTCCATATATTGTAAAAATCTATGTTAAATACATTAAACTCGTATATGATGGATGGCGTCTTTTTGTTTCAAAGAAGATCTAATGTTACTGCGGCATTCACACAAGCAATAAGCAAACTTTCAGCCAAGTCTTGAGAATCTGCAAGAGATTAATACATCTCTATTGATCTGATGTACTATAGGAACAACCAGACACAAAGCCTCTAAAGACTTTTTGCAGCAAGGTATTGATGCCTTAATTCTTAATGTTCTTCCCATTGGCCACATTAGACACCTGCTTCCAAGATTTCCATCTTCTATTTAGTTAATTCTAAAATTCTTCTATTGGGAAGACCCCAAATTACAGGGATTAAAAAGCTTGGACCTACTGTAGCTCAGCATATATAAATGTACCGAATCCTTGGGGAAATGTTTGTGTGTGTATCAGCCTAGTCTTGTTTTTTTTCTCGTGCTGACTAAGGCTGTTTTAAAGCATGTAACTGAGAAGGAAAGGAGGGGGCAAGTATATTTAATTTGGCTCTACAATCTCAGCCTTGGGATTCAGTCCATTAACCCCTTCCCTGCAGAGCTGCAGATTTTCAACAGGACTCTAGAGAGCAGAATACTAGCAGATTTAATCTCAGCAAGATTTAATTAAAAAAATATTCTAAGACAGAGAGTTTACGGGGTTGAACATTGTGTTATTGAAACTGTCAACCATCTTTAAGATGAAAAGTTGCGTGTAGGAACTTGAGGTTGTAAATGAATTGCTGCGCTGTCAAACAGAGAATCGCTAAATAGAAAAAAAAATTGTATCATTTAATAAAATCTACATTTCATAACTTTTTTTGGGTCTGAAACTTCAACCCGCTGCTCATGACAAGCATTTAAGACCTATCACCCCCAGCAACCCACTAAAATCGGAGCTGGCGAAATATATGTTTTTTCCACATAGCACAGTGCCCCCTGCCCCCACTCTTAGGTTATTATAATGAATAATATAGCTTTTTATGCAAGGGTGGCATTTCTTGTACTTCCAATGCTCCCCAGAGGATAAATGAGAACAGGAACTGCACATATCAGATGTAAGACTTTAGCTGGAATTTCATATCACCCAAATGGCTCATCTCCCAGTCAAAAATAATAGCAATTAATCAAGACGTACAATCTATTAAAAGCATTACAGTACATCCTCTGCCTAGCAAACACCCTCTTACGCATCCTGATTTATGGGAATATTAGTCTTTCCAGTCGAAATACACTAAAAAGAATATCCTTTTCATCCTATATTATTACATTCAGATAGTCCATTATTTATAAGGGTAACTATGAAAAAGGAAAACGTGATATGAAGTGGCTTTCCTACAAGATATGCTGCTAGAATATACACAGGAAATGGGCACAGAATGTTATCCACATGAACCCATATAGCAGTATGTCAACCACTGTAATAATCGAGACTCACAGTTTGTATTGAGTAGAGTGCTAAATTTTCTTGTCCTGACATGGTGGTTCTCAATATTTCTTTCGCTTAGTCCTACTCTTTAGAGCAGGTGGCACCACTACCAATAATTCTAGAGCATTTGCATCTGGCATCTTAAAGGGATTGTGCCTTTAAGGTCACTTATCCTCTACAGGATAAGGAGGAGAATGGGGGACCAGTTGTCCTACTAAAGCCACTCTGTGAATGGAGCACTAATATTAACTGCTATGGAGCTGCCAGGACTGTAATCTCCAGCAGTGCCCACAGCCCCATAGCAGTGAATGGAGGACTGGTCACACAAGCACACTGGCGCTCCATTGATAAGGAGGCATTAGGGGGACTTTAGATCCCTGTTCTCCTCGCTAGGGGTCCCAATAGTCGGACATATCCTATGGATAAGGGATAAGTGTCCTTAACACCACAATCATTTTAAGCAATACACATGACGTCCAAAAATTAATTCATGCTATCATTGATCAGAACACAGGCTATCTGGAATATTGTCTATATTGTGTCCAATTTTCTGGCCAGTAGCGGATTATAATATGGCCTTTTTGGGAGGCTACCCGTGGCCAAGGTTGCCCAAATTTCTCACAAACTTTAAAAAGTGTATGCCACTCAGTAGTGCACTACGGTGGCAGTAGAATTTTACATGTACCGGTAAGTACGTGCATGACTGCAACTAGTTTTTCCATAGACAAGGGGGCAGCATCATAGTGTGGGTAGTGCGTGCCTACTTCCAGTGAGCTGAAAGTCTTGGGAGACCAAGATAGATTCAGATCTTAATGTGAATGAGCAGGTTTTTTTGGGGGGTTTTTTTTTTTGGGGGGGGGGGGGGCACAGAATCTGATAAGTGGAGAAAGTTACAAAGTTTCCTATACTTGCTTGTACCATTGATTTATGCATAGCTTTTTGAAAAGTGAGCAACTATTTAACCACTTTGAATCTGACTAATGCTCAGAGGTGCCCAGTCACCTAGCCACTGACTTTGCTCTGGTTTGACAGCTACAAGGTTCTTCTGGAGAGTATTTGCAAAGTTAGTTAACTGTTTGTAAAAAATATTTTAAATTGTGAAATTGTACTCCAAATGTCTCTGAGACGTCAACCTGGGAGTATCACAGGGTGATTCATGAATTGCAAAATTAGAAGCGGCCTTTATAAAGGGCTGTGGCTTTTATAAAAGGGCACAGCTAAATATACTGAGACCCCATATAACAATATTGGACCCAAGATTGTTACTAGTTAAATGAAAAAAAAAATTAAGCCATTTAGTAATTTCTAATATACACACGTGGACTAAATTGTTGGTACCCCTCATTTAAGGAAAGAAAAACCCACAATGGTCACAGAAATAATTTGAATCTGACAAAAGTAATAATATATAAAAAGTCTATGAAAATGAACAAATAAAAGTCAGACATTGCTTTTCAACCATGCTTCAACAGAATTTTTAAAAAAAGAAAACTCATGAAACAGGCCTGGACAGAAATGATGGTTCCCTTAACTTAATATTTTGTTGCACAACCTTTTGAGGCGATTCCTGTAACTGTCAATGAGACTTCTGCACCTCTCGACAGGTATTTTGGCCACTCCTCATGAGCAAACTGCTCCAGTTGTCTCGGGTTTGAAGGGAGCCTTTTCCAGATGGCATGTTTCAGCTCCTTCCAAAGATGCTCAATAGGATTTAGGTCAGGGCTCATAGAAGGCCACTTCAGAATAGTCCAATGTTTTCCTCTTAGCCATTCTTGGGTGTTTTTAGCTGTGTGTTTTGGGTCATTATCCTGTTGCAAGACCCATGACCTGCGACTGAGACCAAGCTTTCTGACACTGGGCAGCACATTTCTCTCTAGAATCCCTTGATAATCTTGAGATTTCATTGTACCCTGCACAGATTCAAGACACCCTGTGCCACATGCAGCAAAGCAGCCCCAAAACATAACAGAGCCTCCTCCATGTTTCACAGTAGGGACAGTGTTCTTTTCAAGATATGCTTCATTTTTCCATCTGTGAACATAGAGCTGATGTGCCTTGCCAAAAATTTCCATTTTTGTCTCATCTGTCCATAGGACATTCTCCCAGAAGCTTTGTGGCTTGTCAACATGTAGTTTGGCAAATTCCATTTTTGTCAGTTTCAAGATATTTCTGTGACCATTGTGAGTTTTTCTTTTATTAAACGAGGGGAACAACAATTTTGTCAACGTCTGTATACATATATGTGTATATATATATACATATATATATATATATATATATATATATATATATATATATATATATATGGGTGTGTGTGTGTGTGTTGTGACAGCTTGGGGAAATTAAACTCAAATGGTGGCTTTTCCTGGTCCAGACAGCGGTCGTTCGTGGTACTGGGCGCCGGAAAGATAGCTTTCAGACGGTCCGAGTGTAAATAAAAGTGGCTTTTATTCAGCTTAAACTGCAACGTAACAAAACAATAAACGCCTAGGCCGCCGTTAGGGCCCTAACTCACTTATAGAGCCCCTCACTAGCCTGACTCTTGCTCAGCTCTAGCAAAGAGTCTCTGTGGGACCCAGCCCTTCTGGACAGAGCCTATCTCTCTTGTCCTAGCTGGTCCACTTGAGCAGCCGGACTAATGCTCCACTCAGCAAAAGTCCCCTGTGGACGCCAGCCCTCTGGCACAGACCGTCTATCTGTGCCGCTGGTCCACCACCTCCAGCTCCATGCAGGATACTCCAGCCTTCTGGAGTTACACGCCACCCCCCAAAGGCGTGGCTGAGAGCCTTTTCTGGTCTGGCCTGGGTCGCTCAACAGCGCCCTCTGGCTCACATACTTACATACCCTCCCCCCTCAGCTCACTACCCATGGGGTGAGCTACAATGGGGCGAGACATCCTATGACGAAGTCCCTCTTCAACCAAGTAGGCCTGTCCAGTGTTTATCCAGTAGTCACAATCTGGGGGTCTCTTCTTCCAGATTCCGGTTACTTGACACTTCCGGTTTCTCATCACTTTAACTGCTACGTCAAGATCCTGGCCATTCTGTGCAGAGGCAAGTTTTTCTTCACCACCTTCACAATTCGCCATACAGGGGATCACATCATTTTCATCCCATTTCTCGCCATAGTCTTCAACCATCCCATTGCATGACTTTGATCCCTTTAGTGAATAGCCGTAAAAATCTTCATCTTCACCTATCATGAATTCACAGGAGCTCAGAGACCAACTAACACGTACTTCATGCACATCAATGTCTTTAGAGTATAACTGTATCACGGGAACTTTTTCCGTAAGCTTCATCTCAAAGCAAACTTTGCCATCACCATCAAGGCTTAGAAGTTTAGGAGACATAGGCTTCTTGCTCTCCTCTTTGTTTGAGATACACAAGCTCTGTATTGCAATATCTTCTCCTTCTGCACGAGGGCCATACAGTACACCCTCACAAAATAGCTCACGCTGAACTACATTTTCTGGCATGTCTTTAACAACTGTCACATCATTGGACAGGTCACTCATGTCTGTCTGACTTAATGATTCTCCTTTCTCTGCCTCTATGCTGGCAGCTTTTTCCAATTCTAACGCCTTCTGTAGCGCACAAATCTCTGATTCCAGCTCCAGAACTTTCTTCACTGCGACATTTTTCTGTGCCGCTTCCATCTCAGTCTTTACTAGTGCACCTTGCAGCTCTGATTCTTTAGAGATTAACAGGCTCTGCAATGAATCCTTCTCAGCTTCTAGTGCTGACAGCTTTGAAGATAGGGCAGATGCCGACTGTTCAGTATTGGATAGAGACTGCTGCAATCGATCCAATTCTTCTCTTTTAGATTCCACTTCGGTTTTTAACTGTGCTATCTGAACAGTGCGCTCTTCCAACTTTATTTCTGACTCGCGCTTCACGTGATCCATCTGAAACTCCAGCTGTTTCTTGATGCGTGCAACTTCCTCCTGCTGGTTCACTTGCACCTTTAGTTTAGCAACAAGCATTTTTAGATCTACAATCTCAGCAGACAAATTAGACAGGTTTCCCTCAAAATGAATCTTCATGTCTTCTATCTGGAGGTCCAATTCTCTCTTGGCCTTTTCCAGCTTGTCATAAGCATTACCTTTGTTCTCATACAATATCTGCACAGATTCCAGGTTTTTCTCAACTTCATCCTTGGAGCTAACCAAATCCTCCATTTCAGTGCACCGTTGCTTGTTGAGCCTCTCTAACTCGGCCTTCAATTCAAGGGCCTCTGCTTCAGCACGGTCACGTTCTTCTGCATATCTAGCAGAAAGAGTCTTCTCTTCACCAAGCAGCTGATCAAACTTTTTCTGCTTCCTTTCCAAATTTGACACCATCCGACGTTGATGATCACGATCTACACCTACATCTTCTAGTTCCTGCTGCAGTCTAATTTTCGTCTTCTCAAGTTTGTCATAAGCAGCAACCTTCTCCTCAAACCGTTGATTTGTAGCTTCTAGCTCCTTTTGCAACTTTTCCTTTAGTTCTTCAACAGAGTCCAAGGATCCAATACTGTCTTCCATTGTTTTCTTCATATCAGTCGCCTGAGCCTGTAGTGTTGAAATCTGCTTTGTCAAATCTCTTTTTGCTATCTCCTCTTCCTCTAGTTGCTCAAGGAAACCATTTTTCTCATCTTCCATTTGTTTTAGTTTTGTACTAAGGTCAAGCTTCTGACAAGTTTCTTCTTGCAAAAGTTCCTGAGTGTCCTGAAGCTGAGATTCTAGTGTAGAAAAATCTTTGGAAAATTTGATAAACTCACTGTCTGCTTGAGAAAGAAGCCCTGTGACATTATTCAATTCTTTGTCTTTATTTTGCACCAAAACAGACAACTTCTCATTATCTTCACAAGATCCTGACAGCGCCCTCTCCAGGCTACATATTCTAGCTTTGAGTTCCCTTTCTCTTTGTTTAGCAGTATCAAGTTCATCTCTTAATTTTTCAATGACACTCTCTTTGACAATGGAGTCTTGGACATGCTGCTCCTTTAAATCCTGCAATCGCTTCTCAAGCACTTGCTTTTGCTCTACACTCTGTATAACTTCATTAGATAGAGCACATTTCATTTCTGCAAACTCCTTCTCAGTGACACAGTCCATTCCAGGCAAACCCAGTACCACATTTTCACAATGACTAGAATATGAACTCCTCATAGATTCAAGATCTTTCTTTAACTTCAAGTTCAACTTAAGGTTCTCTTTTTCTAATGCCTCAAATTGCCGTTTCCAATCAGATATTTTATCCTCATCAATGAACCTGATGGTTTTATTCTCATCTTGAAGCTGCTGCACCATAATATTTTCATCTTTGGTGCTTCCATGCACTCCATTATGAGACACACACTCAGCAGGGACATATTCCATCATAGCACAGAGGTGCTTTAGAAAAACTGAGTCACTCTCATGCAACACATTATCTTTACTTGCATTCCACATGATCTGTGACTGGGCATTGCTGATAACGGGGTCCCCCTATGAACCCCACCACCACCTTTGATACCCAAACTGCTGGGCCTAAATGCCTTCCCCCTCTTTTCCAGCCTCGACCCCTGCCCCCCAGCTCTCAAACCCCCCACCCCTTAGAAATAAACCAAGACCAAAGGGTTGGATTAAATCGGCCACAGCAGCCGTATTTATTAACAAACAACAAATAAATAACAACAAGTATAACTTATTATAATTTGCATAACTTAAAATAATTTAACAATAAACGCTTAACCTGGGTAAGAGTCCTTGGAGCTACAAAAAACTATCAATCCCCCGGCCTGGCGCTAACATAACCACACCATAAATTTACCACCAGCCGCGACCACCGGCTCGGCGGCACCATGAATAAAGACGAACTCCTTCTTCCATGTACCAGCTCCCAGGGCCAATTTACCCTGTAACCGTTCACCGTGCGCCAGGCCATCCACCAAAATGTGCAATTACCACCAAATGTATAGGTGGAGCCTACCTTTGACTCCACCCTTTTAGCCAATTGACCACCAACTCCAAGGACCCCACCCGCCAAGGCCACCGTGACACCACCTGCAAAAAGATAAACAAGTTAAAATAGCCCAAGAAAGAGAAAAAAACGGGAGGGAGGGAGGGACCGCTCGTTAGCATGCCGCGCAGCTCCGGAATGGCCGCTTCCCGGGCTGCGCGGCATAGTCAATTCGAACGGGGTTAAGCCCCGCCCCCAATTCTTTGCGCCCTAGCGCGTTATTGGTCCCCCCTACAGCCCGCCCCCAGTCAAGATCCCTGCGCTTTACTGCGCAGCGCTCCGGTCTCCCCTGACTGGGCATTGCTGATAACGGGGTCCCCCTATGAACCCCACCACCACCTTTGATACCCAAACTGCTGGGCCTAAATGCCTTCCCCCTCTTTTCCAGCCTCGACCCCTGCCCCCCAGCTCTCAAACCCCCCACCCCTTAGAAATAAACCAAGACCAAAGGGTTGGATTAAATCGGCCACAGCAGCCGTATTTATTAACAAACAACAAATAAATAACAACAAGTATAACTTATTATAATTTGCATAACTTAAAATAATTTAACAATAAACGCTTAACCTGGGTAAGAGTCCTTGGAGCTACAAAAAACTATCAATCCCCCGGCCTGGCGCTAACATAACCACACCATAAATTTACCACCAGCCGCGACCACCGGCTCGGCGGCACCATGAATAAAGACGAACTCCTTCTTCCATGTACCAGCTCCCAGGGCCAATTTACCCTGTAACCGTTCACCGTGCGCCAGGCCATCCACCAAAATGTGCAATTACCACCAAATGTATAGGTGGAGCCTACCTTTGACTCCACCCTTTTAGCCAATTGACCACCAACTCCAAGGACCCCACCCGCCACTGCGAGCACGCCTTAATCCCTTAAGCGTGAGAGACCCGCCACACTTCCAGGGCCCTCTCAACACCCTCCTGGATACCTAGTGTCCACAAATCTATACCCACCGCATTCAGATGGACCCCGTCCCGCAACCAAAACTCCCCCTCCCCAGACTCCAACTCCTTGTGCCGCACGCACACACCGCCGTTCCTGGACACAAACCCCGCAACAGCCCGGTTAACCTTAATCCTGGCCTTGTTGAGCCTTTCAACAGACCTAGCCTCCCGCCATGTTTTTCTCGGTACAATATCGGACCACACGGTAACAATCCAGGGAAACATGGACCACAACCTCAACAGGTCATACTTTATGTCCCTCACTAAATCACGAAAGGGACGAACACCCAGGTCATTGCCACCAGCATGTATCACGATAATGTCCGGAGACCGATCCAACCTCGTGCACCTGTGGATTTCGGGCATGACCCGACTCCACACCATACCTCGGACTCCAATCCAACGTACAACGACCGCAGCCCTGTCGAACCCCAGCTGCCGACCATTCCGCCGCACGCCGGCCCTCTCCGCGCCCCAGAACACAAAAGAATGGCCGAAGATCCAGACTAACCGAGCAGGAGGGCCTACGAAAGAAGAAATAAAGTAGGGGGAGGGCGGAGAAAATACCCAACAACACAATGATTCACATTTGGGCAAGGTGTGGACGTATGTATGATCTATACCTCTGCGATTCCCACCTACCGATACGTCGGACCACCTCCGAGCTCAACCCCCAACTAGCTGCTTCAGTCGCTGCGCCAATGCGAAAAGAGTGTGGAGCATATCGATTGGCGTCAAGGCCCAGCGAGTCCAAACAACCCCTAAAAACAGCCGAGAACTGATAACGGGAAAGGAACGAACCATCCTCATGACGCAGGAGGGGACCGCCCGCAGAAGCTGGAACCAACCCCCCGAAAAACAAGCAAACAACGCACCGGGCACATATCTGACCCTACAACCGCACCCAGGCGCAGATACTTCCCTGCCCCCGCCTGATCCGTCTTAGACCTGCGAACCCTGACCACTAGGACCCCTTCCTCCATGTACACATCATCCACCTGTAAACCACCCGGCCGCTTAGTCGACACGGACACCAACTCACCCACCCTGAGAGCCCCGAAAAAAGCTAGAGAAAAAGCCAGGTGAAACAAAACGCATTCATAGTGCGAAGAACAAAAACGGCCCAGTTCCAACCCCAAACGCTCCAAAAGCTGAAATGTAACCGGGCGCCGTGTGTCACTACTTCCCCTGCCCCTGCGGAACCCCTTAAGCGCACGTTGAACCAAGAAATGTTTGGTAAAGTCCGCCAAACCCCTCAACTTGAAACCAAATGCCAACGCCGCTACCGCACCATTAACTTTCGCCACGGACCATCCATCTGAAGACCAACGGCTTAACAAGAACAATAAAGCCCCAACCCTATCCTCATCAGTATGTACCTGACCTAAATCTCCCACCCAATCCTCCCAAAGCTGCCAAGCCCTTGAATACTTATCCCAGGTGCCAGGGGCCAACGATGCCTGAATCAATGTCCCTGCTTTCCGCAAACCAAGTCCCATAATTCTGGAGGACATGGAATCCCTTCCACTTCCGCCCCCGGAGCCAGGGCACAAAACCGCTCCCACTGGAAACGAGACAAAGAATCAGCAACGTCATTTTTAACCCCCGGAACATGCACTGCCACCACCCATGCATTCAGGCACAAGCAACGCAATACTAAACGCTGAAGCAACTTGATAACTGGAGGAGAAGACGCAGTCACATTATTAATGGCCGACACAACTGACATGTTATCACAATGAAACCTAACTTTTTTATCCTGGAACACCCCACCCCATATGGACACCGCGACTAAAATCGGGAATAACTCAAGTACAGTCAAATTCCGCGTCAGACCTTGTTCACGCCACGACGCAGGCCAAGGAGCGGCGCACCACTGCCCCCTGTAATAGGCCCCAAAACCGTGGCCCCCTGCCGCATCCGTAAAGAGGTCACAATCGAACACATCGATCACTGCTGACTGGACCAGTGATCTACCATTGAACTGGTCTAAAAATGTGTCCCATACTGCCAGGTCCTCCCGATGTATCACCCCCAGCCGAATAAAGTGTCGTGGATTTGACACCCCTTTCATGGCCCCTGCCAGCCGGCGACAAAAAAATCCTACCCATGGGGATAATGCGGCAGGCAAAATTTAAACTGCCTAACAATGACTGGAGGTCGCGCAACGTAATTTTTCGCATGTGACGAGCACGCCTCACCCTCTCCCTAAGATCAACCAGCTTGTCACCAGGCAACCGGAACTCCATTGCCACAGTGTCAAGCTCTATGCCCAAGAAACTCAATCTAGTGCACGGACCCTCAGTCTTTTCCGGTGACAACGGTACCCCAAACTTACCGGCGACCCACTGCGTGGTTGCCAGCAAAACCGCGCATACATCGGAGCCTGCCGGACCTATACAGAGGAAATCATCGAGGTAGTGTATCACTGACTCAACCCCCGACACCTCCCGAATTACCGACTCTAAAAAGGTGCTGAACGCCTCAAAGTATGCGCACGATATTGAGCAACCCATAGGGAGGCAACGATCCACGTAATACCCGCCGTCCCAGTAGCAGCCCAGTAACCTAACACTGTCAGGGTGTACCGGCAGCAACCTGAACGCCGCCTCCACATCCGTCTTAGCTAAGAGGGCCCCTGGACCGCAACGCCGTACCCAATGCACAGCTGCATCAAACGAGGTATATACTACCGAACAAAGCTCGGGTGCAATACCATCGTTGACCGACGCTCCTTTGGGATAAGACAAATGATGTATGAGCCGAAACTGATTCGGCTCCTTCTTCGGCACCACCCCCAAAGGAGATACAATTAAACCTTCCAAAGGGGGTGATGCGAAGGGGCCCGCCATGCGCCCCAAGGCCACCTCCTTCCCCAGTTTTTTGGACACCACCCCCGAGTGTTCCGCTGCCGACCTCAAGTTAGTTATACAAAAGGGGACTGTGTGCGTCGGCAGGGGAATCCTAAAACCCTCCCTAAAACCTTCTACCAGAAACTTTGCACTCTCCCTGTTAACATAACTATTTAGGTACGGAAGCATGGCTTCCAGCTTCACCGGCGTCTGCCCCTTGTCCACTATTAGGCAAGGCCTTGGTCCTTTGTTTGCGCAAGCAACGTGCCGCACCATGGGACACCCCTCCGCAGAATGAACAGGCATGTTTGAATCTACAGTTGAAGCCAAATTTACATTGGGCTTCATTGAACTGCCAACACAGCCCGTAACGTTGCTGGGCCTGTGCACCTGCCCCCCCCTGAGCCGTAACTGAGACCACTATGGCCGGTTCCACCGGCCGCCCCAGGAAAGGACTGGCCAAAGCGAGCTGGCGCCATAACCCGAAGCCACAAACCTATATCTTTCTGGTCCCACCGTATGCTGGGCCGAACCGCCTTACGCTGACGGAACTGCTCATCATACCGCAGCCATGTCTGACCCCCATACACCCGATACGCCTCACCTATAGAGTCCTGATAGCAAAAAAGCCCCGAACAGTTGTCAGGAGCCTTTTCACCAATGACACTCGCTAAAATGGCAAAGGCTTGAAGCCAATTAGCAAAAGTCTGTGGAATCAGGCGCCACCTACGTTTTTCTTCCTCCTCTTTTTTGCTATCCTCCTTCTTACTCTTGTCTAAGTTAAATTTAGCTAAAGGGAGCAAGGAGAAGATTTCGACGTACTCGTCCTTCCAAATCTTCTCCCTCACTTCCTTTTTTAAATGCGCCCCTAGAGGACCCTCAAAACACACATAAACCTCCCCCCGAGCCCTGTCGTCTAGCCTCACCAAATCAACCTTCTCTTTATCTGTCTGGACAGACACTGTGACACCCGGCGGAGCCCCTACCACCGGCGCACTCTGTGACGCTACTGACTGAACCGCAGGAGGGACCCACGCCGCCACCGGGGAACCGCTAACACTCTGTTCGCAGCGCGACAGTAGCTCCCTCACGCTACCCAATAGCTCCCTAATCCCCTCAGAAGCTACACCACCACCCACTGGGGACTGCGGCCTATCTATCCCTAACCCCTGGGACATTAGAATAGGAGGAAACGGACACGACAATGAATGGTACTCACCAGACTGCGTAGGTGCTGTGGGCCCACCAGTCGACGGTCCTGCATCCTGCTGACCTGGGTCGCTGTACAGGAGAACGCTGGCGCCTGTTGATTGTTGAGAACCATCCCGCTGACAGCTGCAGCACGACCGACATCCCTGGGAAGGTTGACCTGCACCCGCGTATGCACTTGAAACCACTGGATGCACCTCGGACCGGGGCTGTGGTGCCGTGAAGGAGGGGCCAGCGCCGTGCTGCTCGTCGTTCAGAATTTCTCGCTGCTGTACCGAGGGCACTTGGAAAGCCGGAACCGACGGGACTTGAAGACACAGTCCCCCTCCCGCTGGAGCATCACAGGAGGGGACCGCTGCACCACGTGCTGTAGCCATATGGAGACTGGATGTGGAGGTCCCCCCACTAAGGCCAGTGGCAGGGATCTCCACTTCCGCAGGGGCCAGGCGACTGGCAGGATTCCTCCCAGACCGGGACCTCCGCCCCTGAGCAGTGGAGCGGGGTGCCCGGCCTGGAGGGGCCCGAGAGGGACTCCTATGTCGCCGGGCCCTAGGGGGCTCATCAGGGCTCAAACGTGCCGGCGGGCGAGTCCTGCGTGGCCGCCGCCGCTCAGACGCCCTCCGGGGGTAGTGAAGGGTTAATGGGGGGGGGGCGGCAGGCTGCATAATATCAGCCAGCCGCTCCTGCAGCCAGGCCTCACCATGGACGCCGGCAGCAGCTCTGATCTGCTCCAGGATGGTATCGAGGGATGCCATTACAGTGAAAAGGTGGGGGGAGGGAGCTGACCGCTCGTTAGCATGCCGCGCAGCTCCGGAATGGCCGCTTCCCGGGCTGCGCGGCATAGTCAATTCGAACGGGGTTAAGCCCCCGCCCCCAATTCTTCGCGCCCTAGCGCGTTATTGGTCCCCCCTACAGCCCGCCCCCAGTCAAGATCCCTGCGCTTTACTGCGCAGCGCTCCGGTCTCCCCTTCCGGGTTTTATGTCTCTCTGCATTCAGACTTCTGCACTAATAAACCTGCACATAACTTCTCTGCTTTTTTACAAGCTGAAATTCTCTTTTTCTTGCCCATGGTTTACTAACAAGATTACACAATATTCCACAGCAACCTTGGGGTTCAACCAGCAGCAACTTCTTGCTATCTTCTGCAGTCACCTGTATTCACACAGTTAACTTATGTGGCACTACAACAACCAGCATTTTCTTCTGTCTTCCACAGAAAACACCAACATGGCATCATAGCCTTTCACATAGACTGTTTATGTGGTACTACAACAACCAGCTTCTACACACATTGCTTATTTTCTTGCCATCAGCAAGCACTTTATAGACTTCTGTGCCACAGTATACACAAAGTCCATTCCCTGGATTCCTTTTGCAGAGTTTTACTTTCACCAGTTTTGCACACACTTTGCTATGTTGCACTCACCCTTTCCTGGGTTTCTTCAGTTGAAATCACAGATTTCTTCCAGCTGTAGGCCACAATGCACACTTTGCAGTACTGCAATCACAAACCACTTGTCTTCCAGGACTTGCGTGGATCTCTTTATGCGCGCTATTCTCCACCATATGTGACAGCTTGGGGAAATTAAACTCAAATGGTGGCTTTTCCTGGTCCAGACAGCGGTCGTTCGTGGTACTGGGCGCCGGAAAAATAGCTTTCAGACGGTCCGAGTGTAAATAAAAGTGGCTTTTATTCAGCTTAAACTGCAACGTAACAAAACAATAAACGCCTAGGCCGCTGTTAGGGCCCTAACTCACTTATAGAGCCCCTCACTAGCCTGACTCTTGCTCAGCTCTAGCAAAGAGTCTCTGTGGGACCCAGCCCTTCTGGACAGAGCCTATCTCTCTGTCCTAGCTGGTCCACTTGAGCAGCCGGACTAATGCTCCACTCAGCAAAAGTCCCCTGTGGACGCCAGCCCTCTGGCACAGACCGTCTATCTGTGCCGCTGGTCCACCACCTCCTGCTCCATGCAGGATACTCCAGCCTTCTGGAGTTACACGCCACCCCCCAAAGGCGTAGCTGAGAGCCTTTTCTGGTCTGGCCTGGGTCGTTCAACTGCGCCCTCTGGCTCACATACTTACAGTGTGTGTGTGTGTGTGAATAGATATACATGGTATATACACATTTAAAAAAAAAAATCTAAAAGTTAAAGGAAATTACAGAGGTTATCCCCCATCTATTTAAAGCCTTATCTTTTCATTATGTGTGATACATGTGACATGTCTGAAGATAATGGACCTACTAAATATTGCGTACCATACCATATTACATTCATTGTACCTCTATAGTTTTCTTACTGGCAGTTTTCATGTGAATGTGCTATGCTGTATTGAGTCCTGTATTAAAAAGATCTTCTATCCTGGGGGCTGGGACTACTGGTAGTTGTGGTGGAGGGCGTTATGGGGTGGAACCCCTTATATGGACTATTTGTATGAAGGTGTACCACTAAGAAATAACTCTGGAACCTTTCCCTAGGAACCTGTATAAAATCTCCTGCTAGTCCCCCTTCTGTAGCTTGTTCATGGTACTTAAAGCTAATTTGTGTTTCTTGTTCAAAGTTTTAAGCTGCAATTTCGCATAAAAAGCAAAACACTAATAAAATTGATCCAATCATACTTATACCCCTTTATGCTCACTCGCTGCATGTGGGTTACATCCATCAATCAGACTGTATGAAGCGTGAATAAAAAGGCTTTAGTTTGCTGTTTACCAGAAATACCAAGCAGTTTATTTTTTTCCTTATTTCCTATGTATATATTCTGAAATATCCATAGTTATTAGTCATTCTGCACAAAATAACCTACAAAGCTGCATGTACCAATATATCAACGTTTGTAGTTAATATTTATCCATAAACTCCAACAGAACTGTTCCACCCTACTAGCCACATTATAGTAAGCCATGACAAAGGGTAACATTAGTTTGTAATGCAGCGATTATGAATTCTACCCAATTCTTCTCTAAAAATATTGCATTGCAATATTGCTTGCTGTTAAATCTACTTACTGAGCTGACCAGAAGGCATTGGCTGGCAGTCTGTTAGCAAAAGATAATTTCCCGGCTGCTTTCCTTCCTTAATGCCTGTTTCCCCCTACACTCTGTGGACATTATCACCCTTATTTCTCATTATATTTTAAGCATATGTAATCCCAATGTATTTCAGAACTACAAACCATCTTCCATAATTGTTTCTGGCTTTACCCTCCCTACCTTGTCTACTTTCCCTACTCCGAAGACTCTATTGGAATATATTCCTATGACCACCATAGTTAGGCCTGTTAGTAAAGTATCCTCTGTGGTCAAGCGAAGTGATGTCATAAGACTGACATAACAAAGAGGGGGACATAACAAAAAGGGGCTATATTTTACATAGTAAGTCATGTTGTTTTGCAAATATTTTGTTCTAATGTTCACAAAGTGCATTTGTCGCCATAATGTAGCTTCAAAGCATGAGAGAAATTTTTGGTGATGCAGAGGTTGCAGTAATACCTGAGCCCTGGAGTCAGAGACAAGTGCTATTAGTTACACAATATAGTTCAGAGGGCCTGCTACATATGAGACCCAAGGCTATAGCAAGAGTTGAGGTCTATTAATACAAGCAATTCTCACTCTGGAGGACCTATTGTGTCCAGTATTGCACAGACAGCCTATTGATTTCAATCAGAACTGTGTAATGCTTCATTTCCCCTGGGGTGGAGCTGCAGGGAAATTGAACATTTACTGTCAGATATCTCCATACATTACACCTGACTCATGGAGGTCACTGGGGAACACTTTGTGATAAGGTTATTATTAGGAACTGTCAAAAGTGGAAAGCCCCTTTAACAGAGACATGGAGATAAACAGACATTTCATTTACCTTCTTTAAAAAAAAAAACTTTAAATGTTGCTCTGTAGATGTCAGATGTTAAATATGACAAAAAATGTTCTATCCATCCTGGAGAATATATTTAAAGTGGTTTTCCTGGCTAAAAATATTACTGACTTATCCTAAAGATATGTCAATAATATCAGATCTGTGGTGGTCTGACATACACTACCCACAGCAATTACCTGTTCTCAGCAGCTGATACGCAGAGAATGGAGCAGGAAGCAGACAGTGCTGTTCTCTCTGTAGTGGTAAAACTGAGCCACTGCAGCTTAGTTCACCTGCAGTTTCGGGTGCAGCCACTACACAGAGAACAGAGCTGTCTGCTTCCTACTTCCTTCTTTGTGCATCAGTTGCTGAGAGAAGCTGAGGGGTAGGGGTGCCGGATGTCGGACCCCCACAGCTCTGGTATTGATGTTCTCAAGATAGGTTATTAATATTTTTAACCCAGAAAATCCCTTTTAATGCCTTTCATGTATTTGTTCTTAAAGGATCGCTCTACTTTACCCAAAGAATCTAATATAGGATCCATCCAAAAAGAAGATCATATGAACAGTACTTTTGGTGAACATTTAACATTATATATGATAATAATAATAATATATATTAACTGTAGTAAAAATTATTTTTGAAACTGTATATTTTGTTAGACATAATGAATATTGTTTTATATGTGATGATGATGGCAACTTTCTATACAGTATCTCTTAGAAGTTAGGTACCAGTATTACATTTCTGAGCAGGCTATCTTCCTGGCTCCAGAGACTTATCAAGCCCTTAATTTAGCTGACAAAATGGCCGTCAACAGTTTTTCCAACGGCTTCTTCTATTTTTCAGGAGCTATCCGTACACTCTGGTGTTTTCATATATCCTTTGTCTTTCATACATCCCATTATCTTTGAAAATGCTATAGGGGTTTCCGTGCATGCATCTCCACTGCTCACATACTAGATAGATTTAGTCTTCCTAATGCAGCAATAAAGCTGAGATTTGATCAGTCCCCAGGGCTTGTGTAAAATGACCTAAAGGACCTTCACAACTTGTGTTAAGAGCTGCCTGCTAGAAGGGAGGGATGAATTCACTTGTCCTTGCTGTCGTTTCTTACCAATAATACAACAAAATAAATGATATTACTCAGAGAAGGTAATGACAGTTGTAACGGGACATACCAAATAAATGTCCCATCCTTACAAAATGCCTGTGCCCTTGTTCCTTTCAGTCCCATACAGCACCTCCCTTTCTACTGGCATCTTGATATATTATTGATGACATCTCTGTTGGATCAGTTTGCTGCCGCTTGCAGTGGCAGAGCGAGACTGGAACCACACTGTATTATCATAGAGTTGTATGCCTACTATCCCATCCTAAAGGAATACGAGAGGTGCCCCTCCAGTCACTCCGGCGTATCAAATCATCTAAGAACATGCGGAATAGCAGAAACTTCTGTGCGACTTCAAGAGGATCATGCAACTAAATATTATTGCGTGAGGGGGGAAATGTCTATATCCATGAAGTAGACTATGAAGTCTTAGTTTTTTTGTGGTAAGAATTTTTTGTGAGACAAGTGGATATTCATCGATTTCTTCTGAGATAATCTAAAAAACTTTTTCTTGAAGCTTTGGCAAATAATTCTTACAGCTCTAAACCTAAGCAATGCCAGTGCAGATATTCTGCACATTGTCTGTGTCCACAGACAGGGGACCTAAAAACAAGAGAGAAGATAAAGTGGAATGCGAACAGATAGATATAGCTGAGGAGAATGGCGATGTCATGGATGCCATTTCCTTCGCCAGCAGCTGCACTCTTCATGGACTGAATCACATTGTCACCGAAGGACCTTGGGGAGTCCGGCGCTTGGTCTGGGCTGGAGCCTTTTTAATTTCCCTCTTTCTGTTCCTATCTCAGGTGTGGGAACGTGTGGCTTACTATAGGATATATCCTCATCTCACTGCAATTGATGAGATGGTGGCAAGCAAAATGGACTTTCCAGCAATTACATTCTGCAACTGCAATCGCTTCCGATCTTCCCAACTCTCTAGTTCTGAGTTACTTTACCTATCTCCTCTGATAGGCTCCCCAGAGGATGGGGATGCAGAATTGGTTTCTGAACCTTCTGTGGACACCGGTGCTGGATCATCTGATATGTATGAGATTGTTGATCGTTCCTCTCACCAGCTCAATGAAATGATGCTGGAATGCAAGTATCAAGGAAGAGATTGTGACATTGATGACTTTATCCCGGTAAGATAATCCCCAATAGACAAAATCCCCAGTGGTAGATTTAGACATACAAATGTGTACACTCAATCTGTGGGGGTTTAGTAATGTGGGGGAGGGATTACATTATACTGCAAGAATAGGGAAAGTATTTACCTTCGTCTTTGGAATACTGGAGGTGGAAGCTTAAGGAGGAATGACTCAGTTGTGTGTATTTACCTGAATCTTAGTCTATCACAGCAGCAATTTAACAACCCAAGAATTTTTGTAAAGATGTTTGTAGCAATTGGCAATATCACATAATAGTACTGCAGGGAGTGCAGGGGCCCTAGCTTAACAAAATATCAACAAGGGACAAGTACTGATGAGAGAGAGAAAGATGAAAGTTCTCATTTTGGGATTTATTTCCATGAAACATTTATTTATCCAGCGGTATATTCATGGGAGAATATTATTATTTGAAGCTTTGCGCTTCTGCTTTTATTAGCCTGTGCTAACAGTATGTGGCTTCGCACTTTCAGCACATGGAATGGAAGTAATCTAATTAACTCTTGTATTATAAATGGGGATGTTTCCGCATTAGACTCAGTTGTGCACAGGGACGTTATTACACAAATAACATACCTAAGGTATAATTTCCAAATATGAAGGATGTCGGCGGAGGATAAATGTTACCTGATGGTTGCTTTCATTGTTCTAGTGCAGAGGAGTTTTCAGAAAAAGTGATGACTTCTTTGCATAGCTATCATTTCTTTCTTTCTTTCTTTCTTTCTTTCTTTCTTTCTTTCTTTCTTTCTTTCTTTCTTTCTTTCTTTCTTTCTCTCTCTCTCTCCCTTTCTTTCTTTCTTTCTTTCTTTCTTTCTCTATACACACTGTATATTTATACTGAGTTAAAGTGAATAAAATTGATTATTTGGTGACAATGACATCTGTTAAGTGTTGGTATATTACGCAGCAAGTGAACAATCACTTTTTTAAGCTGATGTGTCGGAGCCAGAAAATGGACAAGCCTAAGGATCTGATTGACTTTGACAGGAGCTAAATTGTGATCACTAGGTCACAGAATCTCTAAAACTGCAGGTATTGTGATGTGTTCACAGTATACAATGGTTAATATCTACAAAATGTAGTCCAAGGAAGAACAACCAGAGAACTGGTGACAGGGTTATAGGCACTCATTGATGGACATGGTTTATCGTCAACTAACCTATCTGATCCAGTCTTACAGAGGAGCTACTGTAGCACAACTTACTGAAAATAAAAATTTATATTAGTTATGTCACATATTAGGTTGCATAGCTGCAGACCTGTAAGAGACTGACAACCGTCCGCTGTCAAAAGCACCTACAATGGAAATATAGTATTAGAACTGGCCCAAGGAGAAATAGAAGAAGCTGGCCTAGTCTGATGAATCCTGTTCACTTTCACATCATGTGGATGGATGGGTACATGTGCGTCACTTGCCGGGAAAAGTGATGACACCAGGATGCACCATAGGATGAAGACAAATCATCTGAGGCAGCTCTTGACAATTTTCTGCTGGAAAAACTTTAGTACTGCCATTCATGTGGATGTTACTTTGACAAAATACCACCTACCTAGACATTGTTGAAGGCCAAGCACACCCCTTCATGCTAAGAGTATTGCCTAATAGCAATGGTCTCTTCCAGCAAGATAATGTGCTCTGCCAAAATGGTTCAGGAATGGATTAAAGAGTTATTTACATCTTGGCAAATCACTACCAAGATATGAATAACTTCTCCTATGTCATGATACTTACAGGAACAGCTGAGCAATGTTGCTTTGCACTGTTTCCATATCTCCCATAGAGGTGAAACATTGCAGGAGAGCAAGCTATGCTATTTCCAGAACTTCAGGAGTTACAGAACCAGTGTAGATCACAGGAGAAGGAGCACTGTATTGCTGTATTTCTGTCTCAGCCATATTAGGCCAAGATTAGAGTACCCCTTTAAGGGATATGAAAAATGTTAAAGGTTCTCTAGATTTTAATCCCATTTAGCATTTGTTGTATATAACTCATTTGCAGCTAACCTTTTGGATCCATGTACTACTGGTCACCTTCAAGAGGTTCTGTGCAGTCCATGATGTAATAGGTCATAGCTGTCTTGGCACTTACAGATGTTGCTCTGGGCCTGTAGATCCAGCACACTCATAGGTTACTAAAGCTGGTGTCCTAACTGGTCCCATGTAGGTTTAAAAAATGCTAAATTGGTGATAAATCTGGAGGACAGGCAGACCAAGGAAGTGTTGTAGTTTGTTGGAGCCATTCCTAGGAAACCCTTGCTGTCTATGGACAAGCATTATCCTGATGAACAATGCCAGCTGAGAGGCAATGCATGTGGCCGCAAGGATGTCCTACACATATCGCTGTTGCTGATGCTGGTATCACTAGGGATGAATGACATATGCGATGGCTTCAGAGATCATCACACCAGCAGTTGGGGCAGTGTTTAGCTCCACAGCAAAGGCAGGACTGAAGAGGCCTTCAAGAGGCCTTCATACTCAAACTCAATCATCGTCAGATCCCAAACAGAATGGCTTCAGTCTTTTGCAGTCCAGGTTTCTCATTCACTGCAAACTGCAAAAAAAGGTCCCAGCAGCTGCCTGTCTTGACATTTGTCACAACACCTAATGGACACCCTTACACCAGATTTCCTTCTGCTAAGTGCCTAAAAATGGTCCAGGCAGAGACTGGGGCATGTAATGGAGGTGCTACCTGTGTCTGGATGATGGACAAGGAAACTGAAGGAGCTGCTTGTGCTTGTCAATGGATCAAATTATCCTCTCTTCTGGTGGTTTGTCTTGAAGTTCCGGAGGCATGGATGCGTGCCCTTGCATAACCACTGCTCCTAACACCTCAAAAGAACTAGGTCAGTATGCCCAGGATGGTGGGCAGTTTGTCGAAATGACCATCCTGTTTCTCTCAGTCCAATAATATGCCCCCTCTCAAAGTCTGTCAACTGGATAAAATAAATGTCTTTGAGTGTATCATAGAGGCATGTTTTGCAGTCAACAATCACTCACAGAGATACACTACCCAAAAGTAGCATCTGAGAGCCTTTTTATAGGACAGCAGGGGAAGTACTTTTATGCCCTCTTGAGGCAAGACCCAGGGTCTAATAAGGCACTGGATCTTGCCTCAAGAAGGTGTAAAAGTGCACTTGAGAAAGACCCATGTGTGGGTCAATACGTGGTGTATTGCTATTTCCAATAAAAGGACATTTCCATCAGTTTTCAAGATGATGGCGGACTGGGGACTTGGCGAGATCAGTTTTTCCCAAAGAGTCGGAGCTGTTACAACATTGTCTTGTTTTCTGGTTAGATTTATAGATAAAGGCATTTTCTATTACAAAGTTTAAATATTTAATTATGAAATTCGGTGAAGTAGTTTAGTACTTTTAAGAGTTCACAAAACCGGCTGGAATGAGTGAATGCCAGATCCCCCTCCATCTCCTCACACCTCCAGGTGTCATGTACTTTTAGGCACTGCATCTTGTTATACAGAGTTATATAATGAGTCACAGCATCACGGGAAATCATGTTTAATGTCAGACTGGTACAGAAAAGTACAAATTATGCGATCTATGATTTAGGCTGATTAAGAGACGTGGTCGCCACAGAGATCATACCCGCCTATGCTCTTTTCAGTCACTCACTTATAAATCAATACTAAACCATAATTATTTTGTGTATAGTTTCAGCAATTATGGAATGCTTCATAAAGGCATTGTACTGTATTGTCCCAATGTACTTTCCTCAACAAATATAGATTTATTATCTAAAGTTACTATGGTATCTATTCATGTGTTATGGGACACTGGGAACCTTTTATACAGTTTGTATTTTTTTGAAGATTTTTCAGTGGAGAAAACTAGAAGTGCAGGTGGGAAGAAAAGTTTATGAAATGAGTCACATACTTGTATATTCCCGGAGAAAAGTAGTTGTTCTTGAATCTAAAGTAAAATATATGTATTTAGGATGATGGGAGGAGATTAACGGGAAGTAGGCAAACCCAGTAAATTAGAGATTAGGAGTAACTAGGCTTGTTTAAGAGCACTACATGCTATTTCAATTTTTTTTTATTACCTTTTTGAAATACTTTAACAACAAACAACCTCTCTCAATAAGAAGGTGGAAAGGGAGGACGGAGGTGTAGAGAGAAATAACAGCAATCTAATTTGTGAACGGTCTACTCCTTTTTATGTTGGGGCATTTTAGGGTCCCAATGATCACAACATGTCTTGCGTTCCTTATTGGACAAGTGTGATATACTAAAAAAAATCCATCACTGAGCAATATTGATAAGGTAGAGTAAAGAAGTCCATTATAGTCTATGGTTGACATTATAAATAGTCATTGTGAACCCATGGTCCTTTCCGAAAACAAAATAGTGTGGCGGAGGGGATGATTATCAGGAAGGGGAAAAAAAAAAGTTGGAGGAGGTTTATGAGGAAGTTGAGTGAAGACTTGAGGACAGTCACCCACCTGAGCGATTCAGGGCAAGTGAAGTTAGCCCAAACAACAATGAGGAGTTCTCACAGCCACAAATGGAGGCAGTCCATGCCCAGTAGACCTTCACTCTAGGCACCGCATGATAGATTGAAAACAATCTCTTATCCTTGGTTAGATATGAGAGGGCAATAGTCAAATGACCATGGTCTACATGATAAAAAAAATTTTTGACCCAGGTCTCCTTTTGTTAGAAGGCATCCACCCAGTCCATCCAAAGAACAAAGATCGAGAATCTCCGAAAACAATTGGTATGTGTGAATGTTAGGTGCTACGCAGGTGCGCAAAATAGCTTTGCATGCTGAAACTGAAATACAATACAGTAATTGTTTGTCTTTTGTATGATCCTGGGTAGGAAGTTGATAAGAGCCCAGGAAGGGGTGAGTGAAATGTCATGGTTCTTGGTGCTTGTGCAAAGGAAAGTATGCAACCTTCTCCAAATGATTTGGATTTGCAGGCAGTCCCAGAGGCTTGGTAGTAGTCTGCTATTCGTTCCCCTCATCTGGAACAACCCAGCTCAATGGCTTCTTCCATCAGGAAGCTGCTCCGCAGTGTGATGTAGTCCCTATGGGCAGTTTTTAAGTACATTTTCCAATAAGAAACCAAAGGTACATGCTTCAGATTTATGTACGGTGGTTATGAGTTTAGGAGCTAAGTCTGTATCATGGTCAGACCATTTTATGAGCTAGTTGTAATCGAGTCATAGTTATGTTGTGGGTGTAGGAATAAATAGAGGACAGAAATTTGTCCCATGGTTGTGGTGAGAGTCAGCAGCCTCTTATAGCGTGTGTCTTCCTAGTCTCCCTTATTCAGGGCTCTGTCAACCATAATAACATAGCTCTGTAGCTACAGAGAATGAAGCAATGCATAAGGATTAAATCGTGCTCAAGCTTGATTGCAAGTAAAAACCTTTATAGAAAGAATATGAACTGTGCCTGATATTACTCTAAAACCCCATCATTTTTTTTTGCTATTCCTTGGCTAGTTTTCTTAAGTGTTTGGTTTGTGTCCTGTAAACTGCTATCCTTTGCACTATAGAGGAGGCTGAATAGAAAGGCATATTCCAATCAGCCAAATTAAAAGACCTATATAAACAAAGGTGCCAAGAGTAATAAAAAGCAGCCTGATATCCCCTCATCCTTGTGATTAATAGAAAGTCAGATGAGGATAAGGAAAAACATTTTACTCTGCCATCTGTATATCTACTTGTGCTATCTATCTATCTATCTATCTATCTATCTATCTACTTCTTCTCTCATATCTGTCTGTCTTGAAAAAGGGTTTTTTGGAAACCAAAACATCAATTTTACTTGAAATAATTTTGAAGTGCTGCCCATTTTTTCTGCATATTTAAAGAGGGCCTTTTGTAAGATCTTAGGGACTTGCATCCGACTTATTTGTGCCCCAACTATGCTGTCCTCAACCTTTTTTGCTTGATTATCTATCTATCTATCTATCTATCTATCTATCTATCTATCTATTCTCTTTCTATAATTGCAGTATTAAATAAAACATGTTAATATGCATTTCACATAAGTGACATCGGAGGTCCAGAACAATGGAGAGGTGGACCGCTAAAATAGCAGTTACATATTGAGCCCAGTGGACCACATTGACTATAATGGGGTCCGTCGGCTATCTGTTGTTTTAAAACTGAAACTGACGGATGAAAAAGTAGCACATTTTTACTATGTCAATAAACCGAAGGTTTTCAATTTAATGGCCATTAACTTACAGATGAAATAAATAGTAACATGTGCTAGGCATTATTGCAATATAAAAAAACATGCGGTTCTTAACTTTAAAAAAGCACCTTGTGAACCCAGCCTCAGTATACCCTGAACCTTCTTTCCTGAACCTTTTTTCCAAATTTTCAGATGGAAAAGTAGAAAACAAAGTGACCATGGAGACTATTTGTAGAATAATAATAATTGTACTAATAATAATAATAATAATACATGTAAATACTTGGCAGAAAAATAATAGGGAAGCTGGAAGCTTGGATGGGGAATTGGCAAATCAATTGTAATGTGGATAAGTACAAAGTTATCCACTTAGGCCTCAGAAACAAGTTGTACAATTATGTGTTAAATAAAACAATGGGTAAAATTACCGCTGAAAAAGACTTGGGGATATTGGTAGACAGTAAACCTAATTTTAGCAACCAGTGCCAGGCAACTGCGGCCAAGGCAAATACAATCATGGAATGCATGAAGAGAGGAATAGTGTATTACCCGGAGTAGATGCTGATGACAAAGACAAGTTTTGCCTCTATACAAATCACTGCTCAGACCACATATGGAATTCATGCAATTTTGAGCACCTGTATATAGAAAAGAAATAACAACTACAGCGTATGCAAAAGAGGGCAACCATGGTAACTAAGGGGATCGGTGGACTACGGTACAGACAGGTTATGAAACTTTAAAATTATTATTTTATTGGAGTTATTCAGTTTAAAATAAAACTCTCTAGGCCTAGGTCAACTTATTCAATGGATATCACAGTACAGAATGTTAAGTCAAGTTAAACAGTGCTACCACTGTACATAAGAATGGAAAGTGATGACAATGACAAACAAAGCGCAGGGAGTGTTGTGGAGCAGAGAAGATAGGGGCTGTTTTACAGGCATTCATCAGTTGTTTTACAGGTCAGTATATTTTTTGGCATATGGGCGAAAACTGGAGTACCCGGAGGAAACCCATACAAACATGGGGAGAACATACAAACTGCATGCAGATGTTACCCTTGGCTGGATCCCAGTGCTGCAAGCTGCCAATGATAGGCCTGTAACTATTATAATGGGGAGAAATGTTTCATCATAGTCATGATAATGGGGAATTTTTACAGTAAGAGAGGTGAGACAATGGAATTCATTTTTACAGGATGTCATGATGGTTGATAACTTGTAGTTCAATAGGGGCCTGGATGTCTTTTTTCAAAGCAAAAAGTTCCAAGTTATGGGAACTAGTATTTTGGAGTGAGATGTTGATCCAGGAATTTATTCAGATTTGGAAAGGAATTTTTCCCATAAAGTGGGGCAGTTTGTATATGTCTTACGGAAGTTTTCCTCTGGATCAACTTGATAGGATTATGGGGTGGACAAGAAGAGGTTAAGAAACAACACTGGGATAGCAGTGCAAAGGGTTTGTGTGCATTTCTACTTACAATGCAAAAACATACTGACTTCTTGTATATCTCAGGTCTGTTATATGTGTTTAGTGTCTCACAAGGACAGTCCTTGTGGTGAAATGCTAGAATAAGGTTTTGCTGTTTTTTATCATTGCACTTTCCCAGCTTTATGCTGGATCTCTAAGGGTTCATCAGCCATTCCTATGTTGCTGTCTAAATAGACGTGGCATTTGCTCTGTGGTTTGTAGAAAGTGGAAGGACCTAGTAACATCATAACCTAGCAACCCCCTTAGCCAGTTTTGGCCTGTTAGCTATGTACTGTAGTTGTGTTAGCCATGCAGTCAGTGTGTAGTGATCTGCAGTGTAGTGCAGATGTATTTCAGAGAGCACCTCTATGTCTCTAGTTAGTGGTAGTTAGGCAAAGGCAGACTGCTCCAAAACATTAGCCCCATAGTCCGCCCAATGTTTGCCCTCATAGTTAGAATCCTTTTTGATTGCCAATAGAACATCACCATTGCGTAACAGTGAAGAAACCTGATATCCATGGCTGAAATAAGTCTTACATCTCCCCAATAGTGACTGAAACAAAGTATGCAAACTAATTTGCATACTTTTTTCCCATGGAAAATTGCATATGTAACTTCCTAAACCAGCTGGATTCCTGAAAGGGGAACCAGTACTACCAAGAACTGTGTAGAGGTAATATGCTCATAAATAGCAGCAGTAAGGGAATGTTCACAAGGTGGTATTCCGCTTCCCATTCACTTTAATCGGAGGCAGATACTTTATTTTCCACAAGCTTAAAAAATCACCTAGCGGAAAAAAAGAAGGGTCCTGCCCAATCTTTGATCTGATTCCATCTGACCCTCCCATTGAAGTGAATGGGAGTAGGAAATATTCTGCAACTGGCAAGAAGATTTCCACCATGGGTTTTGCATGCTGGGCCCCACTGCAGAATACACTGTGTGAACTTATTCTAATACCGCCACCTATTTGATCTTCATAAACATAAACAAATGTTTTTGTTTCCTTTTAGGAAAGTAACATGTGCGTTGCACAAGCGACGCATATGGGAGTAATTTAATTTTAGTGTGTAGCAATTTCACCATAATTGTTTTTTTATGGTTATAATGTCCGCTTAAATGGATGACCTTGTAAGTAATGTGTGGAGCAATCTATGTAGGGCTATATTACCCTATTATCTGTTTCTTGGTATAGATATTGGGAACTGTGCATAATCTTCAGTATGAGGGCTGGAATTCTTCCATCTTGCTAACAGCTATTTATGCACTTGACTTGCAAGAATATGTCTGATTCTATTTAAAGCCCATTAAGGACCTCTTCAGTCACAATAAGCCCTGGTAATGAATGCAATGGATTAACTGAGCACAAACAGTAAAGAAGTGTTTTCTATTATTTGCGCTTTAATAATACGACTTGGCTGTCTTTGTGAACCTAGGCCGGCCACTTTATCTTTCAGTGCCTCCAAGGCTCTGCGCTAACTCTACAGGACAAGCTGATTATCTCTGAAAATTCTATGAAGA
This sequence comes from Leptodactylus fallax, assembly GCA_947044405.1. Taxonomy (NCBI): domain Eukaryota; kingdom Metazoa; phylum Chordata; class Amphibia; order Anura; family Leptodactylidae; genus Leptodactylus; species Leptodactylus fallax. The sequence goes on from CAMRHE010000810.1 coordinate 169,657, forward strand.
GATCCGTGTCCTCAAATAAAATTTAATTGCTTGTCCATTTGGCTTGTAGCATGTGAATTGTCGGAGGATGGTCATTATTCAGTGTTACATGACATTTATGATTTGGTAGGCCTCTGTCTCATTTCCCCTCTCGTTACTTTCTAGAAGACATCTACATTTTCCTTGTCTTGTGAAGGAGTGACATACTGTATCTCTTTTTCTGAGTATCAGGAGGACCATGGATTATTAAACTTGAGAGGACAATAAATTCATGATTTTGCCAAAAAATATTTCACTGATTTAATTCTTAGACGCTGTGAGAAAAATCCCAAAATGGCCATTCTTCAATCTGTTTTATGAAATCTTTCACTTTTATATCTGTCTCAGGTTTTTACAAGATATGGCAAGTGCTACACTTTCAATTCGGGCCAAAATGGACGTACGCCATTAATAACTACTAAAGGTGGCACTGGAAATGGTCTGGAGTTAATGCTGGATATTCAACAGGATGAATATTTGCCGGTGTGGGGAGAAACAGGTCAGTAGGATTTGTCATTTTTGTCTCCATTGACCTAATAAATATTCATAGAAAAGCTGGTCTACTGTGTAACTACTCTGCAGATGAGACTTCATTTGAGGCTGGGATCAAGGTTCAGATTCACAGTCAGGATGAACCTCCTTTCATCGACCAGTTGGGGTTCGGAGTGGCTCCTGGATTCCAAACATTTGTGTCTTGTCAGGAACAGCGAGTGAGTATTTACTTTGTATTATATCGTATATACTATGAATCAGCCCTTGTATAAATGGATGTATATGTAATTTATCAACTTAAGACATTTCTTAGGCTCCAACTGGTGGCACTGGTGGCTAACAGTGTTTAGCACCGCTACTTTGCAACATTGGGGCTATGCATTTGCATATTTACAAGTTACAGTAACTGAATCATATGTTTCTATTGTGTAGTAGTATAGCGTCATCGTATAATAATATTATAATTCTTCTTAGCCTTTTGCGGTGAAAGACATAGACCCTTAAGGACTTAAATAGGTGGAGATGTTAATGTTTTACTTTTAATAGGGCATGCTGCCCAGAATCAATCCATTGTATAGGTGATAACTGCTAGATGAATGTGGATCTGCCTCCTGGGATACCCTAGTCCGCCCACCCCTTGATGCAAGGTTTGGAGAAGTCTGAATGGGGCAGCAGTCAAGCATGTGACTTAACGCTCCATTTGAAGTCTATGGCACTGATGAATATAGCCAAGAACATCTTACCTATTAACCCGTAATGTGTCAACAGAAAATGGCATATACTTCCAACCAGGCTTTATGTTAAACATATTTTTTTCAGAATTTATGTTGACATATTTTAATTTTTCAGGTTTCTTTCTATATTTTTTAAAAAGTACTAAATCTTGCAATTTTCACTATGAACACAAAGCTTAAAATAGACTGACACTTGCCAATTCTGTAGGGTTTTCTTTGCAGCAGTCACCTCATTTACATTACAGACAGTATAACAATAGAAGATAGCATAGCATCCACTATGGACCATAGATGATGTCACAGTTTATCTTCTCCTCCTTCCTGCACACACAGAATGTCTAGAAAACTTTCCCATAGACCTCAATGGGTTGGCCCAGACAATTGCTGCCTATAGCCATGGCTATGCTGTAAAGCATATCACTAAATGCTGATAAAAGAACAGAGAAAAAGTTTAGGCAAGATGGTAGTCCCAATAATCATATACATAAAACAGAATAAAAAATCGTATAATAAGAAAATTAACTCAGATTAGAAAAGTTATATATTTCACTATAATAATATTACATTTTATTTATATAGCGCCAACATATTCCGCAACACTTTACAAATTGTAGGGTTCAAGTATAGACAAAAAGATACATTACAGAGAAATAGTCAATTCATACAATGGGACTGATGGACCTGCGCTCAAGAGCTTACAATCTATGAGGTAGAGGGGGTGACATAAGAGGTAGCAGGGGCGGCATCGGAGGTAGCATTGCTTATACAATGGAGAAGCCGTTTATATGATAGAAATTACTTTCATTACACATATATAAAGCTGTATGAGCCGTCACCAGTCAGTGTCCTTTACTGTGCAGATGGAGCCTGGACATATAAAGTTACAGTCTAATATGACATCATATCCTGTAATGTGGGAGCGTGAACAGAGAAGGGTTCATTTTCGGGATTCCAATTGTGAAAGGGTTTAGATTAGGAATTGTGATAGGCCTATCTGAAGAGATTTGTCTTTAGTTTGTACTTGAAGCTGAAGAAATTGGGAGTTAATCTGATTGTCCAGGGTGGAGCATTCCAGAGAAGTGGTGCAACTCGGGAGAAGTCTTGGATACAGGAGTGGGAGGTTCTGATAATAGAGGATGTTAGTCTTAGGTCATAGAGTGAACGGAGAGCACGGGTTGGGCAATAGTCAGAGATGAGGGAGTTAATGTAGGGAGGTGCAGCATTATGGAGAGCCTTGTGGATGAGGGTGATAAGTTTATATTGTATTTTGTATTGAATAGGCAGCCAATGTAGTGACAAGGCACAGACCAGAGGCATCGCTGTAGCGTCTAAACTGATAGATGAGCCTGGCCGCCGCATTCAGAATAGATTGTAGAGGGGAGAGTTTAGTAAGGGGAAGACCGATTAGTAAGGAGTTACAGTAGTCAAGGCGAGAGTGAATCAGGGCAACAATAAGTGTCTTTAATGTATCTGTGGTAAGGAAAGGGCAGATTCTGGAGATGCTTTAAGGTGAAGATGACATGAGCGTGCGAGTGATTGGAAATGGGGAGTGAAGGAAAGGTCTGAGTCAAACTGCCTAGGAGTTATGGTAAGGCCGGAGACTGAAATGCAGATATCAGGGTTAGGTCTATTAGATGGTAGAAACAGCAATAGTTCAGTCTTTGAGAGATTCAGTTTCAGATAAATATTCAATTTCACTATCTGGTTCTAATAAAAAAAAAAAAAATTGGCGATATATTCTCTTTAAATTAATAAGGATTTCATGTTAGACTACTGCTCCTAGCTATGGACTTTGCGGACTGGGATAATGGGGGGACCAGGTTGCTCCATTCTGATGATTGGTGGGGGGGTACCAGTGGTCAGACCTCAACAATCAAGCTGTTATTACCTATCCAGTGAATAAGTGACAATTGCATATGGTTAGGATACCTCTTTAAGGTATATATATATATATATATATGTTATTATATAGTTTATGTCATATTATCTTGTTGGCCTCTCTCCATTACTCTTTATTTCATAATTTTTCTAACTCTCTGATACTTATTTCTCAGCTAACATACCTGCCCCCACCATGGGGAGACTGCAAATCTAGTGCCATGGATTCCGAGTTCTTTGATATATACAGTATTTCTGCATGTCGGATTGACTGTGAGACACGGTATCTGGTGGAGAACTGTAACTGTCGCATGGTGCACATGCCCGGTACTGTATCTTACCAATTTCTTTCTTAATTAGAATTAGAAATGTTAATGTTTTTCAATATTAGCTATAATTATGCTCTTGTTAGGGTAAATTAAAAGTCTGATTTGCAGGAACCTTTGAAGGTTAGGAAATTATACATAGAAAACGGTGATATAATACCCTGCTGATGGTGGATTAGGCTGTTTTATTATAACCAGAGTGTGTCTTCTTTAGCATCGGCCACTGATAATTCACGGCGATGCAAAAACACATAGTTTTTCTTCACTAGCTGGGCTCTTTGAATCCCACCCGCAGCCTAATATCAGATACACTGGGTGGGATATTATTTTCCCTTTTTTCTGTCTCTTTCTCTTTTTCCTAAGGGTTATTTATTTATCCTTTAGATTTAACACTACGTATTTTTAAGGGAGGTACACTTATTTTTTATTCCTTCATTTCTATTAAAAGTTAAGTTTTATTTGTACATATCCGTTGAGACCTATCTTTATCTAGCAGTTTCTCTATATTTCTGATAGTGTCCATCATCTGATATAATATAGCTATTTAATAACCTCACAAGCTGCACTGGATGATGCAAAGATACCCCTGGCATATACAGTGATGTACAAAGGTTTTTGACAGGTGCTAAAAATGCTTCAACGTAAGAATCTTTTTTCTTAATTGTCGGGTTAATGGTTTATTTTTTGCCAATTAAGAAAATGAAGTGAATGAACAAAGGAGAAATCTAAACCCCATCAATATTTGGTGTGACCTTTGCCCTTTGCCTTCCATCATTTCCCCTAGGTACACTTGCAGGCAGGTTTTGAAGGAACTCGGCAGGGAGGTTGTTCCAGACATCTTGGAGAACTAAGCACAGATCTTCTGTAGATGTAGGCTTGCTCAAATCCTTCTGTCTCTTTATGTAATCCCAGACAGACTGGATGATGTTGCCATATCATCACTTCCAAGACTCCTACTCGAAAAGGGCGCTCACATCATATATTGATGTGATTTAGATTTCTCTTTCGTTCATTCACATAATTTTGTTAATTGACAAAATAAACTAATAACACTTCTATTTTTTGGAAGCATTCTTATTTAGCAGCAATTTCCACGCCTGCCTAAAACATTTGCACAGTACCGCAGCTTAAAATGTAAACTTGTATCGCTTACTCATCACTGTTCTTCTGCTGTCTGATCTGCATGTGTTGATTGGGGACCACGTAAACAATTGAGGTGTGGAGGTGGTGGTCATATGACATTTTGGAAGATCGTGCAAAGGTTGAACTTACAGCCTATCCTTGGAGTTAGAAAGAAAACCCCATGCCCCTTATGAGGAGATCAATACATTAAATAACTTGGGTTACTGGGGAAGTTTTAAAGAAGCACTACAGCACTTCTGCCCCCCCCCCCCCTTTGAAAATGAGCCTGCATGTAGTGTGGTGTCATGTTATTGAATAACTTACTGACAATTTTATTGTAAAGTTGTGTACTCTCCTCTGGAGCACTGACTTTCTCTATGCTCCTCTGATGCACACAGTGCTTCCTGTATGAACAGGAGGTCAAATGCATAATGCAAGTCTATTAGAGCCTCAGTCTGGCTCCTATAGACTTTGATCTCCTGTTGATACAGCTAACACTTTGTGCATCAGAGGAGCAAAGAGGAGGTCTTTACGCTGGAGGGGAGCACATAACTTCACAATAAAGTTGTCAGTAAATTATTCATTAAACTTACAACATGCTACTCATTTTCAAAAGGGAAGGGACATTTTTTTTTTTGCTGGAGTGCTTCTTTAAGTTATGCCTCTGGCACCTAAGACCTAGAATATTTGATCGACCCTCACACCCTTAGCTACATCCCTGGCACACTGTATAGTTTTATATTTTGTAAAACTTGTAAATCCCTCTGTATGTTGTACAGTTACAAGACATCCACTTAACTAGATTTCAGCATATTAGGTTTAGATGAAAAGCTTTAATGTAACAATCATTCAATAGCACCCATGCTTTTAGCTTTTAATGATTTCTTAAATATATGACAACATTAAGTGATATATAGATATACAGTAAGAAAAGAGTAAGAAGCAGCTCTTGGGGCATGTAGTTATATTTCTCAGCATGTTCATCTCAGTTAGAGAGGAATATGAATCAGCAACAGCCAGAGAGCCACAGGTTGCTAAAATCCATCTCATATTACAGAAAAATAAATCCTTATATAAAGTAATAAAATATATGCTTTATCTCTTCACATTGTAGACCCTGGAGAGTGCTAGTCTTTCCTTTCTTCACCGATACGCCTCTGTTTCAGATCACTCATAAAGTCTATTTCAGTAACAAATGTATGAATACAGTGTGGTACTTTTAGTGCTATATTATTTAAATGCACATATATTTATTAGCTCACCCATCTGGCTAGTATTAGAGCCGTGGACCTTGAAATTATTGCAAGCACAATAATAAAGTAGGACTGTTCCAGTATGCAATGGCTCAGATGAACAGAAAATCCCACTTTATTTTTACATACAGTCTGGAACAATGTCTTTCTGTGCCTTACTGCACTGCAAGTAAGAATAAAATGGATTTCTTTTCAATTCAGGCATTCAGAACATAAGATATCCACAGGTATACTATGTATTGTGCTTTATAGTTGTGCTAGCAAAAAAGTGAGTCACCTGTATATTTACTATTACTACTATTTCACTGTGACATAACTGTGTTTGCCTTAGAGAGCTAGAGATTGGATAGATAGGTTCCTAGTAGACCTGAGATTATTCTACATTTAAGGCATTTTAAGGTGCGGTTCGTACCAAACGTTTTTTGACCCAAAACAATTCTTAGGCCTGAGCCACCTAAACCCAAAACAAATCTAATCCTAATTCGCCCATCTCTACCTATGTCCTTTTTACAATTTGGAGCCCAAAATTGAAGTTTGTATTCAAGGTGTGATTAAAGGTTTTATAAAGGTGTGTGCTCTCCATCTTTGCGATCTCCATCAGATGTACAGTATATAGCAAAGTATCCACAAAATTCTGTTCAGATGTATGTCCGATTTGAGTCATTTTGGCATACATGTAACAGGTTTATGATTTTTTACAGTACTGAAAAGCATATGGAAGTGAAAAATAAGGAAATAAGGCAACACAAATAATATTAAAGATGTTTTCCAGGGTAAAAATAGTCATGACCTATCCTAAGAATAGGTCATTAATATCAGATTAGTGGTGGTCCGACACCTGGCACCTCCATGAATTAGTTGTTTTTAGCAGCTATTACACAGAGAATGGAACATAAAGTAGACAGCTCCATTCTCTGTGTAGTGGCCACACCAGGGTATTGCAGATAAGCTCAAATGAACACTAAGCTGCGGTGACTCAGATCAGCCACTACACAGAGAAAAGACCTATCTACTCTTGTTCTATTCTCTGTGTACCAGCTCCTGAGAAAAGCTGATCAGTGGGGGTGTTAGGTGTAAGACCTTCACTGATCTGATATTGATGACCTATCCTTAGAATAAGTCATCAACATTTTGCCCAGAAAACCCCTTTAATGTGAAGCAAATTAAACAAGAATTAACCTATAAATAATAATGTGACATCATGGCACAGTGAATCCTCTTACCTGTATAAGGTATAGACAAGTCCTAAATATGTCCCAACTTAGGTTTGTCCATGAATGACTCCCCGCATACAATACTGTATATCACTCTTATTGTGGATTCCTCAGGGGTCAGGTTGTCACACTTTACAGAACAACACAAAAGCACAAAAAGTATATATAATCATAAATATTGAAAACAATGTCAGGTGTATGCAAGTATAAAAGCATACCATTTTATATATTTGCTTCCCCTCTTTATAAAGTAGAATATACTGTCAATTATATGTCCAAAAGTAGGTGGAATTTAATCACTAGAAGTGTCGTCTCAATAATAAAGCGTAGGTAATAACTTTATTAATCTATATTATCTCCAATTATAAATAACTTTTCATAAATGAATATCTATTTATCAAGCTGAGTTACTTTGTATATATTACTCTATGGAGAGGGGAGGGGGAAGGAAGAGGATGCAGGAAAAAACATACAAATAACTGCAGCTGCTACTTTCTGCTATTCTGAGTCAGGTAGCTCTTTTAACAATGCCATATTTCAATATAACAGTCTATCACTGCACAGAATAAAACAATAACTCAATTAACAGCCCCTCCCCTCTCCATAGACTTGGTGAATACGGAGACAGAGTCTCATAGAAACACAAAGCCTAAGTGAAGATAAGGAAGATGAGAACAGCCTTCTAAGTGGAGAAGGAAACAGATTTCCTTAATAAGATATATTACACTGTTTTTTATATTCCCCTGGACTATTCATTTATGTGAAGCTGTTTTATAATTGCAGGTACGCTGTAAGCATAAAAGAAGCTTAAATGTCATACTCATTCCTGTCACCAAAATGAAGTTTGAGAATATATATATCAAATATTTTAGGAAAGTTCCTTTAGGGCTCTAATAAATGCATTATTCAGATTCTGTTCAAGAGAAAAGATGCCATATGTTAGTCTTGAGAAATTGTGGCAGAAACCACCCCATGACTGTGACATGTGTCAGAATATTCACTATATTGCTTTTAGGTGCATTTTTTTCTACTTTCCCACTAATAATACTATTTAAATGTATCATCTTGACTTGAACGTAGTAAAACCACGAAAAGAATACAAGGCAGGAAGAAATGACAAAGCCACATTTCCTGCCTAGTTGTCTATAGAGTAACCTGTAAGCCATCAAAAAGCCTTAGATCTCATGGGCCCTGTTATGGGAAAACTCCATTATCATGTCACAATCTATACCTGGTGTAGTATCCTAAGCTTCCCCTGATGGTACATAACATGCTTGTTTAGTATCCGTATTCCGATAACCGCTTTAGGTTCCCCTCAGGGCACAGTGGGCATGTTCCTGTAGTCGAGCTGTTCACTCATAAATACTTAGCTACAGGTTGAAGTGTAGATAAATACAGAAACAACTCTTTCTTCTTTATCACATTATGATCTATTACATTTGTGAGCAATGTCTATATACTTACTGTACTTCATACTGTCGATCACTATGAGATCTCACAAAATTATTAGACAGCTACCGAGTCTGCGGGGAAGGAAAATGCAAAGTGTTAATTATTTCAGATGAAATATGGTTTTCTGATAACCTTTGGAAGGGAAAATGGAGCTGTTTACCTTTATTTTAGGATGAAATGGGAGGATCTTAGAGCTAATGAAAAGAGCATTTATGAGAAGCAGAAAAATTATTCTGAATATAGCAATTTCATGAATTATAAGAATAGAATTTGGAAAGCGCAAAGAATTCTAAATGAATCAATAGAAGAAGCAGCGTGCATTTGTCTTGGCAGCTCGGTGATGAGATTAATATTTACTAATCATAGGTTTCAGCTGTTCCAAGTAACATGTAACAAAAAAGATGTGATTGAAAAGCATGTAGTGTTATAGCTGCAGATTCTAATTCTAGAATAGTTGTCTATGCTTCATATATAAGAAAGAAAATTTAAAACAATAACACGACATATCATGAATACAGAATTCAATAAATTCACAGGCTGAAAGTCAATTGAAGGGGCTATGTATGAAGAGTACAGATTCTATGAATAAATATAGCTGTGTGGATGTGCTTCAGGGAGGTACTGGCTCCACGTAAGACCAGTTGGTCTGGAGTCCTATTGGCTTTGCTCCATGGGAATAACGCATGCAAACAGCTCTTTGACAGTGAAAGAGAACGATAGTGCTATGTATGCCTAGGAATGGCTTGGCTACCATCTCTTGTCATGTGCGAAGGTTTTTAAAGAGTCACTTAATGACTTAAAGAGGACCTGTCACTATGTCTAAACAGCCTCATGTCATACATCATCAGCGCTATCACCCTGAACAGTTTGATGTATCCCTTTAAGTGTTGATGGAAATTAATGTATGCTAGCCAAGTAGGCAGTAACTGTGGTTTCTCTGGGGGTGGGGTCTCTGTGTACTGTATATCATGCAGTGTTACCGCCCACTTGTCTAGTATACCCCAATTTGTATCAACACTAACCGGACTTATACCGAAAAAAAGGGCTAGGGCGTATTTTTGGGGTAGGGCTTATTTTTGGAGAAACACAGTATCTTTGGAATAGCTGAATGGATTTGGATATACAATACACCAAAATGGCATTGGACTTTTCAGACCAGGTGACAAGTCCTCTTTAAAGGGAGCTACCTCCAATAGGTGGCACTAGTGAGATAGTTCTCTTTTATTGCATGGATGTTACAAAAATGTTGTCAACAACTTATCGGTAAAATCTATACCAATATACTTGCTTATTTCTGGATATGTGTAAATCAAAGTCAGAGTTAATATACAATATAATTCAGTTTGCCTGTGTTGAAAGAATCCATCATTGGTGCTGCTTTAGTGACTATACCAAACAGGCGTATCCTCAAACCCCCAACACCCAGCTCACCATTTTAGACAGTTTTTGTCATAATTTAATAAAATAAGAATGTCATAAAATGATAAAATAAAAAAAAAAAACAGAATGTCCATACAGTATCCGGGTATCTAGATACTGTTATCATATAGCGCCTTTATAACTACAGTATAATGTATGGGGGTCTCCAATATCCCCTGCTGGAAGAAATGGGAAAGAACAAGGATCAAGTATGTTGTATTTCCATTGTATTGCTGGGACATTGGCAACAGTTTGTCTCCTCTCTTCTACTGAATGAATATGCACACTCAATGAGCATGTATGTTTTGGAGGAGGTCAAGAGAGATAGCTGTTGGGGGAAAGACAACTTACTTATGTGAATGACCAGAATTACTTGTGAAAACAGCTGGCAAAAGGTGCACACATCTGGTCAGCATGTCCAACTAGGACTAATGTTGAACAATAAACATAACAGTGTCTATAGTCTTATCATCCATACACCCATGATATTTCTAAGATGCAAGATTGGTTAAGCTATTGCCAGATACAACCACAGGTCTTTATCTCAAGCAAAGAATTTCACGAATTGAAGGAAAACCAAGAACTGGATGGATTGAATCAGAACTGTCCCAAGTGTCCTCCATACAGCAGATGTTAGGAGACAGGTTGCTGGTTACCACAGGCTTTTGATCTACTAACATGATTAGTTCCAACTTTATTCCTAGACAGACCTAAATTTTTCTTTTGATCATATACTTAGTTTCCCAAAGTGTAGAAAAAAAAAAAGCTTAGTACCTTAGCCTGATGTGAATTATGTGATGTTAAATTCTTTTGTGTCAAAATATGACAAAAGAATTGTAGGTAGGAAACCTTTATTGGCTAACCAGAGAAATTACATTGGCAATCTTACAGAGCACATGGCTCCTTCTTCAGGCTGGTATACAAATGAAGCATTCACTTGTAAACCGCCTGAAGGAGTCTATGTGCTCTGAATGCTTGCAAATGTAATTTTATTGGTTATCCAATCAAGATATCATAACTACAATACTTTTGTCTTTCTTGACACAAAAGTATTTATCACCGCATTTTAACAAGGTATAATAGGTTGTAGTTGTTTGTATCTGAGTCACAATTGTTTTATTATCGACAGGCCTCTATACATATGTACTTGTCACCTGAGCATAGAAATGAATGTGGAAAATGCACAAAACAGTGTTGCCTATTTCAGTGGCATTCACTCTCTGATAATATCTTGGAACCCTATTGGTGTCTAGTACTCTGTTACAATCTGACTTGATAACCATTGTAAACTGTAATGCTAGGAAAAAGCCTAAAAGGGGCTGCCAATGATTTTTGATCTGATCATGGAAGGGGGGACAACGCTGGCACCCATACTGATCAACTGTTTGGAGGAGGGGATATCCAGTCCATGTACTATACAATGCACGGAGCAGGAAGCAGATAGCTCCTCGTCCTGTATATTGACTGGCCACCGCTACTGCACCTCTACTCCCATTGACTTGACTAACCCCCTCCACTGATCAGATGTTTATGAAAACAAAAAATTATTAAAAAAAATCCAGGAAACCCCTTTAAGGATTATATGTAATTCTATGAGGTCTGCCAAAAGGGACATATATACAGGGTCTAAAAGAACGGGACAACATCCATTACACATCTGATTAGATGGCTTGACAATGGAAATTTTATATCCTCTACTAAAAACTTTTCTTCCATTACAAATCAGGGCCCAGGTTTCCACTATTAGATTTATGTGTTAAAGTCTATAAGATAGCCTGACAGTCCATGCTGTTAACAAATAAATCTAAACACAAAATTTACAAAATCTACCAAAAAATTATAGTTTAATTTATACGCACTCCATCTCTCGCAGAGACCAAAATTACAATGTACTAACTTATGTAAAAGAAGTAAAAAGCACCATGTAGGCAGCCTTTACTGCAGTCACCACGAACTAATAAAACCAAACTGGTGACAAGCTGCTCTACACGTATGCTCTTTTGTTCCCGGGACATTACAAAATATTATGAAAAACATAATATTATAGAGTAATACTCTTTCTGTAGTATTTAACTGTCAAGGTATAAAAGTCCACGGTTTTCCACAATTTAATACATTGTATTACAAAGAGCTGGAAATGTAGCCTATGAATACAGGTTTACATTTGAAGAGGTGGATGGCATGAGAAAAGGATTTCCAGATAAGAGCAGAGAAATAAAGGATTTCCTGGATGTAAGAATAGAAGGTAATGTGTATTAAGAGACACGTATTTGTAGGTTGTGGTTGGGATTTTGTATGCTGAATATGTGACAAGCACCCGGCAGTGGGGTTGATAGAGAAGGGAGGCATAAGAATAGCAAGGAGGAGGAAATAAATTAAACAAAAAAAAGTCAGGTGGTAGACTACAAAGGAGGGAAAATGTGGATAAGGGGTTGTTATTGATGGTTATCATTAAATTATGTGGAAGAGGGAAGTGAGATAAAGGAATATGTGATTTATCCATATAGACATGAAATAAGGTCTGTCAGCAGTTTCCATCCCTACAAACTCTTCACATTGCTAAATAGGTGCTGAAGAAGCAAATTCAGCCATCTCCATGTTTGCGATGATCTCTAAGCACATGTGAGAAAATTGTCTTTTCTTCAGTTGGGCACCATATGCTTATGAATTATTAAATGGTCATTGCTGCCTCAACTAACTTGTGCTCATATGATAGCTAATGGGATGACTAGCAAATAATATTCATTTCTTAAACTAAAGTTTTTATCCTAAAAGTTGGATTAAAGTGATGGCCAATAGAAGTTTCTTTCCCTCTACGTTGCCATCTTCTGCCTGTTGTCAAGTAAAATCTATCTCTAGCACCCAAGACACTAAGACAGGTTGAGGGAAGTGGGGTTGGCGCTTTGCTTTCAGTCTGGGTTTTCTATTGAGTTATGCCTATAATATTGGTAATTTCCTGTCCCCATATTCAAAGCCTGCTACAGTATGATGGTTCTATATGTAGCTACAACTACCCTGTGTGTCCTGCACATTTATGGCTCATTATACTGGCATTACTATATCCACTGTCAATAGCTACGCACACAGCATTTTTGCATTGTCCCATAGTCCCCTCACATTTGATGCCATTTACAGTAGTCACATTATAATATATACCAATACAATGTGCTAGAACACACAGATTAATTGTGACTGTAGATAGCTTTAAACGGGAGGCAAGAAACGGTTAATATTAGAGGTAATATTATGCATCTCATTATCAATGCATATGCAACACATGATAGGAAGTCAGGGAAAGGGAAAGTCCAAGCCCCCCCCTGATACCAAACTCCAGATGCAAGAAGGTATCGGGATCTCTGGGGGGGGAATAATTAAAAAATACTGACTATAAATACAATAAATAGCATGTAAGAAGCAAGTCCAGATTCAAGTGAAATGACAGGTCTGCTTCAAGTATCTACTGGGCAAGGAGGAAAACACTCTTGAAGTTCACCAACAAGACAGGGAGTTATTATTATTCTTATTGTTTATTTATATAGCACCATTAATTCCATGGTGCTTTACATTTGCGGATTTACATACGGTACACAAGATATACAAAACAGATAATACTAACAGTGACCAACTGGCACAGTGGGATAGAGGGCCCTTACAATCTATGGGGGAAGAGGTATAGAGACAGAAGGTGGGGGTAGAGGCTGTACAGATGGTGGTGTGGTGACAGTAGTGTTATTGGGGGTTGTAGGCTTTCCTGAATAGGTGAGTCTTCAGGGCCTTCTTGAAGCTTGTGATTGTGGGGAACAGTCTTATGTGTCTTGGTAATAAGTTCCAGAGTATGGGGGATGCCCAGGAGAAGTCTTGGAGACGATTGTGTGAAGAGCAGATAAGAGCAGAGCGGAGTAGGAGGTCTTTGGAGGATCGGAGGTTACGTGTGGGCAGGTAGCAGGAGACTAGGTCGGAGATATATGGAGGGGACAGGCTGTGGATGGCTTTGTATGTCAGCATTAGTAATTTGAACTCGATTCGCTGGGTAGCCAGTGAAGGGATTGACAGAGGGGGGCGGCCGATGAAGAATGGGGGGGAGAGGTGTATTAGGCAGGCAGCACAGTTTAAGGTGGACTGGAGGGGGGCGAGAGTGTTAGCTGGGAGGCCATGGAGAAGGGTGTTACAGTAGTCTAGGCAAGGTGGGAGATTATGAGGGCGTGGACTAGCATCTTTGTAGTTTCAGGGGTAAGGAAGGAGCAGATTCGGTGGATGTTCTTGAGTTGGAGGCGGCAGGAGGTGTTGAGGGTTTGAATATGCGGCTTGAAGGATAGGTCAGAGTCTAAGGTTATCCCAAGGCAACATGCTTGTGGGACTGGGGTGAGAGTGGTTCCATCAATTATGATAGATGGGTCAGGTAGGGGGATCGTGCGTGGAGGGGTAAAGATTATGAACTCCGTTTTCTCCATGTTGAGTTTGAGAAAGCGGGAGGAGAGAAAGGAGGCTACAGCTGCTAGACATACTGGGACTCTGGACAACAGGGAGGTAATGTCTGGTCCAGAGAGATATACAGTGCCTTGCGAAAGTATTCGGCCCCCTTGAACTTTTCAACCTTTTGCCACATTTCAGGCTTCAAACATAAGGATATATAAAATTTAAATTTTTTTTGGTGAAGAATTAACAACAAGTGGGACACAATCGTGAAGTGGAACGAAATTTATTGGATATTTTAAACTTTTGTAAAAAATAAAAAACTGAAAAGTGGGGCGTGCCAAATTATTCGGCCCCCTTAAGTTAATACTTTGTAGCGCCACCTTTTGCTGCGATTACAGCTGCAAGTCGCTTGGGGTATGTCTCTATCAGTTTTGCACATCGAGAGACTGAAATTCTTACCCATTCTTCCTTGGAAAACAGCTCGAGCTCAGTGAGGTTGGATGGAGAGCGTTTGTGAACAGCAGTTTTCAGCTCTTTCCACAGATTCTCGATTGGATTCAGGTCTGGACTTTGACTTGGCCATTCTAACACCTGGTTACGTTTATTTGTGAACCATTCCATTGTAGATTTTGCTTTATGTTTGGGATCATTGTCTTGTTGGAAGATAAATCTCCGTCCCAGTCTCAGGTCTTTTGCAGACTCCAACAGGTTTTCTTCCAGAATGGTCCTGTATTTGGCTCCATCCATCTTCCCATCAATTTTAACCATCTTCCCTGTCCCTGCTGAAGAAAAGCAAGCCCAAACCATGATGCTGCCACCACCATGTTTGACAGTGGGGATGGTGTGTTCAGGGTGATGAGCTGTGTTGCTTTTACGCCAAACATATCGTTTTGCATTGTGGCCAAAAAGTTCGATTTTGGTTTCATCTGACCAGAGCACCTTATTCCACATGTTTGGTGTGTCTCCCAGGTGGCTTGTGGCAAACTTTAAACGAGACTTTTTATGGATATCTTTGAGAAATGGCTTTCTTCTTGCCACTCTTCCATAAAGGCCAGATTTGTGCAGTGTACGACTGATTGTTGTCCTATGGACAGACTCTCCCACCTCAGCTGTAGATCTCTGCAGTTCATCCAGAGTGATCATGGGCCTCTTGGCTGCATCTCTGATCAGTCTTCTCCTTGTCTGAGATGAAAGTTTAGAGGGACGGCCGGGTCTTCGTAGATTTGCAGTGGTTTGATACTCCTTCCATTTCAATATGATCGCTTGCACAGTGCTCCTTGGGATGTTTAAAGTTTGGGAAATCTTTTTGTATCCAAAACCGGCTTTAAACTTCTCCACAACAGTATCACGGGCCTGCCTGGTGTGCTCCTTGGTCTTCATGAAGCTCTCTGCGCTTTAAACAGAACCCTGAGTCTATTACAGAGCAGGTGCATTTATACGGAGACTTGTACACACAGGTGGATTATATTTATCATCATCAGTCATTTAGGACACTTCTGGAGTGAGTTTGCTGCACTGAAAGTAAAGGGGTCAAATAATATTGCACGCCCCACTTTTCAGTTTTTTATTTTTTACAAAAGTTTAAAATAACCAATAAATTTCGTTCCACTTCACAATTGTGTCCCACTTGTTGTTGATTCTTCGCCAAAAAATTAAAATTTTATATCTTTATGTTTGAAGCCTGAAATGTGGCAAAAGGTTGAAAAGTTCAAGGGGGCCTAATACTTTTGCAAGGCACTGTATTTGGGTGTCGTCAGCATAGCAATGGTAATGGAAACCGTGGGATTCTATGAGTTGGCCAAGGCCTAGGGTATAGATTGAGAACAGGAGGGGTCCTAGGACGGAGCCTTGGGGGACGCCTACAGAAAGAGGGTGTGGTGGGGAGGTGGTGTGCGAGTGGGAGACGCTGAATGTGCGGTTGGTGAGGTATGAGGAGATCCAGGAAAGGGCCAGGTCTGAGATGCCAAGGGATGAGAGAGTTTCTAGCAGGAGGAAATGGTCGACCATGTCAAAGGCAGAGGAGAGGTCGAGGAGGAAGAGGAGGACAGAATAATGATTTTTGGCTTTGGCAGTTAGAAGGTCGTTAGTGACCTTGGTCAGGGCAGTTTCTGTGGAGTGATGGGGTCTGAACCCTGACTGTAGTCTGTCAAAGAGCATATTGGACAAGAGATAGGAGGATAGTTCGAAGTGGACGTGTTGCTCCAGTAATTTTGAGGCGTACGGGAGCAGTGAGATGGGCGATAGTTGGCTGGAGAGGATTGGGTCCAGGGAGGGTTTCTTAAGTATAGGTGTGACAGTAGCATGTTTGAAGGCGGAAGGGAAGGATCCATTGGTTAGGGATAGGTAGAAGAGATGGGTTAGGGCAGGAGTAATGTCTTCTGAGAGTTTTGGGATGAGATGTGACTGGATTGGGTCGAGTGCACAGGAGGTGAGGTGGGATTTAGAGATTAGGGTGGAGAGCTTTTCATCAGTGACGGTGGAGAAACAGGCTAAAGATGAAGCGCACCGAGCAGTTGAAAGGTTACTGTTCAGTAAATAAAACAGGAGATCCAAGAATCTCTTTGGTGCCAAAATAGAAGAGAAGTTACATAAGTGAAGAGTGGTGAAAAAGATTGTCAAAAGCTAAGGAGAGTTCCAGAAGAATTGGAACAGTCATGACTTTTAGGTTTATCAGCTGGTATGACTGGAAGCTTTGCGTTGGCAGGTTCGGTGACATCAGCATGTCTAAAAGAACAAAGTAGTAAACTCCACTTTATCTATTTTACTGTTAATACTACAGTGTGCAGCCCATGTTTAATAGAAAGTCATATTGTCATTGTTCCTCATGTTCTTTCAATACGATTATCATTACTTTGTGTATTTCACATTATTTTAAAATGGATAATTTGATAAAATTGGTGTATTATATTCTTGCTATTAAGCTTGAGATAATGCACCCATGAATAACATCACTTTTAGAATACAAAAACATAACTGTCTGCATTTTATCTTATTCAGGAGATGCGGCATATTGTACTCCAGAGCTGTACAAGGAATGTGCCGATCCTGCGCTAGGTAAGTCATTAGTATTTCTTTCATAATTACTAACCTAAAATATAAAACACATAAAACAAAGACTTTATTTTCAAAATGATTTTGCACAAATCTTCAATATAAATTCAGCAACAAATGCCATTAATTTGTTGCAGAACTTTGCTGCGGATTTCATCTTTGCTGAGTAACACATGCAGGCTTTGCTGCAAATTTGCCGTGGCCAAAACAGCAGCAAAAGGTTTGCACCACAGAACATACCCATTAGTTGTGGCAAAATCACCAGCAGCTTACCTGCTGTGAAATATTGGATGGCATTTCAAGAAATCCCATTCACACACTGCAGAAACAAGCCTGCAGTGCAAAGTGTCATTGTCAATTATTGCTGCATGTTTGCCTACAATTTTCAACCTTTGAAGTCAAAGTCAGCTGCCCAGGAATTGCAGCAGAAAATTGCGGCAAAACGTAGATGTTTTTGGCTGGTTTATGCTGTGGTTGGGTCTCTTGGGGCACGTCTGCAGAGGACATCCCCCAACCAACCCAACAAGTGGGGCCTTAGCCTAAGACTATCTACACTTTAGTAACATCATGCTTTCTATCTGAAATGCAGCCATGACAGCTGTGTCAGATCTGTATATCCCGAAAGACTGCGCTATTCTGGCTGTCAATAATACTGAAAAGGCCAAAATAAATGTGTTACTATGTTAATCCTAATTTCTTGGTTACATACAGATGAGATGAACATCAGCACGGGCTTTATTACAAAAGAGCAAATGGAATACATGAAAAACACATATAAGGATAAGCCCTTTGTGGCAAGATTCTGTGTGATAATATGCAAAATATGAATCCGCAGTATGCTCATGTATACGGATCATACAACATCAATATGTCACCAGAATTGTATCTGTATTACAGAGACATCCTCTAGGGAGGAACACTAGCATATATAAAGTCTGTGTGCCATTCACTGATGTCGTATATCAGATGAAATGCTTCCCTGCAAGCACTTATTTCACTACTTGCAGAAGAAACTTCATCCGTTAAGCAGTATATTACTTCCTTACCATTTTCTTTTGTACATGTATTATGAGCCTAAAGGCACATGTTTGTATGCATGAGACGTACGACTAAAGGCCATACAATTGTAGACCAATCTGTAGGAAGAATGTAATAGAGCAGGAGGAGCTAACAGTGATATACTGAGTTGTGGGGAAAGATTCAATATAACTAGAGATGAGCGAAGTATTCAAAAATTCGATTCGGCAACTTCGCCGAATTTCCCGATACGATTCTATTTGATCCGAATTAAATTACGGCAAATCGCGTAACAAAAACTATTGGCTGCAGAGAACCGGGGTTGGCGGCAAAATGGCGGAACCCCTTGGATGCCGTGGTCATGTTTGACCGCTGCATTCAAGTTGTTAAAACCCCTGATCGGTTATGGAGCAGGGTGTTAGGTGTCAGTTACAGCTAACACCCTGCTCCTTAACCGATCAGGGGTTTTAACACCTTGGATGCAGCTGTCAAACATGCCATGGGTGCTCACGAAGGGGTTAAAGAGATGTGAAATCACAGGGCTGGCTGCAGATTGGCTGCACGCATGGCATTGTGGGTGATCCCACGTTCCCAGAGTTCTTTGCCCCATGTCCTAACATGTACAGCAGCCATTTTGAACTAAATGTGATTCGTTACCATGAAGCGTGAGGAAATTCTGATTCGATCCGAATCGAATATTTCCTGAAATTCGGATCAAATTCCACTTCGTCAGCTTCGATTCGCTCTTCTCATTTCTTTATTTTTATATTTTCTCTTTATATGCTCAAAACAGTCCTCTAGTCATGGGGGCGGTGCTATCAGTGATTGACAGCTATATCTGTATTAGTCAGTCACTGTTAGGACTGCCCCCCGACTCAATTACAGTGTCTAAGCATAGAAAAGAGCAAAGAGATAAATGGATAAATGACAAGTGATACTGAATATTTTCCCATAAATCTATATATCAATCTGCTCAGCTCCTCCTGCTCTTTAACATGCTGCCTGTCAGCCTACAGATGCATCTATATTTTTAACACTCTCCATAAACGTCAATGGACAGATTACAACCAAATGAATGAATGCAGCATATTTCAGTCTGAAGCAAATTTTATGTGACCATGTGAAAAGTCCCATAGATTAAAGAGATTATCTGGGGAGTAATAAAATATACTAATGCATTCTCTGCAATGGTTGAGCTTTATTACCAATGTACTCCCAAAGCCCAGTTTATTATTTTTGCAGAAGGCTGCGGGGAAGGCCAGACCACTTCTTCAGTTCTTCAGTGCCGTATACAAACACTCTAGCTGTATGATGTCACTGACTCTATACAGACTCAGGCCGAATTGAGTTGGTAATGTGATTGAGAGTGGTAGCGGCTGCGGGGGAGAGATGAACGAGAGTTTCGGCTCCCCCCTGCAGCCCTCCACAAAAGTAATGTATAGGGCTGCAGGGGACTGGAGTGTACATTAGTAATAAAGCTTACCCAGTGCAGGGAATGCACTGGTAAGCTTTATTACTCCCCAGTAACCCCATTAAAACTGGTTCAATAACATAGATCGTATGCAGTAAATGCAAATGTGATATGGCTATAGATATGCTCAAATGGAATAAAAGACTTTTTGTACACAGTCATGTGTGGGGTGTTCAGTCCTTATTGTGCACTGCGCTAGGACTCGCATAGTCATATTTTGAGATTCCATATTTCACAGACTGATAAGTCCAATATATGGCATCTGATGCTTGTTTTCCTATTATAGCAGACTAAAAAATAAAACTCAATGTACAAGCATGTTTTATTGTGATATGCATGGCCCCATTAAAATGCATTAACACTGTATTCAGGATCCGTATGATATATTGTATGTATGTATGTAGAAACGTGACCCATTCATCAGCTGTATGCTAGTCCAAGCAGCATTGATTAAACCAGCCTTGCATCTTGACATCTTTTCGTCTCCTTTAATAATCTTGTTCTGCAAAATGGATTTTTTTTGTCTTTCTCTGGGATCTCAGGTCCTCTGCTGTTACCTAGAACACAATTATAATGGAACATCCTTACTTCCTCCAGCTACAGCGTAGACCTCTGAGCCACTGAAAACCTTCAGTAGAAAAGAGAAATTATGCATTGTGCCTTAACATCTTTATGCCTCATAAAATGTGTTGCAACTGCAAAAGTGGACGAACAGATTCCAAGAATTTCATTCGTTTTTAACCCTTGTTCTGTGGGATGTAAGCAACAAACACACTGATGTGCTACTTGCTTCTAGATGCCTGCAGCAGTATTACCTTCAGATACAAAATATTCCACTGTGAATGTCTCTAGCTTAGATATCTTGATATGCCATAATTGTCTAATGCCGGAAGGACAGAAATCCCCCTGACCCTCAAATTCCCTAGTGAGCTGGGCACATGTCTACGGCTCTCTCCATTCTATTCTATAGGAATTACAGAAACAACCAAGTTTGCAGGGTCAAAAGACTTCAATTATGCCCATAGGTGGGACCCCCACATATCAGATATTTATGGTATATGAATTTGCCAAGTGACAAAATCCTTTTAAACATGTTTTGCTCATGTTACTATCTTCTTGATTTTCTAGATTTTCTTGTAGAAAAGGATAATGACTACTGTGTGTGTGAAACTCCATGTAATATGACACGGTACGGGAAGGAGATGTCCATGGTGAAAATCCCCAGCAAAGCTTCTGCACGATATCTGGCTAAGAAGTACAACAAAAGTGAGCAGTACATAGCGTAAGTATAAAACACTTTATGAACTTTGGCTATGCTATGTGAGTATTTTCCATATGACGTATTGGATCACTGTGTAAAGTGTGTATACATGATGCCAAACAATCACTGGAAATGAGTGGTTGTTGGCAACAGAGAAAGCAATAGCAACTGGCCCTCTAACACTATGGGGGTCTAATGTCCAATGCAGGCAAAGGTGGAGGAGATGCTGCAAAATAAGAATGTTTCCAAAAATAGAAGTGTTAATAATTTATTTTTGTCAATTACCAAAGTGAAGTCAAAGAACAAAGGTGGAATCTGACGCTAGTGTTCACACTAGCGTTCAGCATTCCGTTCTTTGGGTCCGCTTGGGGACCCGAATAACAGAAACCTAATCCGCTTAAAAAGCGGTTACCTGTGGAAACCAGTGGACCTCATAGAATACAATGGGGTCTGCTGGGTTTCCACCCTGAAAAATGCAGAGAGAAAAGTCCTGCTCGTAGGACTTTTCTCTCCGCAATTTTCAAGCGTATTGGAGGACGGAAACCCCAGACAGAGACCGAGCGCTAGTGTGAACTTAGCCTAAATCACATCAATATTTGGTGTGACCACCCTTTGCTTTCAAATGCCTTTGCCTTATCAATTCTTCTCGGTACATTTGCAGACAGTTTTTAAAGGAACTCGGCAGGGAGGTATTTCCAAACATCCTGGAGAACTAAGCACAGATCTTCTGTGGATCTTTTGTAGATGAAGGCTTTCTCAGTCCTTCTACTGTATGTACAGCACACCATTAGATACATGTGACTTCATTAGTAGTTATCTGGAGTGGCCGGTTATGACTCTTTACAGGCATAGGACATTCAAGCTGAGCTTATACTTAACAATACCGCCGAGACTAATGTCTGTGCAGAACTCTGATAAATTCTGAATAGAAGTAAATTAAAAGTGACCATTTTGTACACCCATGCTGTGGCATTTAATAGATAAGGCTTGAGCTGAAATACAATTCCTAATTTTCAATTTGCCTTCAATCCGACTCTCAGGACATAGGCGCAGCCTCATTTTATTTGTCTAACAAACTCTTCAGAACAGTTTTAGTAGAATAATATAAGTATCTCACGGAGCACGAAGACCATCATAATGGCCGCTTGTGACTGAAGCCTTTTCTCAAGAAAAGCAGTCGAACATCTTCATAACGGACTTTAACATCTCTGTCTAGACTTTTGTAGCGCTATGGAAGTCCAACCGAGGGATTATTCTGTGGATCTTAAAATTGATTGACAAGTTTTAATTAATAATCTCTCAGTGCTTCATGTACGGATTGACACTTTTTATGTCCAGCCGGAACAGGATAAACCCCTTTTCTGTATAATGCTGAAAGAAGCACTTCATTATTAACCTGGCGCTAAAGATACAACTTATAGGAGATTTCATCCGTCTGTTGACAATATGCCACTCAAAGTGCAGAGCTACCGCACGCTCCGCGCTGAATATTAATTCCCCATGAATAACATATTGTGAATTAATAAACCATTGCATATGTAAGGATCCAGGTCTACTTGGGGTGGCGGGAATAGCCTTTCAATCAGCTAGGCTGTTACACTCTGCAAGATAGACATTGGATTGTTCTTGTGCTTTTATGGTTGGCAGATGTGCATTGCTGGTAGCATAATAAAGAAAAGCCTCAATTTTGTTAAGTAAATCCATAAATCATTCATCTGTCAGATAACTAGCATGGCATAGACAGCGGAAATATTCCGTACTGGAGATCTCTTTATTGTATGGTTTATTAAAATGTGGAAATGTAAGAAAGCTATAAAAGAAGAAGAAATTGTATAATTATGTCCTTTTCCTTAAAGAGTACCTTCCATTTCTACAGAAAGTCTAATCCAGCAGAACTTTACCATTATCCATGTGTCGGTGTGCCTTCATGCTGTGCTGCTCCATTTCTTCAATACAGAGCACCAATCTTCTGATGCCATTCAGGTCAACAGGAGTGTAGAACAATCTACCACCCTCCTGAATACAGATAGAGACAGTCAAAGAGGAAGCAGAGTGATATGCTGTCACATCCACGGGAGTCGGCTTAAGAAGTCTGAGGCTCTGTATTGAAAAAGCCGAGCACAACAGATTAATCACCCAGCGTATGTGCCCAATTTCATCAGAATGGTTACTACTACTGCATGGTTTCAGAAAAGAGGAGGTCATTAACCCCTAAATGATGTGGACTGTTATTGCCTTCAGGGCACTGCAAATTTTTTGCTTTTTTTTTCACCCTGTCTTCTGAGAGCCACAACTTTTTTATTTTTCCCGTCGACATACATGCTTTGAGCAAGACAAGTTGTATTTTATAATGGAAACATCTTGGGATACATGTAAAGTTGTATTATTTTCGAACAGAGGAGTAAAAATTAAATAGAAATTTGCAGGGGTGCTTAGTTTGGGTTTCATTCTATGGTGTGCAGTAAAAATGACATGTTCTCTTTATTCTGTGGGTCACCATGACTATACCGATACTTTATGTATAACTTTTTACTTTTCAATACACTTCACAATAATACATTTAAAATTAAGTTCATCTCAATAATTTGAGAGCCTTAAATTTTTAATTAAATATTATTATTATTAATGTTTTTGCAGGATTAAGTAGTTTTTATCAGTACATTTTGCGGTATATGCACCTTTTTCAGCACTTTTTATTCAGTTTTTTTTTCCAGACAAAATGAACAAAAACAGAAATTTTGATTTTTGTTTTTCCTATGGATAGGTCATCAGTATCCAATACCCCTTTAATAAATTTCCCACATAGTTTCTTGCTTAGAATCTTCATGTATGAACCAAGACATAGCAAATTTATGGTCTCCTATACACAGAGTATGACTCTTTTTCTGCCATCAACTATTTGGCGGGAAAGTTTTAAAAAATAGTAAGTACTCCTGCCACTCAGTAGAGTCCTAAACCCCAGCTCTAGCTCTTCCAGTATAGACAGTTATGACATATCCACAGGATATGCCATACCTACATCATTTGAGCCATGACTAAGGGGCTAGACGCCCTGAAACGCGTAGGCTTGGTTACGGATCCTCTTCACATGTAACTGTTGTTACTTTTTTATTTTTATATGAATTAAAAGTTATATTTTATTTAAATTTCTGGATGCTGGAACCTGCTTTTATTCTCTATTTTCCTAACATTCTGCTCCAACGAAGTCCGGAGAGTGTTCTCTGCATCCTATGATACATTTTCTATGGAACTAATTGACATATGAATATGGTGAGCCGAAGATTTAATTTTCTTTTATTCCATACCTACATCATACAGGCAGGTCCCACCTGGAAACCTTACCTTTCCTGAGAAAAGGAGTCCTTTGTCCTGCATGGTGTGGTACCACATCCATGCAAAGGATGACTAGAGAGGCCCTGTGTAACCTGTTGAACTGATGGTTGTATATGATAGGAAACAATGGTGCCACAATACAGTATATACATATTATCAGAATTTCTCCATGTAGAGTCTTTTAACAAAAGAACAGGAAAGCTGCAGAAATTCCTGAATGTATTTTAGCAAAGAATTTTGTAAGCAATTGTAGGAAGGGAGTCATGTCCATAAAAAGTATGGATTATGGAATATCTGAATATGTCACTTTCTATAAAATGTACAATATATCTAAGGGGAACATACCACTAACCATTGACTATTAATAATACATTTTATTTATGTGTATAGTGCCAATATATTCTGCAATACTTTACAAATCATAGGCTTCATGTATAGACAAGATGAGACATTACAGAGTATTAAATCACTTCACACAATAAAAATGAGGGCCCTGCTTGCAAAAGCTTACAATCTCTAAAATACCTTTCTCGTCTCATCTTTGAGAGTAGATTCACACACCACAACTACCACCACGGCGACAACAGCCCACCAACAGGTAAGAGATATGATGGATCTTACAGACAAAGTCTTCTTTTATACATTTTGTTAATATGCAGACAGTGTATGACAAAAGATATGATATGATAAAAATAGGTTTGCATTTATATAAGGGGCACATTCCTAACCAGATTCATGATGACAGGTCCTTTAATAGAGAAGCCGGGGCGTTCAACAGTTGGTCTCTGCGTGTCTGACCTTACGAAGCTTCTTCAGACCGCTATCATAATGTGGTAGGAGCGCTGGTGGATAAATGGCCAAACACGTAACATAATTACATTTTCCCTGGAAATTTTTCTGTTTTTATCGCTGTCCACATGAAACATTTCAATCTCATTTTTACATATTAGACTAATTTTAGAAAATTACAAACCATTCTTTGTAGTGGTTCCCTGGGACTGTGTGCACTGTCAATGTGCTAGCCGTGTTTTTCATGGAAAGCACACTGAGGCATTATATTTTATGGCCCCATACACATAATCATGTATTATCACAGGCCTGTGTATGAGGGCCACAAGTCGGGGGAAAACTCAGGACCGGTCCTATTCCTGTCTGTTTTGCGGCCCAGCCTCAGTGAAGTAAATTAATGGCTCCGTAGAGACATGGGCAGCACAGAGCCATCATCCAAGTGCTGTCTGTGCTGTTCAACCACTGACCAGTTTATGCACATGGTCGTCTGCAGGAGGTCTTAGGCTCAGTGGACAATGCATCTGAGCCCTACCTTAAAGGGAATTTCCAACTTATTTTTATTGATGACCTCTCCTCATGATAAGTCCTCAATAATAGATTAGAGGTGGTCCAACACCTGGGACCCCTGCTGATCAGCAGTTTGAAGGGGCCGCCACACTCACCCAACCGCAGTGATCTCTTCACTCTTCACATATGATTCATCTGTGATGTACAGTCGTGGGCAAAAGTTTTGGTACCGACATAAATTTTTGACCTTTTAGTCAGATATTTGTATGGTATACTGAAGAATAATTCTAAGCATTTCATACATTTTTTAACTTTTATTGGCAAATATACCAGGTTTATGTAAAGACTTAATATTTACAATGTTGACCCTTATTTTTCGAGACTTCGACATTCCGCCCTGGCATGCTGGATAACAGCTTCTGGGCCAAATCCTGACTGATGACAACCCCTTCTTGTCTAATCTGTGCTTGGAGTTTTTCACAATTTCTGTGTTTATGTTTGTCCACCCGCTTTTTGTGAACTGACCACAGATTTTTAATGGGATTGAGGTCTGGGGAATATCCTGCCCATGGACCTAAAATATCAATGTTTTGTTCACTGAGCCACTTAGTTATCACTTTTATCTTGTTACATGGTGCTCCATCTTGCTGGAAAAAATGTTGTTCATCACCAATTTGCTCCTGAATGGTTGGCAAATTTTGCTCTTGAGGCTAAGGCCCCACGTATAGAGAAACAACAAGGCTGTATATTGAATTAATTAATAGATGAAATCAAGACTTAGATTATGTATCCAAATGGCTAAGAAACCTAGAAAAGTCTTTTCTGTAAATAAAACATAACTTTTAATAGTGATAAAAGTAAAATAAATATAGTGTATGAACAAACACACTCCCACTGTAAATGAATAGTACTGACTGTATACTTTATACACTGATGGAAGTAGCTATAAGTTGCCTTAAATTTATTTATCACCCAAAGTTGTCCCCAATCAGACCGATCCCGATATTCTATCTGGGAGTTGTACTACACGGTTGGATGTGAATCCACCAGGGGAGTATAAATCACTCATTCGCAAATCTGTATTCCCCCTTCTAATCTAGTGATGAATAACGTTCCCTCAGGGGGTACAAATATGTTGCCATGTACAAATTTCAAGAACAGGGAAATTCTTATTTTCTTATTTCTTTTCTAGTGGGAAATTCTCTGGAGCATATATATTTTTATAAAAAATCTTCCATTATTCCCACTAGTGCTATAATTTCCCTTACACTTTTTCTCTCTTTTTCTTTCCTTTCCTTTCCCTACTCTCCTTGTCTGTATATTTTGAGGAGACGGTTTAAGAGTTTGAGAGTTAGGGACAGGTAAATAAAAGTATCTATCCCTAAAGAGTCGGTATTATAGAATACTTTAACCCGTGTATTCGGGAAGCACTCTAGTAAGAACGGTATTCCAGTGTTCTCTGCGGCAGTTCAATTCAGTGGCCACTGCTGTTCTGAACCTCAATCAGGACACAGACTTGACTGTAGCTCCATCTTTTTGGTCCCCTGACTAACCTAATGTGGGGAAACGCATTGGGACATTTATTTTGCTGTAGCGCTGCTACTTTCCTGTACACTTGAGAAAGGGGTATAAATCCCGTAACGCGTGGTGTTGGAAAATAAAGTTTTTTTGATTCTATCAAGCCTGGGTGGAGCTCGGTTCCTTTTCTTCTGACCCGGGCTGTGGGTCAGATTCGGTCCTTCCTGTATATTTACAATTTTGTATGTCACTATGTGCATTGAATAGACGCAGAGAACACTGGAATACCGTTCTTACTAGAGTGTTTCCCGAATACACGGGTTGAAGTATTCTATAATACCGACTCTTTAGGGATAGATACTTTTATTTACCTGTCCCTAACTCTCAAACTCTTAAGCCTTCTCCTCAAAATATACAGAGAAAGGTAGTAGGGAGAGGAAAGAGAAGAAAAAGAGAGGAAAAGTATAAGGGAAATTACAGCACTAGTGGGAATATTGGAAGATTTTTTTATAAAAATATATATGTTCCAAAGAATTTCCCAATAGAAAAGAAACAAAAAAATAAGAATTTGCCTGTTCTTGAAATTTGCACATGGCAACATATTTGTACCCCCTGAGGGAACGTTACTAATCACTAGATTAGAAGGGGGAATACAGATTTGCGAATGAGTGATTTATACTCCCCTGGTGGATTCACATCTGACCGTGTAGTACAACTCCCAGATAGAATATCGGGATCGGTCTGATTGGGGACAACTTTGGTTGAGAAATAAATTTAAGGCAATTTATAGCTACTTCCATCAGTGTATAAAGTATACAGTCAATACTATTCATTTAGAGTGGGAGTGTTAAAAGTTATGTTTTATTTACAAAAAAGACTTTTCTAGGTTTCTTAGCTGTAAGGCCCCACGTAGCGGGCCGCAGCAAAAAAGCGCTAAGGGAAAAACCGCAGAGGCAACTCATCGCGGTTTTTTTCCGCATCCTTTTCACAGAAAGTCTGCAGAGATTTCCTCTGTAAACTTTCTGCTTCCATTATACCTATAGGGAAACCACCGTTGTTTCCGTAGGTTTAATTGACATGCTGCGATTTCCAGAGCCGCAACGCTTTTGGAAATCTCAGCATGTCTGCTGCGTGGTTTTTTTCACAATGTGTGGATGGGAAGTGCTAGAATCCCATGCACTTTGCAGAGACTTTGCAGATGCTTAGATCCCATTCTTTTTTTATGGGTGTGTTCTTAGGCAAAATTGTGAGTGGGCCTTGTGTGAAAAGCAACCAAACACATGAATGGTCTCAGGATGCTTTACTTTGGCACCACACAGGACTCATGGTTGCGCTCACCTTTTCTTCTCTGGACAATCATTCTTCCAAATGTGCCAAATATTCTGAAAGGGGCTTAATAAGAAATGAGAAATAAAATAATTTTACTCCAGTCCTCTGCAGTCCAATACCTGTACTTCCTTGTACTTCCTGCAGAATGTCAGTGTGTCCTTGATGTTATTCTTGAATAGAAGTGGCTTCTGGAAGAATGATTGTCCTGGGAAGAAATGCTGAGCACTGCCATGAGTCACGTCATGCCAACAGTAAAGCATCCTGAGACTTTTCCCAATAATCCAGAAGCACTTTGGTGATGAACAATGCTTTTTTGAGCATGATGGAACACCATGTCACAGGGCAAGAGTGATAACTAAGTGACTCAGTCAACAAAACCTTGAAATTTTGGGTCCATGGTCAGTAAACTCCCCAAATCTCAATCACAGTGAGAACCTGCTGTCAATCCTTTAAAAAGCAGATGGACAAACAAAAACACAAAAATTGTGATAAACTCCAAGCACAGATTAGGCAAGAATGGGTTTCCATAAGTCAGGATTTGGCTCAGAAGCTGATATCCAGCATGCCAGGGCGAATTGAAGAAGTCTGGAAAAATAAGGGTCAACACTGTAAATATTGAGTTTTTACATAAACTTTATACATTTGTCAGTAAAAGTGTAAAAAATAATGAAATGCTTAGAATTGACCTTCAGTATATCATAGAAACATCCAACTAAAAGATCACTAAACTAAAATCACTGAAGCTGCAAACTTTGTGAAAACCAAAATTTGTGCCCCATAGTGGCCCCTGCACACATTATAATGCCCCATAGTGGCCCCTGCACACACTATAATGCCCCATAGTGGCTCCTGCACACACTATTATGCCCCATAGTGGCTCCTGCACACACTATTATGCCTCACAGTGGCCCCTGCACACACTATTATGCCCCATAGTGACCCCTGCACACAGTATTATGCCCCATAGTGGCCCCTTCACATAGTATTATGTCCCATTGTGGACCACCCATGAACAATTATTATACTCTGGGGTCTTTTCAGGCCCCAGAGTATAATGATCGGAGACCCAGGGGAGGATACAAACATAAAAAACTGTGTTACTTAGCTCTCCCTGGCTCCGGCATACTCCCTGCTACCTTCGGCCTTCTTCAATATTGGACCAGACATCACGTGAGCCGGGTATGCGTTGTGACGCATAATGACGTCGGCCTGGCTTGCATTGATGTCTAGGACGTCACAGAGGCCCAAAGCTTGCTGGAGCGCAGGAGAGGTAAGTAACAGTAGTTTTTATGTTTCTCACCTCCCCTAGGTCTCCGATCATTATAAGACCCCAGAGTATAATGATAGCAGTGTTTGTGGGGTTCGCGGGCCGGCGCCCTTACTTACCGATCCCCGCTCCTGCTCACAGCCACCTCCGCTTCTGTAAAATGGGAAGCGCGGCCATGAGCAGGAGCGGGGATTGGTAAGTAAATAGGGCCTGTTACCTGCTGGGGTTACAACAGCAGGTAATGGACTATTAAAAAAAAAAAAAAAACATCAGGGGCCCACCGGGCCCCCTAATGTCCTGAGCCCTGTGGCAACCGCTACCACTGCTACCCCGGTATTTACGCCACTGGATTTGAGAATTCCCAATACACGGATAGATGGGAGAACCTGGTGAAATTGGCAGATATGGCTGCCATTAATCTGATGTGTTGGTGCTCCCTTATAGAGAAAAATCACAATCAGTAATCCTCCATGTAATGGGAATATAGAAAGAAACAGCAAAGCAAAGGAAATAAGAAAATAAAACAGAAAACTGTACAGATTCATGAAAAGTATTAAAGATCACATAATGTGGTTTATAGCGCAGCAGACTCCTTGGAAACAGAAAAGCTCTGGACTGGCTTCAGTACACACGCAGCCAAGTGTCGCTGAAAGTTATTTTAAAATAGCAGCTCTGATGTGTGAAGACGCTGGAGTGTCTGCCATGTAGTTTTCAGTATCGTAGAGCAGATATTGCTATGTAGACAGCTGCAAGACATTGTGATAGAAAATGAGTTCTGCATTAAAAGAAAATGTGTCTTTCAGCCATATGGGAGGTAGTAAATCAGCATCCAAGGTCGGATGTTTGCTGCTATGCTGGAAGCATGCACACACAGGAAAAGGTCAGCTATTTATTTTCCTTTACAGCACATTTTTATCAATTCAGGCTTACTAGACTTCAGATATTATAATAGGGATTAAATGCAGATATGGTGGAGGTATAAGAGTCATGTGCAAGACTAGTGAGAGAGCCATCTTTGATATATTCTAGACATGCCCATCAGGGCCACACAGTACAGAGTCACATGGACAAAGTAGACTGGAGGAACAAATAGTTATTGGCCTGTGTGCGATCGTAATCTAAGGGTTATTAATCCATGACACAAGACTTAGGCTACATTCACACTACCATGATTAATAGACGTGTGATGTCTGTTTTTTTTAACGGACGTCACGTGGCAGCATTAGATTCCATATCAGTGAATGGGGGCTATTCACATGACCATTATTTTGAAATATAGGTCATGTCCTAATTTTGTCTGTTTTCAAGGATTTCTCCATACACTCAAATGTATGGAGGATCTGTGAAAATGGGTACCCCTCGGGTGCAAGACGGCTGTGAAAAATAGATGTTTTTCACCACTGTTTTGCACCTTGGTCATCTGAATGTAGCCCCATTGGGACACATTTATTAAACTACTTGTGCCGTTTTTGGTGTAAATTGTTCCTTTTTCTGCCCAAAACTTCATTAATGAAGTATTTGCACCCTTTTTTTTCCAGATGTTATGCTGCTCTCGCCACTTTTGCGTTTTGGCGAGAAAAGGGGATGTGGCCTAAATGAAGATCCTTTTCGCACTGTATTTATGACTCGCACCTTTTTAAAAAGGAGCAAAAAAAAGGCGCAATTACACTCCAGTCCATGGGCAGCGTAAAAGAATCTGTCAGGTTAGAAAGCACTAAAAAGGGGCAATTGCGCAATTTTTTAGCAATTACGGCTTTTTGAACAAAAAAGGGGCAAAGTGCACATGGCCAGAAAACGCGCATCTAACATGCGCAACATTTAACAAGGAGGTGCGCCTGCATCATAAATAAGCACCACAGTAAAACTAGTCAAAAAAAAAAAGGCGCACCTGCGAAACGTATGGTCAAAAAAAGGGGCAGATGATAACCCCCAATGACTCTATGGAGTTACTCCATTTCAGTAAACAGACATTAGGCACAAATTATTGCACAGATTTCAACCTTTGTATTGCATAGAATTAAATCTTTGGTGAAAATTAGCAGCATATACTGTATGTTGCAGATCTTAAATCCGCATGTCTACACAGATTATGTGCGGAAGTTTTTTTTACACAGCATGTGGATGACATTTATTAAAATCTTGTCACTTTGCT
Source organism: Leptodactylus fallax (assembly GCA_947044405.1). Lineage (NCBI taxonomy): Eukaryota > Metazoa > Chordata > Amphibia > Anura > Leptodactylidae > Leptodactylus > Leptodactylus fallax. The sequence goes on from CAMRHE010000810.1 coordinate 201,676, forward strand.
GCGACTAAATTGCTGCAGATTTTCAGCATGGAGATTCCACATGCTAATTCCCAGAACATACTATGAGGGTAAGGCCCAACGTGGTGGGAAAGATGCTTTTTTGTTGCAGATTTTGCTGCTGCTGTTGTAGCCAAACCAAGCAGTGGCTACAAAAGGAATGGGAAATATATAGGAAGTTCATATACTTCTACTTTCTGCTCAATCCACTCCTGGCTTTGGCTCAAAAAACTGCAGCAAGATCTGAAATAAAAAAGCAGCTTTTCTGGGGCCTTAGGCTGAAAGGGAAAAATGTCTGTGTGATGGCCAATTTTGTATTTTTGGCCTCTTAGTAATTCCATACCTCCCAACTTTCAAAGAACAGAAAGAGAAATTCAGAAATAAATTTGCACTGGCGGAAAATTTAGCTCCACCCACTTCTATGTTGACTCTGCCCACTATCATCCATTTTTCTTTGTGCCTCCACGCAGTATAATGCTCCTACAGTCACCCTAACATTATATGTCCCCACATTATAATGTTTCCCTACAATTTCCCCACAGTATTAAGTCCCTCTCCTGGTGCTCCAGTTTAAACTGGCGGAAACTAGAGGGGGACATGAAACTGGGGCAGCTGGAGCGGAACATTAAACTGGGGGCAACTGGAGGGGGAAATGTCCCCTTCCAGCTACTCCCACGGTTTAATGTTCTCCACCAGTTTCCCCCAGCTTAATGTCCCTTTCCAGTTTCCCTTAGCTTAATGTCGGCGTCCTGTGACCCCCCATTGTTTAATGTCCCCCTCCAGCTGCCCCAGGTTTAATTTCCATATTAATCTCCCCCCCAGTTTAATGTCCCCCTCCATCTGCCAACAATTTAATGTCCCCCCTTCATCTGCCACCAGTTTAATTTCCCCCTTCATCTGCCACCAGTTTAATGTCCCCCTTCATCTGCCCCCAGTTTAATGCCCCCCTCCATCTGCCCCGTGTTTAAGGCTCCCCTTCATCTGCCCCCAGTTTCATGTCCCCCCTTCATATGCCCCAAGTTTCATGTCCCACCCTTAATCTGCCCTTAGTTTCATGTGGCCCCTTCATCTGCCACAGGTTTCCTGTTCTCCCTCAATTTGCACACAAAGTTTAGCCAGGATGTGCAGGTGCGATGTGACGTCATCACATCACGCCTACAGCTCCTGGAGCTGGAAAACACACGGGGAGCACAGTGGTGAAGCGGGAGCTGTTTGCGGATAGCTCCTGCTTCATTCACCATTGTATTCAATACATCTGCGTCCAGAGGAGTTGAAACCAGGACATACCTCCTGCCGACCAGGACGGTGAGACAGGACCCGGAATCTGGGACTGTCCCACTGAATCCCGGACGGTTGGGAGGTATGTAATTCTTATGCATGTTGGTGCTCCTGATTGAAAATGTACATCAGTCAGGAACTGGCATAGATTTCTGATATAACTCATGCTGGTTTTCTGCAATAAGTTATAGTAAATCTAATAGATCAGAGCGTCTCCACCCCAGTCCACCTAGATTCCCACTCTACCCCACATGTCTAAAAAAGTAGCAAGTGAGGTGCAGGGGCTGAGATGTGCCACAGTGTGCATCCGCCTTAGTAAATGTGGCCATTGCCTTTAGTGGGGCTATTTACATGTCTGTTTTTTATGGTCCAATTGAACAAACCACCTTTTTGTCCGTTTTCAAGGAGCTGTCAATAGACTCAAATGCCCCTGATATGCAAAATGACTGTGAAATAAATGGATGATTTTCACAGCCATTTTTTACAATGTTTATGTGTATGTAGCCTTAAGCTACAGATATAACCTACCATTTATAACTAGAGTTGTAATGTAAAAGTATGGAAGTGTTTTTGCATGCATTACATCACATGTAAAATTTGTGCATACAAATCTATGGAAAGGAAGGTTGGTTTAGAAGCTGAAACAATCTTTCATACCACCATATAGAGGTCATACAGACGTACGCAGAATTTACCCAAATGAAAACATCCATATTTCACATAACTATGATACCATTCAGAACAGAGTATCAGATGGTGAGGTTCGTCCATATCTTGTGTGCATGAGAACTTATTGGCAAGACTCAGTTACTGCTGTTTCTGGACGCAGAAGGAATGGACTGGGTATGGATTAGTTTCATTTGATGCAGCTTTTCCTCCTTTCCTATCAATTAGAATCTACTCTGTAAATCTATGGAATATGTGATTGATGGAAGTTTTGCCTAAGAGGTAATGGATGAGTTTACTTCTACATGTGTTGCCAATACTTGCATTTTATTTATCACTCCTGCTTTGCGGCACATGTAAAGAGTTGACCTGTGTAGGATCTACTTTGCTTTTTACTTCTAATCACTTTTAGTATAGGATACATAATATACATTAGGGCGCAATATATAATTTATAGATGAAACACAGTAATGAACACAGCAGCTCTAAACTAGCCAGTGTATTCTATACATCTTCATATTAGAACATATCACATAGGGCAGATTTACTAAGCTAAATGTGCCAGAATTCTGGCTTAATTTGTGCAAAAAATAACTCGCCTACACACTATGCAACACATCTGTTATGTTTCAGACACTTTTTTTCACCTTATGTGTGACAGAATTGTGCCAGAATTCTGCAAAGTAAGCCAACTAATAGGTGGTATGAAGTTAAACTAGACAATCTACAGATGTACAAGATATATCATCTGGCATCAGCCACTGTACTAAATATGGCCTATTTTAAGATTGTCTAGTGTAAATTGGCAATGTCTGAAGATGGTTTCGAACAAGGGATTTTTAATGAGTTGCAGAAGATTAAGGCTGAGGCCCCACGTTGCTTTTTTTGTTGCAGATTTTGCTGAGGTTTTCTGAGCCAAAGCCCAAAATGGTTACAACAGAATGGGATATACAGTGGGTACGGAAAGTATTCAGACACCTTTACATTTTTCACTTTTTGTTTCATTGCAGCCATTTGCTAAAAGCAAAAAAAGTTCATTTTATATCTCATTAATGTACACTCAGCACCCCATCTTGACAGAAAAAAAAACAGAAATGTAGATATTTTAGCAAATTTATTAAAAAAGAAAAACTGAAATATCACCTGGTCATAAGTATTCAGACCCTTTGCTCAGTATTGAGTAGAAGCCCCTTCCTTTTTAGCTAGTACAGCCATGAGTCTTCTTGGGAATGATGCAACAAGTTTTTCACATCTGGATTTGGGGATCCTCTGCCATTCTTCCTTGCAGATCCTCTCCAGTTCCGTCAGGTTGGATGGTGAACGTTGGTGGACAGCCATTTTCAGGTCTCTCCAGAGATGCTCAATTGAGTTGAGGTCAGGGCTCTGGCTGGGCTAGTCAAGAATGGTCACAGAGTTGTTCTGAAGCCTCTCCTTTGTTATTTTAGCTGTGTGCTTAGGGTCATTGTCTTGTTGGAAGGAGAACCTTCGGCCCAGTCTGAGGTCCAGAGCACTCTGGAAGAGGTTTTCTTCCAGGATATCTCTGTACTTGGCCGCATTCATCTTTCCTTCAATTGCAACCAGTCGTCCTGTCCCTGCAGCTGAAAAACACCCCCATAGCATGATGCTGCCACCACCATGTTTCACTGTTGGGATTGTATTGGGCAGGTGATGAGCAGTGCCTGGTTTTCTCCACACATACCACTTAGAATTAACGCCAAAAAGTTCAATCTTCATCTCATCAGACCAGAGAATCTTATTTCTCATAGTCTGGGAGTCTTTCATGTGTTTTATGGCAAACTCTATGCGGCTTTCATATGTCTTGCACTGAGGAGAGGCTTCCTTCGGGCTACTCTGCCATAAAGCCCCGACTGGTGGAGGGCTGCAGTGATAGTTGACTTTGTGGAACTTTCTCCCATCTCCCTACCGCATCTCTGGAGCTCAGCCACAGTGATCTTTGGGTTCTTCTTTACCTCTCTCACCAAGGCTCTTCTCCCATGATTGCTCAGTTTGGTTGGACGGCCAGGTCTAGGAAGAGTTCTGGTCATCCCATACTTCTTCCATTTAAGGATTATGGAGGCCACTGTGCTCTTAGGAACCTTGAGTGCTGCAGAAATTCTTTTGTAACCTTGGCCAGATCTGTGCCTTGCCACAATTCTGTCTCTGAGCTCCTTGGGCAGTTCCTTTGACCTCATGATTCTCATTTGCTCTGACATGCACTGTGAGCTGTGAGGTCTTATATAGACAGGTGTGCGCCTTTCCTAATCAAGTCCAATCAGTTTAATTAAACACATCTGGACTCCAATGAAGAAGTAGAACCATCTCAAGGAGGATCAGAAGGAAATGGACAGCCTGTTAGTTAAATATGAGTGACACAGCAAAGGGTCTGAATACTTATGACCATGTGATAGTTCAGTTTTTCTTTTTTAATAAATTTGCAAAATATCTACATTTCTGTTTTTTTTCTGTCAAGATGGGGTGCTGAGTGTACATTAATGAGAAATTAAATGAACTTTTTTGCTTTTAGCAAATGGCTGCAATGAAACAAAGACTGAAAAATTTAAAGGGGTCTGAATACTTTCTGTGCCCACTGTATATGGGAAGCTCTTATACTTCTACCTTTTGCTCTATCCATTCCTGGCTTTGGCTCAAAAAACTGCAACAAAATCTGCAACAAACAAAGCTGCGTTTCCACATTGTGGGGCCTCAGCCTTATGTGTTTTTTTTTTTTGGTGGATTTTTGTGGCATTTTTGGCACAAAAAAGCAGTGTCCAGATATTAAAATATGAAACTCACTACATACATTGCGTTTTCTTCCATGACGTTCAGTGCCTGTTTGGTGCCTGTTTTTCCAAAATGCAGAATGCACTGGGTTTGGTGTTTTTCCGTATTAATTTCATTATATGTCATTAAAAAACAACTGAAAAAAACACAGTACACATTTTTTATGAAAAAAGGGGAAAAAAATGCCCAAACACAGGCCATTAACAAAATATTTGTCTTTTTCAGACACAAAAAAAGAAAGCTATTCAAAAGCTATGTGTGAAGGTAGCCCAAATCTGTAAAAAAAAAATCTGCCCAATATTTTCTACTTATGCTTGTAATAAAAGGTGCTACAGTGCAGGGTGAATATGAACTTTCTAAAGACTATATGAAAGCAGTATAGGCCATCAGTAACAGAAAATCTTAGAAGTCAAAGATAGCCAGAGGAGTAGAAGGCTACCCTCCTTTTGGATAACTGCAAGGCACAAGCTCACCAGCTTAAGAACTTCCAAACTGGTAAATCTTCACAACCTTCCATCACATGTCATGTTTTTATTGAAGCCGATGGATAAGGAATGGTGTCATCCAGAGTTGCAAATAAGAACTACATTATGGAAACTGATGAATCCTGACAGCCGTGTTGTGACATCTAGCCCTACAGGTCTGCTATCTCTGATGTTACTTTGGAATGGATGCATATAACGGAGACTACTCTACTAAAAAAAATGGTTAAATTGTGGTTTGCCTTTGATTTTATGACAGGTCTTCATACAGAGTTGGAAGGTTTTGATATAGGCCAAAGCTTTTCTGACAACAATTTGCAAAATCTTATAGAAGGCCCAAAGGTGACCCAATCAGCAGGGTGTATGAAGAGGAGGTTGAGAAATGGATAGATGTTGACAAGGACCTGCCTGGTGTTGAAGAGTTCAGTGAAGGACAGTTTATTCTGGATGTTTTAAGTCTTGAGGAAATCCTAACTATATGTGATCCCAAGATTTAGAATTGGTCATTAATTGTATTGGGTTTTTAGAAACCAAGATATATCCCATGGAGCGGAAAAAAAGTCTTCTACAAAACTGATAGACCACACAACAAAAAGCCCATGAAGCTGCGTCTTCTCTATTATTGTGGTGATTTTATGTGTTTTTCAGCTTTCTTGTTTTTTTTCTCTAAAAGTGAATCTGTCAAGAGTGGAATTGTTTTTCGCACTGATTTGTAGCAACGCTGTGCTATTGTTTGTTTACTGGCTTTTTATTAGAAGTGTACAATTTTTGGCAAGTAGTTGTAAGGATCTGTCTTGGCAAATATCGTTGGTGATAACGTTATAGTAGTTGTTGTATACTAACTACAGTAGTTTAAATGTTGGCCTTCGGCAAGACTGTAGGAGGTCTGGAAGATTTTCTTTAATAAAAAAGAACTGAATTGTTGGCTTTGTTTTTATTTTATATATTTTTATTGCTGTCCAGTATAATATAATGTAATACAATAGTCATTCTTTGGACCAATGATGGTGCTGTCTCTTACGTCTTTATAGCAATGGCAACACCCTCATTGCTCCTAAGACTTCTTTTGCATATTGACAAAAACAGCAATATCTCGGCTACGACGACACAGATTTACAAGGGGAAAAGACCATTTGATTCAGGTGACCCTAACCTATCTATCTGTAAGGGTTGATATGCTGGGTCCAGGTAACAGGCTACCTTTATATTAAATATTATTCTTATTTGTATGATAATGATACATTGTAACATGGAAATGGTTGTTCTTTGTAGCTGACCCTACACTTTAGATAGCTGTTGTGTGTAGGTTTTCCATAGGGAGAGTGGACACTTCTAGTGGCAGCGTATTTCTGGTGGGAACAAAGACATTTGTTGTGAGAGTAGAATCATGGCAGCTCAACAAGCAACAGATGGTTGGCAGGAAATCTGAGGGTTGGACTAACTGGATAGAAAAATGTGTCTAATAGGTAATAATTGTGTAGAAGGCATTTACATTCAATTTTTTTGGTGCAAATTACGACATAATTGTGCCACTTTTTATTAGGAAATCTGCCCCATTAAGAGTTGCAAGTTGGGTATGCACATTCTTTGTATGTATCTTATATCTGTTATTGTTGCAAGGTTATCAGTTCCTCATGATTGTAATTTGGCACTTGGACAACCATGTTCCTTAGATTTGGTGTCTATTTGTATAAGACTGAGGCCCCACGTGGCGGAAACGCCACGGAAAAAAATGCGGCATTTTACAGTCACAGCAAAGTGGATATGGGATTCTAGTGAATCCCATACCCACTTTGCGGTAAAGGACACGCGGCGATTTCCAAAACCGTTGCGATTTTGGAAATCGCAGCATGTCAATTATACCTACGGAAACTCCACCGGTTTCCCTATAGGTATAATTGAAGCAGAAAACCCCTGCGAACTTTCTGTTCAACACGCTGCGGAAGGAACTGCGATGCGTTGCCACCGTGGTTTTTCCCGCAGTGCTTTCTTGCTGCAGGACGCCACGTGGGGCCTTAGCCTAAGAAATGAAGAGAATCTTTAGTTTAGCGCGTAACTTTGAGGTCATTGTGGCACATACTTTAAGAAGCATATCAAAAGTCTAGATACATCTAAATGTATATGTCATTGCAACATCCTCATGGCAAAACCTATGTAAAGAAGGGGCCTTTAACTACAAAAAGCTTGTTATTTGTCAGTATTTTTTATGTTTCCCTTGATAGGTATTGAGTATACTATAAATATTACTATTATTAAGCAGTATTCATTGTTATATTGTGCTGAAACTAGGAGTCCTTATGTCAACTCTGTAAGAAGTCATTTTTTTGTTCTTACAACGCTGTGAAGATCTGAGTTGGATGGTGAAGCTTCCGGCTGGCATGCAGACAGACTAAGATAATGTAAAGACAACCTGCTGTGACGGATTCTCTTTACATTTCAATATAGCTCTGAAATAAATTCTCAAACAAATTACAGCGAGTATAGATTTTATGCATTTTAATTAAAGCATGTTAATTGATGGTCTGGACACATCCCAGATCCTGGATTGAAGCAGTCTAAAACTGTTGAAGTTTTTTATTCTTTCTTTTTATGTTCTTCTTACTCATCTTAGCATTCTCCTTAACCCCTTCAGGCAGCAGGCTTATCTCACACACATTCTCATTCCTATTTGTTGTCTCTAACAGGGAGAACATTTTGGTCCTGGATATTTTCTTTGAAGCACTGAACTATGAAACTATAGAACAGAAGAAGGCATACGAGGTGGCTGGACTTCTCGGTGAGATATCTCATTAACCAAGTTATAGCTTTCATTCCCAAATTTGTGCACATTCATTATGTTTATGACTGCCTAGAAATGCATAAAAATAAAAATTTTACATCTGCGTACAAAAGACATAAGAAGTATATGTCTTACAAATTTTGACCCACTAGGGCTGATAGTTTCATTAATGGGTTTGCCCCGTAAAGAGTTTGAGCATAACTCTGCAGATCATTATAACTTTTTTTTTGTTATGTGATCTGCTAATTTTTTTTGCAGCTCTTTTTTTCATGGTGTGCGGTACTTTATTTTTGTACTGTCTTTGTAAAGGTATATTTTTTAGTTTCAATAATTTTTATTTGGTTTTCACAATAAGTGTAAGAAACAATATTGACATACATTGCACTATACATTTTGTTTTGGATTCGTCCATGGTATATTCTTTGAATTGTACATCAATGAGACAAAGATAAAGATTGTATAAATGTTAAACAATAACATGTAGGCACTTTGTTAAGGTTAGCGTGAGATACCTCAGAGACCTTCTTCCATGTTTTCTACCCCTTCTCCATTCCCTCCATCTCTACACCCACTGCGATGTACAAGAGCGGATTCCGTATAACTCCGTGGTTCCCGCTATGCGACAAATCGAGAATTAATCCACGCGTCCCACACCCTTTCAAAGCTATGATATGAGTCATTTCCCAGTGCAATTACCCTCTCGTAGGTATATGTATTGTTAATGGCTAGCAACAATGCGGAGTCAGACGGAGGGGTCACTGATCTCCAATTTTGTATCAACATTAATTTGGCTATAGTCAAGATTTTACATAGGAGTTTTTTATAGTTATTCCAATCCTCGGGAATTCCAATTAATAGGATGGCCAGAGGTGAGGTGTAGGGGAGGTGGAAATTGAATATTTCTGATAGCATGTCAAAGACTCTATTCCAGTATCCACGAATTATGGGGCATTGTCCCAAAATATGGAGAAGGGTTCCTCTCCCTCCACATCCTCTCCAGCAACTCCCAGAGACGGAAGGGTATATCATTTGTAAAGTGGATGGGGTTCGGTACCACCGTAAAGTAATTTTCATCGCTGTTTCTATGTGGGTGCTACATTTTAAGGATGAGTGACTTAGTTTGATTGCTTGTTCCCACTCAGTTAAAGTAATGACTCTTCCCAAATCCCTCTCCCAACAACGGAATGGTATAGATCTAGTAAAAGTCGCTACTCCATCCATCTTGTCATATAGAAACCGTAGTCCCCTCATCTTAGTCGACAACCAGGTGAATATCGTACTACTGTGGGGTAATTTCGATACCGGGTTCTTAGATATAACGTGACATATTTGAGAGTATTTGAGGAAGTCACCACCATGAATTCCAAATTTCTGTGTTATATCTTTAAATGGTAAAAATTGTGTGGTATCAGACTGTAAATGGGAGACCTGTGTAATTCCCTTCGCCTCCCATCCTGAAATTACCAGGTCCTCTATCGCCCAGGCCAGAAGTGACAAAGGCATCTCTGAGGCACAAAACTGACTTGTAGGGTTTGCTTTCCCGTGGAGCAGCTTCCATGCGGTCACTGCTGCTTGCATGACTGGGGATAAGGACTCAGGCATAGGAATGCTCCAAAAGGGTGCCCACAGGGCATCCGCCAATTTTAAGGGATATATAAACGATTGCTCTATGTGTATCCATGGAACCGAGGTGTCTGCTAATCTCCATCTAGCACATTGCGTAACCAAGGATGCTATATAGTAATTCTTTACCACTGGTACTCCTAGTCCTCCCGCCTCTTTTTCTTTAAATAGGAAACTTTTATTGATTCTAGGTCTCTTTCCACTCCATATGTATTTTGAAATCATCCTTTGCATGGTTTCGAAAAACGCAACCGGGATGGATATCGGGAGTGTGCGAAACAGGTACAGGAGTCTAGGCAATAATAACATTTTGAAAACTGCGACCCGTCCCATCCAAGACACGTCTATTTTGGACATTCGCTCCATCTCATCCTGCATTATTTTCAACATGGGTGTATAGTTATTTCTATATAGGGCCCCTGTGGAAGGTGTCACCTGTATTCCCAGATATTGAACGCCCTCTTTCCTCCAGTCAAAATCATATTGCAATTGTAGGGGTTGAAGCAACGGGGGAGGAATATGTAAAGGTAGGGCTTGTGACTTGGACATGTTTAGTTTATAAAATGATAAACGTCCGAAATTGGCAATAATCTCCATAAGTCGGGGAATAGATTTTTGTGGTTTGGACAAAGTAAGAATAATATCATCTGCATAAAGTGATATAAGATGAGTTTTGTCCCGTATAGCAATGCCACCTACTTCTGGGTCCAGTCTAAGTATCTGGGCCAATGGTTCCATCGAGAGAACAAATATCAACGGCGAGAGGGGGCACCCCTGTCTAGTCCCGTTCGTTATTAAAAAGGGATCCAATACTACCCCATTAGTGAATACTCTAGCAGATGGTGCAGAGTACAGCGCCTCAATTGCTCTTAAAATAGCTCCAGCGAACCCCATGCTCCTGAGCACCTGCAAATGCGGTCAAATGCCTTCTCAGCGTCCAATGCGAGAATCACCGCCTCCATTTTTCTAGAATTGATGTGGTGTATAATATTCAAAATGCGTCTAGTATTGTCGTATGAGTGCCTCCCCTTCACGAATCCCACTTGATCGTGGTTTATTAGGCTCGGAAGACAAGCAGCTACTCTATTCGCTATAATTTTGGTGTAAATTTTTAAATCTGAGTTTAATAGGGATATTGGTCGAAAATTTTGGGGGCTGATGGCAGGCTTGCCCGGTTTAGGCAGCGTCACCACCAGGGCCTCCTGATTCTCCCTCGGAATAGTTCCAGAGTCCACCGCAGCTGTTAAAAAGGACAGCAGCGGTTTTAGCAGGATTGGAGAAAACTTTTTGTAATATTCGTTAGTAAGGCCATCTGGGCCCGGGGATTTTCGAGGTGGCAGCGACTTGACTACTGACATCAATTCTGATGGCGAGATGGGCTCATTCAAAGAGTTCAATTGTATTTCTGTGAGTGTTGGTAATTGAGTGCTTGCGAGAAACTTGGCAATTTCTTGTTTCGTTGGATGTGTTACAGAGGAGTCCTCTCTAATGTTGTATAAGCCTTCATAGAAAGCTTTAAAGGCATTGGCGATGCCACTAGGGTCATAGATTTTGTGGTTGCCATCTTAACTCTGGAGAAACGGGATTTTAGACTTTGCATGTTTTTGCTTAAGTTTGGACGCTAGAAGCTTGCCTGCCTTGTTAGATTGAGAGTAATAAGTCGCTTTCGCCCTTTTCAAGTTTTTCTCATAGTTATGCAGTAGACAGGCTGTCAGTTGATGGCGTAGTGTCACCAACTTTGCTGCATTGGAGGGGGAAGGAGACTTTTTGTTACTATTATCTATAGATTTTATTTGGTGCAGTAGTCGATCAATTTCTGCTAACCTAGTTTTCTTTTCAATGTGTCCTAGGCGAATAAATGTTCCTCTGATAAAAGCTTTGTGCGAATTCCACAATATGTCAGGGCTAGGGGCAGAGGGAGCGTTGGTCCGAAAGAATTCCTTCAGATCATTTTCCAAAATTGCTTTATATTTTGGCTGTGACATTAAGAATTCATTGCACCTCCATACGTATGCTCTGAGGCATTCATATTTTTCTCTGAGAGTCAAGGTTATTGCCGCATGGTCTGACCATGTTATTTGTGAAATATCCGATTTCACGGCAAGGGGAATACTAGCTTGTTCTATTAAGAATAGGTCTATTCGTGAATAGCTATTATGTACAGTAGAATAGTAGGTATAATCTTTTTCAGTATTATGAAGGATGCGCCATATATCAAATAAGTCATGGCGCCATACAGCCTGCGAAAATGAAGGATGACATGTCGTTATGCCAGAAGTAGTGTCTACCACTGGATCCGGAGCCATGTTAAAGTCTCCCATTAATACTAGGCATCCTTGCTTTCTTTTCTCCACTACTTTCATAAGTCTCCCCAAGAAAGACACCTGCCTTCTGTTTGGGGCGTAAACCGAAACCAATGTGTATGTGACGTTGTTAAGGATACAGACTAATATGACAAATCGTCCTCCAGGGTCAGCATGATGGGACACCAACTGAAATGCTACTGAATCTCTGATCCCAATTAGTGTTCCCCTGCACTTGGAGGAGCAATGAGCGTGAAATAAATGTGGGTATGAGGAATGTCTAATACGAGTGACATCTATCTCTAAAAGATGTGTTTCTTGAACTGCAAGAATGTCACAGCCTCGAGCTCGGGCCTCTCGCCATAAATTGGCTCTCTTTTGAGGGGAGTTCAAACCTCTGACATTCATTGACATGATATTAAGTACCATACTTTACAGTTAGTAATGCTGCAATGGTCTTACCCCAACCACCCACATCAGAAGTTGTCAGTAGCAATAGGAAGCAGGTTCGTCTCTGCCTTGTGTACTCACGTCGTCCCAAGTGCCAAAACCGAGGAGAGAACAAACTATGGAAACATTGAAACCCGTGGTTAAGCCACCTAAATAAAACAAAAAGAAGAAATGTGGTACAGCGGACCAGCGGCTGTTGTAATCCTGGGGGGATAAGTTCAGCAGTAGTGGACATGCGAATTCCCTTGTAAGGTGAGTCTCTAGCTGTGCAGCCCTTTTGGTGGACGTCTAGGGGTTTTCGTTCGATGCCATCCGTCAGACACTGGGCCAGGTGGTTTGAGCGTTGGGTCAAGGATCGGAATGTCCCATTTATTTAGCAGCTTCTAGCCGTCTTCCGGAGATTTGATAACATGAGTAAGGTTGTCCTGGGATACGATCACTCGGACCGGGAATCCCCATTTATATAGGATGTTATGGTGGCGTAGTGCTGTAGTGATAGGGATGAATTGCCTTCTCAATTGTAGCGTTGCGGCCGAAAGATCGGAGTAGATGGAAATTTTATGGTATGGGTCAGGTAGACGGCCAATTTTCCGTGAGGTCAGCAGCACCAGTTCTTTAGTGCGGTAAAAATGGATCTTTGCTAAGACATCTCTGGGTACGGATTCGTCCAGGTGTGAAGGCCTTGGGACTCTATGCGCTCTATCAATGGTTAAATCCATTATCGTGAGATTTGGTAGTAGCGTGCGTATCAGGTCTTGAAAGAAAATTGTCAGATTACTCGCAGATACTGACTCTGGAATCCCTCTAAACTTCAAGTTGTTGCGCCGCGAGCGATCCTCCAGGTCTGCTATTTTAGCTTTTAGAAACGACACGTCTTTTTCCACCTCAAAGTGAGCATCTATAAGAACATTGTGGGATGCAGCAAATTCCGCCATTTTAGATTCCACATGAACAGTGCATTTTTGCAATTCTTGGAGGTCTCTATCTAGCGGTTTAACCATTAAGGACATATCAGTTGTCAGTGATTTACAAAAGGCCATTAGCATATTTTTCATGGAGGCCTCAGTAAGTAAACTTTCTGTAGCTGGAATATCTGCAAAAAAGTCGGTAGATGGCACATACTGTGTGGTATTGCTCACCTCCCCTTCTGGAGACTCGGTATGCTGGAGCCTGGGCTTCTGTTTGACCGGGCTAGCGGTGGGCGAGTGGGGTGTCTCCACGTTGTTCAGGCCTGTAGACCTCGGTGTGTCGGCAGGAGAAGGCCCCGGAACCGCGCTTGCCCCGGCCCGCCGCGGAGACGGCCCCGATGCCTCTGGACTCCCACACTCCAACAGCTGCGGTATCGACGGGCGCTGAAAACGTTCTCCGCTGAGCGGAGAGGGTGAGCGGCTCCTCCGGAGGGTCCCGAGACGGAGTAGAGGCCCCGGAGATAGCGCTGGATCCCGGACCATCGCCATTTTGATCTTCCCCTCCTCCGTGGGGGAAGTAAAAATCTGAGATTTTCTACAGTTTTACCGCAGATTTTCTCTTTCTCGGCATCCCCGAAGGTAGGAAGCGTTCCCGATGTCGTTTGGGTAAGAGCAGTCCACGGGCACGTCGCTATGTCTGTCGCTGTACGAGACTCAAGCCTGGAGCTGTACAATTATGCGGCCATTTCACTCCACGGTAGGCTACGCCCCCTAAAGGTATATTTTTTTATTAATTTGGATTTGTTAAGAATAAAATGTACAAATAAAATGTTCTATTTTCAGCTATTTTATGTAACCTTTTATTTGTATTTGTACTTTATTATTTACTTTTATACTTTTGTATTATTTTACTTTACAATTGGAGAATTTATCAAATCCTCTGCACCAGTTTTCTGGCATAGATGGGTGATATTGTTGCACACATTTGCCAGAAGGCCCATTCTTGTGCCAATCATGCCATATCACCAGTTCTGTGCTTCACTTGCAATTTCTGTGAATGTGAGGAGAGCGGGGCAGGGACACCTCGGCCCAACATATTTATTACAATGCACACCGGTGAACTGTACAGAAAATTTATGCCAGTTCCTAACTTTATAAGACTATAATATAAGACTGGAATAAAAGACGTAGTAGCAGAATCATGAATACAGCTCTGAATGTAACTGGAATATAAGATGCAATGTAGGAGCTGAATCATGACTACAACTCTGGATGCGACTGAAATATAAGACACGATGTGGGAATACATAATTGCAGTTCTGGATGTAACTGGAGTATGACATGATGTCACTCAGCTACCTATACAGGGTACAAACAGAATTGTATTATGACACATCAACTGAAAAGAATCATTCATTCCTCAGTAAATGGCACCGGTACAAGGTCTTTTTTTTCAAGCAAAGCAGGCATATATGTGCAACCATATATGTATATCATATTTGTAAGTACTAGAAATGTAGACCACATTGGCACGCCAACTCCATAGGCCATGCCCACAGTATCATGGAAGACCTTGAGCTGCCCTGGAGTCCCTTCCTTCTTATGAAATAACCAAAGCAAAATGCTGTCTGGAACATTGTGTTAAAAATTAGATGAGATGAAGTTGGACTTTTTAAGGGAATTTCCAGTGCCTATGTTTTACTAGACATGTTGCCTGTGGCATGGTGGAAAATCACTCTAAGATTGTATGAGGCATGACAAATGGTACATGGAAACCATGTAAATTCACTATATTGTTAGCTAGGTGTTTACTGATTACAATGGCAAGGTAATATACCATAGCTGTAGCTGTATAATTCCAGTGTGGCCAAAAACTGAACGGCATCATTAAAATTGCCCCTAAATACTTTGGATGCTCCACACGTCCTTAAGTGTTCCCTTATAGTGGAAGTATCTGGACGTCCTTTCTACAAAATAAACTCCCAATGTCATAAGAAAATGTGCCCTTTACAGCATCTTGTAGTATTATTAACACATTAAATTATGTGAAAATGTAGGCAGCAGGTATCATTCAATAGGACTTTCCAGAATACCATGTATTAATGCTGATATCCCTTCTGTTACTGGAGACCTGCATTCAGCAGATAAAGTGCTCTGGTGTGACAGGCAAACATGTCCTCCTTCAATGCAACATCTGAGTACCTGAGCTATAAAACATGGTTTTCTTCTTTAAAAAGTCACATTGTTGCTTCATGCTGCTATAAATTGTAACCTTATGAACTTACTGCCTTCTTTCCACGTATTTCCAGTGGTGATGTTTAGGTCCAGCACTTTTTGTGGTAGAAATCTCTAAGCTTGCGTTGCTTAAAACGTAGCTCTAGTTATCAACATTTTGTCATAAATGAATAGTACATTTGAATGTAAGAAACTTTGTAATATATCTTATTGAAGGAGTTGTCCACAAATTTCAGGACTCAGGGAGGATACTAGGGAAGGTAAAGCATAAAAACAAAATCATACTCACCTGTCCCCGGTGCTCTGGTGTCCAGTTCAGTGCATGCCGTGCTTTTGCCAGTGGAAGTCCTGAGCTACATGTGACCGCTGAAGCCAATCAAGGTCTCAGCAGCTACAGGAAAGGAACCGATGATGCATATGAGTGATGTCATCAGTTCCTTTCCTGTGGCCACTGATTGGCCTCAGCGGTCATGTGCAAGCACAACCTCTGACGGCAAAGGCACAGACCTGCGCTGAACCGGACAGCAATGGTGGACACCGGAGTGCCAGGGACAGAAGAGTAGGATTTTTTTTTTTGTTTTATGTTTCGCCTTTCACCTGCCAAGTCCTGAAATTCGTGGACAACCCCTTTAAGGAGATCTGTTTCCTTCACTACTTATTAAGCTTTTCTCCTGCTCCTTATCTTCAATCTGACAGCTTCTTTACATAAAACTCATCTCTTTATGCTGCTTCACACTCAGAGCTTTATGGAGGGGGTGGAGTGCCTCATTCTGTGCATTGGTAGCCTTTTATCTACAAGCCTAGCGGTATTAAAAGAGCTCAGAGTAGCAGAGTATAACAGCAGTAATTATTTGAGCATCTTTTCTTCTTGCCCCTCCCCTTTTCATAGATTAATATGTAGAAAGTAACTCAGCCTGATAAGTGGATAAGAAAAAATATTTCTTTAATAAGATATATTTAAAAAGTTCTTATATTCACCTGAACTATTCATTTATGCAAAGTTGTTTATAACTGGAGGTACGATTTAATATGGTAAATGAAGTTAACAAGCTAACTTTTTATGAGGTTAAAACATATAACTGCTCTATTAAGAAACATTGCTCCATAATTCAGCATCCAATGGAGCATGCCCTATATGGCATCTGATGGAACATGCCACAATTTTTTTGTGATGATCAGATTCTAATACAAGAGTGAGACATTCATATACTGTAAATCATGGTATCCAGAGGTACGGTACAGCCCCTTAGAAGACTATGGATGCCCTATTGTAGCTTTGTACAGAGCCATAAATCTGCGATGTACACAAGACCTAATACCCTGCACCTGAGCAGGAAAGCGAGATGTAGTGCATTCAAATACAACTGTGTAGTCCCCCTGCTGTGGGAGGTGCCAGAGATTAGCCTGGGACCCCTCCTCACCACAATAAAACATGTTAACCTACTGAACGAAGGACCGAATGGAACCAGATTACCAGGTTTAGGGTTCTTGACCCCAGCAGCATAAGGACATGCTTCTGTTTTAGGGTCCCCAAATCAGGTGACAGGTTCCCTTTAAATTGTTGCTTGCTCTGCGCTTCTAAGACCTGTGGGTGGAGTGTATCAATGATTGCCAGCCATCTATATATATGTATGATAGCAGTCACTAAGTAGGACTGGACTCATATGCAGGGAAAGCAGGGATTTATACTAATAAGGAGTTTACTGAATCATTTTCAACACAGCTATAACCTATCAGCTTAGCTCCTCCATATTTCAAGATATGTTCAATGTGACATGTTCACTTTAAACCAAATCTTTCTTCGTGTTAAAAGTTTTCCAAAAAGAAAGTTCAATCCTTCTACCGTCTCTAATCTTATCTTAAAAAAAAAAACAAGTGTAAACAACTTCATCAGTTGATGAGCCTTGGATTCTAGTCGCCATTTCTCCAAAATCTATAGAAGATTCCTGACCACAATTATTATCACGTCCTCGGGGATATTTTTTGTAACGTTAACTACTCTCATCACTAACATCAGCTCATTTCAGTTTTCGACAGCTTTATTTTTTTTGTGCTTTTTCACCCTTTTACTCTTGATTGTCTTTCTGACATGATTACAGCATCATCTTCCTGAAGTCTGTTTGGCTGTCTTACCAGTGCTATCATTTTTTCCTATAGGGGACATTGGAGGACAGATGGGCCTATTTATTGGAGCAAGTATCCTAACAGTTCTCGAGCTCTTTGACTATGCCTATGAGGTAGGTAGTAGACAATTTAATTGAAAGCTAAAACTGGCAGGTCCTATGGAAATGACTGAATTAATGCTGATGGTTTTCTTTAGGTCTTGAGATATAAACTGTGCGGAGGTACGAAATGTGGAAAGGATTCAAAACGTAACAACAATGACAAAGGAGCAACACTAAGTATGGACGATGTAAAGCGCCATGTAAGTCATACAGTAAACATATAAAAGTATTCAAAGATAATATTGTATATAACACTATTATCCATTCGTTTGTCGTTGCTCAAGCAAATTGTAGCCCTTTTACATTAGCCAATAATTGGTCAAATGAGTGTTTATAGGAACGTTTGTTGCTAATATCTGGCCCATGTAAAGGTGCCAGGGATCTGATGAAAAATCCATTTCTCTATTGGATCAGGAAATCAATTCCAGTGTTAATAATTTGGTCATGACAGCAGTTTTTTTTTTTTTAATCTTTTTTTTTTTTCATATTTTTTTTATGACCTAGTATTTATGTTGACATTGCTACAAGGCCGAACTATAGTAAAGTTCAGTGCAAATTGTCCTTTAATCTCAGTCTACATATTATATAAAGAAATACTATTCATACTATAAGGCGTTGGGACAGTGGTCCATTTTTATGCTTAGACTTTATAGAAAATGCCGGCCTTAGCATGGTGCCAAACAAGGCTTGGCATAGTCACTTCTTTCTTCTCACTTCTGTGTTTCCATGTGTAATTCGCTGCATCCAATTTAATTATACAAATAAGTTCTAGTCTCGTTGCTCTTGCCCCAGGAGGGTTGTCTTTAGTTTTAGCTTTTAACTTGTCCATTTCCAGATACTAAAGTTTAACGCTTTACCTGACACAGCCATTTTGTGTTTTTGTTTTTTGCTTCCTGCCTTCCAAAAGCCATAACTCCTTTTTAGGCCGGGGCCCCCAGTGGTTTAATCGCTGCAGTTTGGCCACGGCGGAAACAGCGCGGTAAAAACTGCGGAGTTTTACAGTCCCTGCAAAGCAAATCCTATCCACACATTGCAGAAAAATATACGTAGCAGACACGTAGCGATTTCCAAAAACGTTGCGGTTTTGGATATTGCAGCATGTCAATTATACCTACGCAAATGCCATTGGCTTCCCTATAGGTATAAAAGAAGCAGAAAATCCGCAGAGATTTTCTGTGAAAAGAACTGGGGAAAAACTCACGATGCGTTGCCACTGTGATTTTTCCCACAGAACTTTTTTGCTGCGGCCTACTACATGGGCCTAAAACTCTGAAACAGCAAACTTTGAGAAAACCAAAATTTGTGTCAGTATCAAAACTTTTGGCCACAACTGTACATTACAGATTAAACAGATGTGAATAGTGAAGAGGTCACTGCAGTTGTTTGAGTGTGGCAGCCAGTTCAAACAGCTGATCAGCAAGGGTACCAGGTTTCCCGGACTTTCTGTGAAAAGAGCTGCGGGAAAAACCACAATGCATTGCCGTCTCTGTTTTTCCTGCAGCGCATTTTTGCTGCGGACCACTACGTGGGGCCTTAACCTTAACGTTTCCATTCACATAGCTATATGAGGGCTTGTCTTTTTGCAGGACGTTGTACTTTCTAATTGCACCATTTAATATTCCATTTCATGTATTAGGAAGCTGGGGGAAAAATACTTATTAATGGGGTGGAATCGGGGGCATTGTTCTTATGAAGTTCATTGTCTGGTAAAAATAAAATGTTACCTTTATTCTGTGGTTAGTATGATACTAAATCTACTGCATAATGTTTAGTTTTCAATACTTTAAAAAATTCTAAAACAATTAAAGAAAATTCTTTGCATAACCATATTCTGACACCCGTGACATTTTTAATATTTCTGTTTACAGAGCTATGTATGGGGCTCTTTTTTTTGCATGGCAAGCAGTTTGCATTTTTTTTTAGTACAGTTTTGGTAAATGTATGACTTTTTGATCACATTTTATTCCATTTTTTGGGAGCTGGAACAATTGCTATTTGGGCATCAAGATTTTTTTTCCATTATGGCGATCACGATATCAAATAAATACTTTTATATTTTAATAGTTCTGTCATTTTCAGACAGGGCAGTACCAATGAAATTAATTTTTGTTGTTTATGGATTTTTATTTGTAAACTAGGCAAATGCAGGAGGTTCAAATTTTTCATAGGTTTAGGGATTTTTTTGTATTTTAAAAACTTAACTTTGTTTTTAGCTGCTTTATGGGTTTTGAACATGCGACTAATAGGTTGCTAATACCTTAGACTGTAGTACTATAATATTGCAGGCTATGGTAAAATCCCTATGCTCCACCAGCAAAATTTAATGGGAACTTTACACTGACAGGGTTGTCAGCCTTTACAAGGCTCCTGGCTGCCAAATTCAACCAGATTCTGCAGTCTCATCATGGAGTGTTTTTTGCGGTAATCAGAAGTAGTCCCGTACCGCAAAATGACCTTGGCATCTTAAATGTTAAATGTCTGTGATATGAAAGATCTTAAACTGTGGACACTACTGTCAGATTTCTGCTGTGTAACACAGCAGGCACTGGCTGGCTATGAGCACCAAGTTTAAATATCCAAAATCTGTCGTATATGTTAAAAGAAATATAATATTTTTGATAATATACAAATAGCAGTAAAATATTTTACAGATGGCAGTCAGGTAACGTACCCAGACAGAGGGGTCATAAACAATTTGCAGAGAGCGGACCATAAAAAAGCACATCATGTATAAATGTATGTGTGTTTTCCTTGTCTTGCTCATTATCTTAGTCTATTGGCACGGAACTAACTGGAACAAAAGTTCAATAAAGGTTGCTGGGCATAGAGATCTGTACACAATTTCAACAAGACTATTATGCAACAGGTGTAGCAACGTATATAAAGTACATCTTTCTGCTACCATTTCACGTTTTCTCAATTGTGCTTTGTTATAATGAATACTCTGTTCTCATTACAGGCTCCATGTGAAGGTGTGAGAGGGCACCCAGCAGGTATGAGCTATACAGCTAATATTCTCCCCCACCATGCGGTACGTGGAGCATTTGAAGACTTCACATGCTGAGACCATGTCCTGAAACAGCCAAGAGAGCAAAATCATCATCTGAAAGTAGCAAGAGTTTATGAGAAGTGGAGAAGAGAGCACAAGAGCCTGGATGAAATTCTACATAACCAAAAATGGCATCACCTTAACTATAAAGAGTGTGAATCTGTTCTGTATGAGAGGACGAGGCCTAATGAGCAGTGCGAGAATGAATGAGACACCAAGTCAACCTCCTCATGCCTGCGACAAAGAAAACAAGTTGTACTAATGATAGCAGAGACATTGTGAGCAATATAGGACCCATATATAATCAGATTTACTTGGGATCCAGTAATTCAAAGTCAGATATATTCAAAGTATATGAAAGACAACTATCTGGAGGCCATTGACTTCTCACTATGAAGACCACCAAACCACTACAGTAAACTCAACATCAGCCAGGAAACGGGTACTCTATCCTCCGAATGGAAACTGCAATTAAAGATGGGGAAAGTACAACATACATGAGTGGTAATAAACTTCATAGGTTCTCGCATACGACAATACAGGTTGCCATTTCAGAAGCCAACCATGCATATGTAGTCCAGCTCATGTCAAGAAAAAAATGTGGAAAGTATAAAAAAAAAAACTCTGGATCAATAGCTGGGAGAAAGGAAGATGCAACCATCATGTAACACACACACAGCAATGACTTTGTTGTGGAAGGACAAAATCGGGCACTTCTAATAGTACATTCTAACAGTTACGTAAAGCTGTGTTTTCCTTCACTTTGATAATACAATGGCCATGGACCCCAGTAGAGGTGAGGATTTCATTTGGAAAATTGTTCATTTTTCCTCTACTAGATCCATGTCTTTTAACAAAGGAAGGAAAATTGTGCTTAAACGTTGCTCATACACAGTAGACTTTTGGAAGATCCTGCCAACTTCTGTAAGAGATTTCTACTCATCTAATGATTGTGTATATAGGGAATTCTCAACAGCCCACAATGGCAGATGTCATGGGAAACCAAGATTGCATGCTGGGCTTCAACGAGCCAATGTACTGCTGGAAAATAAGCCCTTGAGTAAAGTATCTATCAGCAGCTTAATTCCCTTCTCCTCACTGAAATGAATATGGACCTTTGGCCAAGCCCAGCACGCTATATATTGGGAATGGAGGTTGGGCCAGGTAGTTATTTTAGGTATCTAATGAGAATGACCCCTTTAATCGGTAAACATACCACAATACAGAAGCGTAACATGAAGCTCCAGGGCCCCAAAGCAAAATATACAATAGGTCCTCATGTGCTATCTATAATACTGGTGTCTTCTTATGTTGTAGAGAGGCTTTTGGGACCCCTGAGGCCACAGGGCCCGGTATAAGTTGCTAACTCTGCACCCCTATAGCTACACCTCTTCCCTTGCATTGCACATGTTTTTACTCTTCAGTTAATTGCTGGCAAAAAAGCATCATGATGATGTGTCCTTCCCTTACCTTTCCTCTTGGCTTGAGATATCACAAGAAGAGTGTCACGAGATGACCTGCTTTTAGGAAAAAAACTTTTGCATTACTTACTCATCGCCCAACAGAGTAATGCAAAAGTATTTTTTTCGAAACTGCTCATGTCTTGCCACCCATCTGGGGATGTCTTACTCTAATAGGAAACTTATCCTTAACTAAAAGAGTGAAAAACAGAGAAATGTATGTTAGACATGTTGTATACTTTTCCTGCTCATTTAGACATATTTGTTTAGGTGTATAGAGGTCATATGTAGACTCTGGTTCCTGGTCACTGGCACATGTCAAAGCCCAGCTGACAAATGAACCAACGTACGTACCAACACTCATTGGCCCCCATACAGTTTGCATTGTGCTATGTAGAAGGCCCTTAACAGTTGTCAATCAATTTGGTATATGGTTGAATGTTGCTAGTTCCAGGCTTTTATATTCTGACAGAATTAGAACATGCCATTAGTTATCTGAGGCTGAAATGTTTTTTTTTATATATATATATATATATATATATATATATATATATATATAAATATAGCAAAAGTATTAGGCAGGTGCGGAAAAAATAAAGTAAGAATACTTTCGAAAATAGAATAGTTTCATAGTTAATAGTTTATTTTTGTCAATTCACAAAATTAAGTTAATGAACAAAAGACAAATCTAAATCACAGCAATATTTGGTGTGACCTCCCTTTGCCGTCCATCAATTCTTCTCGGTACACTTGCACAAACTTAAAGGAACTCGGCAGGGAGGTTGTTCCAAACATCTTAGAGAACTAAGCACAGATCTTCTGTGGATGCTGAAATCCTTCTGTCACTTCATGTAATCCCAGACAGACTGGATAATTTTGAGATCAGGGCTATGTCATCACTTCTAGGACTCCTCCTCCAAAGGACGGTCACACCGAATATTGATGGGATTTAAATTTCTCTTTTGTTCATTCACTTCATTTAGTGAATTGGCAAAAATAAACCATTAACAGCTATTTTTTTACTTTTTAGTTAGTTTTTTTAAAGGCATTCTTACTTTGCAGCATTTTCCATTCTCCATATATATATTGTGTGTGTATATATATATATATATATATATATATTTATATATATAGATCAGTACAGTTTTATTTCTGTTCAGAGAAAGAGCCAGAGCTGTTAAATATTAGAATCTCTTCACGGATTTCAATACCTACTACTTTATTACCATGGATACTATCTCATTTAGGTTATTTGACTGGCATCGGTGGCTCCTGGTATTAGATATTCAGTGCTCTTTCCGGTTATATGAGATTTTCTCTTTCTCTCTTGCCTTGCTCTCATTCTCCTGATTTCTCAATTTTGTGGATATGATCTTCGAGGTTTATTATCGATAAAAATTGTAGGATTTCTGTGAATGTGAACTTTCAGATTTGGACATTCTAAGAGCATTTAAAACAACACAAGATATGAACGCCAATAGGCAGTGCTGTTTTATTTTTGAGAATTGAATCACTTCTAGTTCTCCCAATCCATGGAATGAGCAGATGATTGTTGTACATGGTGGCCTTTGAGCCTGACCTTCGGGTGCTACAAAAAAAAAAAAAAAATACTACTTCATTATTTTAAAAGACTCTAAAAGATGGGAGACATCATACCTTTCTATGTGTTTACTATCCTTGGTCACATTGATTGTACTACGAGAAGTCATTGTGTACCTTGCTGGAGACCAGATCGTATGAACTCCCAGAAAACTGAACTAAATATTTGACCTTGGAGGACTGATCACTGTGACCATAATGTGAAGAGGCGCTGAACTCGCTGGGGGTATGTGGATACGTGGGCCAGCGTCTACAGCTTTTAACTGCTGATGCTCAGTGGACTCAAAAATGATCATTGGGAAGCCTGAAACTTCTCCTGTGACCAGGAATCTTCTATTTGCCTTTATTTATATCATTATCATCACTGGTACCTCCTCACCCCATATACAATGAAAAAAAAGCAAACAATCCTGCCGCACTAGTATTTACATATATCCTTATATAACTGATCACATATCACAGGATGAAACATATAGTTAGGGCAAAATATGAAAACCAATCCATCGAAACACATCACAGTATGACCATCAAAAAGGTTGTCTAAACCTAGTCTGGTGCTAGTCTGGTATTTGTGACACACAACGTTCATACAACGCAAGATTAGTATAGAAATCAGCTAAATCATGTCATCTTTATCATAGAGTGGTCATATCCGCCATAGAAATGGGTTTCTTCATAGTAACTCTGACATGGTGGACATCAATCTTGGTATGTAATTGTTTATTAAAACCAGGCTAGGTTAACATAAGGACCCGTGCAAATCACAATACTACTATTCTGTGTTATGCATATCAGTACTATGGCACCTACAGGTGGCAATGGGTCCATACTGTGCCTCTGTATGCATATGGTTTCCATGAGAAAAAAATTAGACATTCAATGCCTCTAGGGGATAATGCATTGCCTCATGAAGAAGACAAGCCTATGGGTCCATAATATGAAAATGTAGTGGTACCATGTGCTGCAATATATGGCTAGTGCATCAGCTTTGCCATTTGTATGGACCCTTATAGAATTATTAAACTGGGAAATTGGTCATTTGGTTGGTGCTCCTGATTTCTCAATTTTCTGCATGTGATCACTAGGCTTCACTCTTAAAATCTGTGAAGGTGAACTTTCCAATTAAGACAATCTGAGAGCTTATAAAACATTAGTGGAGATTTATCAAGACCAATAAATTGTACACTGGTCCTGATATGCCCTGTGTTGACAGAGGATGCGCTTAATTTATGATGAAGTGCACAGAGTCCATGTGCCTAGACTGAATTCTATGCCAGCTCAATGATGATAAATCTGGCGGAGCCACTGGCGCTACCCACAGCACGCTCTCTTTTTAGAAAGACGGGAGGCAAAATGTATGCCCCATTGGCATTTAACAGAGGTTTTTGACTTTTTTATACCAGAAACATGGTGCAAGGAGATCATAAGATCATGAAACTTCCCTACTGTGAAACCTTGGGCAAATGTTAAAAATGATTACAATGGACCTACTAGACTTGTGTAAAATACTGGGCTGTTTTTCTTTCATCCTGGGGCCTCAAAGTACTTAGTATGCTATAGGTAATTATAATCACAGGTAATAACAAAAGTGCAGCAATGGGCTGTACAGGAGCAACTGCCAAAATACCATTCCCCTTTCTGACATCACTTCCTGCTCTGCAGCTACTATTTGATGGTGCAACTTATGGACTTCCTGTTGTGTCTCATCTGCTTCCTTGTCAAATATAAGAACAAACTAAGAGAGTAGCGAGCTCTCATTATTACCAGTATTATGTGAAAAGTGCATGGAGTGGGCGGGTGGAAGTCTAGCTTCAGCCAATCACTGGATGATGTCAGAGAAAGGGCATAGTCTTGGTAATATCTCCTGTATAGCCCAGTGGTGTCAAGAACCTATAGTATGCAGAACACCTAGGAAACTTGTATGTGGGGAAGAAGAGTAAAAGAATTGCAAGCCGTAGTATCATAAATGACCCTAGTAGATCTATTCAGCTAATCTGCCTCTAGTTTCACATCAGTAAAGTAATTACATAGAACTGCAGTTGTCCCAGTGAATATTGGAGGTTTCATTCATATTAGTGATAGAGCAGGTTCTAACACAAATACAAAAAAAAACATATTTTGCTATATATCATGGTTGCTTTATCATTTTTCCCAGCCCTGCTTCCCATTTCCAGCAAATAACCATTTATCGTTTAAACCATTGACTTTCTCCCTAAACGGGTTGTGCTATTATGGGTGCTTATCCCCTCTCCACAGGACAGGGGAATAAGTGTCCGATTGTTGAAGGCCCAACCACTGGGTCCCTCCGTGATCATGAGGATGGGGGACCGAAAGTCCCCTTAAAGTCTTCTTGTAAATGGAGCGCCAATGCACTTGTGTAATCGGCGCTCCATTTACTTTCATGGGGCTGCGGGCGCTGACGGAGATTACAGTCCCTGCAGCCCTATAGCAGTAAATGGAGCACATTGAGCCTCTTAACAGTAAATGACTTCCAGCAATCGGATACTTATCCTGTGTCCTCTGGATAGGAGATAAGTGTCCTTAATGGCACAACACCATTAATTTGCAAACATAATATTAACTCCAACCTCTGTATATGGCTCTAAAGGCAAGTGCACAAAAAGTATCTCTTATGGAAAAAACAAGGCACCCTTACCTAAAGCTGGCCATACACTTTAGATAGCTGTTGGCTGAACATTCATTCAACACAGCTATTCCGCCTGCCCCCCATTCACATGCATGCTCGGATCGGTAAAGCTTGTGTGTGTTCTCAATAGGGAGATGAGAGACACCTCTGGTGTGTCCAACCACTCTTTCGCCGAACATCTGCTAAGAATCAGGACTCCACCATATAGTATACATTACTGTAGATGGTTGGCTGGTCCCATTAAAGTTGGTGGGCTTAGCTCAATTTCGTCTAATGTGTATGGCCACCTTTATTAATATGTAACATTAAAAATGCAAGCTTTCATTTCTCCCTTTGGCACGGAGACAACCTACACATAAAGACAGAGTAAAGCATTAAATATTTAATATTAATCTTAATCATTAATTTTTAATGACTTGATCTTTACAGAAACACCTCTTATGTAAGTAAATATGTAAAGTCTTTAGTAGCGGATGGTGCATTCAGTCACAACCCCTAGATCAGCATCTAATCGCAATATGGCTCTTCAGATCTTCAACGTCCTGTGTGTTTTACCAAAGGCCCAACTACGACATACAGTTGCCCTGACCATTCATATGTCAGTAACATTTAGACCATGAAAATATAACAATTTGAGTTGAAAATGTCTAATAACAAAGGAAAAATTCACCTCATGTAGGTAACTTGTTTTTCTACCTCTCACTATGATGGGACAAGATTGAGCAAGAGGGTATCTTATCATCTAAACAGATCTAAAAACATCACATGGTACACAGGAGCTGAACAGCCCACCATACAGTAACTCATCTACTATACAGACAGCCTATACCCATACACAGACATTCATCCTGTTATCATTCAGTATTACCATACAGGAATAGCTGTTAAAATTGTTTAATTTTCTTTTTTTTTTCTTCTTCTTTTCCGCGTGGCCTAACATAAAAAATTTCTGAACAAAAAAAGTGTAAATGAGACAAAAGTATGTGTTTATGCATGTGAGAGTGTGTCATTTGGGGTAATTTAAAGAGGAGTCTGTTTTTAGTTCATTATTTTATAATTCTTTTTTATATTTTTCCATCATCTATAAATATATGAATAGATCAAATCAGTGTATATGTATATATATATATGTATAAATTTCAGTGTATATAATCTTGGGATGGGATAGGGGGCGCTATTCGGTGTTTCCCTGTGGAGAATGTTAACTACACAGGTATATGTATATTACATACAGAGCACAAAATGGCAAAGCAATGTATACTCCTCAGAAATGATATAAAGAATGATTACTATGGAAAATGTGTGTGTGCGTTTTTTTAACCTATGCTGACAAAAATCCTTTGTTGCATGAGACGAAATCGGCCACATAAGTATTTAAATGTAACCGATCTACTTTCAGAGTTGCCATTATCTCTGCGCTCATGTTAGAGATGCCATTTCCACTCTATTTGCACAGTTTTAAAAGGCAATTCTCTTCGGGGAACATCAGTTGGAGCATCAAAGAAATGGAAGATGTATGAAAAAGTATATACTCAAATAATGTGCCTAGCGCGGAATATTTAACTCACACCTATCTGAGATTTCTTATGTTTCTATATAGGCTACTGTGTACGTAACAAAATAAGTCTCCATATAATCACACTAAGGCTGGGTTCACATCTGTGCCGCTCCGTTGGAGACTCCGTCGCAGAAAATCAGCAGAGAGAAAAGTCCTGCTTTCAGTTTTGAAACAGCGGATACCCAACAGACCCCATTATAGTCAATAGGGTCCCCCAGTCTCCGTGTGTAATCGCTATTTTAGCAGGCCGGCTCTGTCGTTCGGGTTCCCAGATGGAGACCACGGCGCTAGTGTGAGCCTAGCGTCATTCCAAGATCTTCTCGCTAGATCTAAACCTATTATGTTGTCATAAAAAAACAAGTACAGGAGCACACTGTCATTATGGTTCAGTACAATGGAGACAGGGATTTAGTGTGTCATTTTCTTGAGGTGATACCTATTTGGGACTTTATTATTTCCTCTTGGATTCCATGTGTATCAGAAGTCAGAGAAATTTCAAAGGCTTAATGGACCTAATAGAATTTTCAAAGCTTGTATGTAAAAAGTTCAAAAAAAAAATACAACCATACGCATTATACATACTGGGTGAGATTTATAATGACTGGTGTTATCGATGCCAGTCTTCATAACCCCAGTGTCAGTGCACCCTCCACCAGGCCGTGTGACAGGAGGGAAATGAATGCCAGCTCATTAGGATGCATAGAAGTACCACATCATTTATGCTAGGATTATGCCCCCTTTTTGGGAGAATGATAAAAGCATCATAAAAAACAAAAAGTCGCAAATATTTTGTGCACAAACCTGATTTGTACAAAAAAAAGTGACTTTTTACACCTTGTATGCCATAAAACTCTCATACAAGGCATAAGAAATCTGCCCCAAGGTGCTTATTTAAATTATTCAACCCCTTAAAGGGGTTATCCGTTTTCTAAGATTGATGACCGATCCTGTGTGCCGGACCCCTGCAGATTACCAGTAGCAAGGCAGTGCAGGAGAGTCTTACCGCTCACTCACCAAACTGTAGAGGCGAGTGTAAGTACTGCAGCGCTGCCCCATAGACTTCAACAGAACAGTGCTGCAGTACCTATACTCTCCTCTAAGGAAAGGCCATTAATCTTAGAAGCGGGGTAACCCTTTTAAATGGTGTCTGTTACTAGAACAGTCCCTATTAAACTATCAGCATGGTCAGATAGCTGGGGTTCACATTAATATAATGGTTTTTTTTTGCTTCCCAATTGGTGCCTCCATTGCTGAGATATTAGCTTTTTTCCTGATATGCTAGTGAGCTGCTTTATGCAACAGGAGGCGTCATTGTTGCTGTCATTGCACCAAAGGGTTATGTTTTCCAGTACCCAGTCTCCCTGCTAGGACTGACGTATACAGTCATGGCCAAAAGTTTTGAGAATGATACAAATATTAATTTTTACAAAGTCTACTGCTTCAGTTTTTCTAATGGCAATTTGCATATACTCCAGAATGTTATAAAGAGTGATCAGCTTAACAGCAATTACTTGCAAAGTCAATATTTGCCTAGAAAATGAACTTTATCCCCCAAAACACATTTCAACATCATTGCAGCCCTGCCTTAAAAGGACCACCTAACATCGTTTCAGTGATTGCACCATTAACACAGGTGTGGGTGTTGATGAGGACAGGGCTGGAGATCAATCTGTCATGATTAAGTAAGAATGACACCACTGGACACTTTAAAAGGAGGCTGGTGCTTGCCATCATTGTTTCTCTTCTGTTAACCATGGTTATCTCTAAAGAAACACGTGCAGTCATCATTGCACTGCACAAAAATGGCCTAACTGGGAAGAGTATTGCAGCTAGAAAGATTGCACCTCAGTCAACAATGTATCGCATCATCAAGAACTTCAAGGAGAGAGGTTCCATTGGTGCCAAAAAGGCTCCAGGGCGCCCAAGAAAGACCAGCAAGCGGCAGGACCGTCTCTTAAAAGTGTTTCAGCTGCGGGATCGGGCTACCAGCAGTGCAGAGCTTGCTGAGGAATGGCAGCAGGCATGTGTGAGTGCATCTGCACGCACTGTGAGGCGGAGACTCTTGGAGCAAGGCCTGGTCTCAAGGAGGGCAGCAAAGAAGCCACTTCTCTCCAGAAAAAACATCAGGGACAGACTGATATTCTGCAAAAGGTACAGGGAGTGGACTGCTGAAGACTGGGGTAAAGTCATTTTCTCTGATGAATCCACTTTTCGATTGTTTGGAACATCTGGAAAACGGCTTATTCGGAGAAGAAGAGGTGAGCGCTACCACCAGTCTTGTCTCATGCCAACTGTAAAGCATCCTGAAACCATTCATGTGTGGGGTTGCTTCTCAGCCAAGGGAATCGGCTCTCTCACAGTCTTGCCTAAAAACACAGCCATGAATAAAGAATGGTACCAGAATGTCCTCCAAGAGCAACTTCTCCCAACCGTCCAAGAGCAGTTTGGCGCTCAACAATGCCTTTTCCAGCATGATGGAGCACCTTTCCATAAAGCAAAGGTGATAACTAAATGGCTCAGGGAACAAAACATAGAGATTTTGGGTCCATGGCCTGGAAACTCCCCAGATCTTAATCCCATTGAGAACTTGTGGTCAATCATCAAGAGACGGGTGGACAAACAAAAACCAACAAATTCAGACAAAATTAAAGCATTGATTCTGCAAGAATGGACTGCTATCAGTCAGGATTTGGTCCAGAAGTTGATTGAGAGCATGCCAGGGAGAATTGCAGAGGTCCTGAAGAAGAAGGGTCAACACTGCAAATATTGACTTGCTGCATTAACTCATTCTAACTGTCAATATAAGCTTCTGTTACTCATAATATGAATGCAATTCTATTTCTGTATGTGATAAAAACATCTGACAAACACACATAAAAACCAGAGGGCAGCAGATCATGTGAAAATAGAATATTTGTGTCATTCTCAAAACTTTTGGCCATGACTGTACATTGCCTGGTCCTATCAATCATACTGTAGAAGGAAGGTAGATCTTTGGTGGGATGAGAGCAATGGTGACGCCCACGTTGTACCATACAGCTCATTAGTATATTGGGAAAAAGCTAATATCTCAGCAACTGAGGCTCATATCAGGAAGCTGAATAAAGTGTTTTATTTATATACAGCTGCAGTGAAGTTCCCGGGCTGCTAAACAAGTGACAGGGCTTATCTGCTTTTGGCCTCGTATTGTGTACTGGACCGGCGCTGGAAGCGGCTCCGTACAGATGATCGGTCCAGTGGCTGGGTGTATCAGCCTAAGGATAGACCATAACAAAATATGCCCAGACATCCCCTTTAAAAGCCCCAGACAATCCCTTTAAAAGCCATCCTCTCTGTGCAAAGTGTTATGCTTATGACAACATAAGCAAATATGTTGTGTCTCAAGTGACTGCAGAATAATCACACCTAAATAAGGATCAAACTGCGAAAGAGTCAGTTTTCTATCTATAGTGACACAGTGAACATAAGGGAACTCTACAACTCCACACCAACTGATATATTACAGGGTTTTCCCTCTACAGAATATCTTCACAATAATGGTGCTGTATAGAGACACCAAAGGCCTGGTCATAGTACAAAGTTGAAGAGACTGTGCAAGCTTCATGTACACAGCACTGCTCCATATGAAGCCTTACTCTATGACATGGAGAAGGCAAGCAAAATTGTGTTTTAAAAAGCAGAAAATGCCAGAAATAATGAGATAAAGATGTTTCTAAAACTGTAGTGGGATGAAAGGGCTTTTCAGGGTTATTATTTTAATTGAATGCAAAGGCTGCCCTGCTATATATTTCTAATGTAGCTTTCTAACAACATCTTCACAGATCTAGCACTCCCAAGGGTTGGTGAAAATTTGTTCCAACTTTATTGAAGATACTGTACATAACAGACACACCATCACACTCTAAATCTTGGCCAATAGTGGTCACGTGATGTTCGCTCCCTTTTAACGGCAGCGTGTCTGCAGGTGTAGTCCATCCAACATGTGATTTTTTTTTGGTATCTGACATCAACAGCACGTGCAGACTGAAGCAATATTTCTCACAGCACATGGGCATATCACACATGCACTGTGAGACAACAAAAAGCTGAAACTGATGATGACATTGAAATAGAGGGGCCGTCTGCCCCTCCATTCATCTCTAAGGGACTGGCGGAGTAGTCAAGCACCGAATTCAGCTCTCTCTGGCGTTCCCATAACAATGAATTTGATAGGAGCACACCTCCACCACTTTGTTCCTCTTCTGTGGATAGAGGATAAGTTGTCAGTCAGGAGACTGCTAATGAAATGCATAAAATGGAAAAGTTGTGCAATTACTAGAAATAGTGCTGAATATGAGAAACGGATATAATTATATATATATATACATAAACTGCACTGTACATTGTGAAAAATTCCACATGGTAGAAAATATGACAAGTGATAGTCAGTGTTACTACATTGGTAGTGAAGCATGCCTGAAACATTTTTAAAAAATTGCTAAGATCACTAAAGGACACAAAATCGCTGACCCTATATCATCAAGTCTGTCGACCTTTGCAGTCAAGGGGTTAAGATGAAACCTTCTGCTGAGCTGCATAGCAGAACTGATTCAATACTCAGTTTGTAGAATTGGTCTCCTGGGGCAGAAAGTCAATGAGTGTTCCATTAGGATGAGGCAGATGTGATAAGAGTCCCAAGGCCTTGCAGCTCTAAGTGCAGAGCCTGTTTGTCAATTTATTAAGCCTTGCATGATGTTTATTGCCTCTGTTATTTAGGGAAGAAGGAGGCCTGCAATTCCTGGCTGCGCAAAACCTGAAAGGAGATGGTTTGAAAATGATTTCTTAATATAAAAAGATTGATCAAGTGAAAATTGAAGAGGTTTCAATCAATATAAATACCAAGTTTCAAAGGTTTCAAATGACCGGACTGCTGTGAACGTGCTTTAGTGCTGAATAGGATGGCAGGGACAGAGTATCAATCCATGAGCAAATGTATGGAAGGTCGAATTTTGAAATGTGTCTAAAAATAAAGACTTCCTTGTGCTGAAACCCACTGGAGGGAAATGAAAATGGGAGTAGTATTGGTAGTTGTCAACAGTTAGCCAGTAACACTCAACCGGCTTCTCCAGCCCACCTCCCAAGTTGGGGCAGTGTTGAGGGGGCCAGCAGTGTACCAGATGGTGGTGGTAGTCCCTCTGGGGTACCTCCATCTCTAATTTCACTGAGCCAGATGATGGTGGTCAGAAGGAATCACTCAGGAGACAGCAGTTGCAGTTGAACAAATGATGGAACTTTACTGAGGTAACAACAGCAACACATGCAGCTTCCAGATGGGGGTAGCAAGCAATAGGAGTTCCACTGTAGCTCAAGGTCATGAGCCAGGTAATGGTTCTGACCCCAAGGAATGCCCAATATATGTGTTAAATCCAGTACCTAGTATCTCATGCCTCTCCCAATATGTATGTGGCTGAAATTAGTAAGTCCTATGTATCCCTGTCTTCCTAAGAGGAGGAGTTCACTTGGGAGGCTCTAGCAAACCTCAACCTCCTCTCTGGCTTGGCACTTTCTTGCAGAAGACTCAGCTGAACTATAAGTTCTGTGTCTCCTCCCCTTACCATAGCCAAACATTGGCTGGGCTGGACCAAGCTACCCTAAAAAGTAGGGGTGTACCATCACCACTGTGGAATGTCCCTAAAAGGGGGAAACAAACAAGGAAGCATACAAAAACTATATACATATAATGGCACAGATATAGCAAAACAATGCAACCAGTGCAAAAAATAAACATGTGTTTAGCAGTATCCACTGGGATGCTGCACTTGTGCTCATGAATACTCATGCAGCAACTACTGCTGAAGGCTTTCCATTGAAATTCTCCACTGGTTTGTTATATGGTCCTCCAGCTGACTAAGCAAGAAATGTTTATCATAATGAAGATCTTTATAGCAGGGTTGTTGTATTCTTCAGTACCTTGGGCTTGACCTTCCTACACCACCTTCCTCCGCTCTCTCTGACAATCACAGAGTGAGTTGGTTGATTTTCATAATTCCCCAGAGCCAATAAACTAATTCAATATGACATTATTATGTGAAAGATCCTGGAAGGACTATAGTGAGGCTTCCCCTATTAATATGTCTGTAAATCAAGTCTTTGCGTGGATTCACCCAAATGCAGGTAATAAAAGAGGATTATAAAAAATAAAAAAATAAAAACCGTACACTCTTATTGTATACCACATGGCATGTGTCCTGATGTTTTCTTATTATATAATCACTGGCAGTCTGTTTCAACTGTGTCCACTAACCCTGAACTTGTTTTGTTAACGGAGTGCCAATTAGACTAATTCTGGTTTCATAGAAAATGACAAACACTGGGAAGTCATCCAGGATTGCTTCAATATTTCCAAAAAATCAACTCAACACTGCCTGGTAAGGAGAGTGATATAGACATGGTTATCTATCAGAAAGGGACTGAGAAATCACTGTGACAATGAGATAAAAGAGGTTTAAAGTAACACTGGTGATTATATATAGATAGGTAGAGAGATAGATAGATAGATAGATAGATAGATAGATAGATAGATAGATAGATAGATAGATAATTTACCTAGTATTACCTTATTGATTTATTTATTTATTTATGTCTGAAAATTCTGGGGACCCTTTTCAGTTGTGGGTTGTGGTTGTGTGATCTCACGATAACCACCTGAGAACTGCAAGTTGTTTTGTTCTCTCCAGGGGTCGCCAACTCTGTCACCAGATCTCCCAGTCTTAGACTGCATGGAATCACAAATTCCTGTCACTAGCTGCTGATGATTAGACAGCTTCCCTCACACAGTTCTAATGAAGAAGATGACAGCTCAGCTTCCCTGACTATATGATAATGGTCTCTTATATTATGTAGAACAGAGAGAGAAGAATAATTACATAAGCAGAGATGGTATTGTCTCTAGTTGCTGAGTGATCATGGGATTTATATCATAGCAGACAAGAAGAGAAATCTACATTTCAAGATGGTATCTGATCAGAGGCAGACAGTAGGCCGAATGCCAGGAATATCAGGAGAGGGTTGCCAGGTTGGAAACATGTTTTCGCCACATTGCTTCTTTATTGCTCTTTTTTTATCACAAATAAGACATACATCATAGTTTGAAAGAGCAATGGAAGCCTCCACCCATTATAAACATGTGTGAAGATCCACTTACACATCCATTGTTCACACATACCTGTAAATATAATACACTGAAGAATAATCGGGCATACTCATAATCAAAATATATTCTTAATTGTTAGTTTTACAACAGTAACCAGTAGTGGATTATAATATGGTATTTTTGGGAGGTTGCCTGGCGCCTGAGGTTCCTGAGGGGGCCCAAAGCCCCCCAAATTTCCCACCAACTTCAATAAGTGTATGCCAGTGGCAGTAGAATTGTATGTGTACCTGTAAATACACACACGGCTGCAAATAGTCGCCCCTTAAGCAAGCAGCATCATAGTGTGGGAACTGCATGCCTATTCCTAACATTGTGAGGGAGCCTGTTGTTCTTTCATAGTGAAGACCCCTCCTCCTGTACCCTATGGCTGTTAAAAATAAAACATCCTTAAGTTACACTCATCTATTCCAGGGGTTTGGCAGAATCCCAGGTGCATGTAGTATACATTGCATGGTCAATGTATAAACCCAACCTAACACTGGTAATTGATAGAGAATGAGCATTCCTATGAATGTCCATTGAGCTGATATATGAAAACGTCAGCATTGTGGGGGACAGAATCTTAATACCACACAGGGCCCTTGGTAGACTTAACCCAATCTCCCCTACATAAATCTATTGTCAGGTTTTACTTTTATAGCCACAAACAAGTATATACTTCAGTTGATCTAATGAAATGCTAACAGTGTGGTCAGGACGGCCAGGACCAGGGAACAATAATTGGATAAAATGGAACAGTAAAGCCTGTGAGTGCCAAACATAGAAACCGCTTTACAGGAAAAGCTTCAATAAACACTTAGGTTATAGAACTACACATAAAGGTATTCCATAACATCACATGTATACACGTAGGATACGTAAATTGTTTATTAAAATTCTTTATTAATTTAAAAAAAAACTTCCACATTTATTTGTTATAATGTGAAGTCTGTTTTCGGAGAGAAAATAAACTTTAGCTATATAAACTATTATGGTCTTGCATTGCAGTAGAGTTTTTGCAAGAACCTTGTGAGTAGTGAATAAGGTAGCTTCTAAGAGAAGTTAAGTCTTGCAAGGAGTTTTTTTAAAGGATGGACCTAAATGCTGAATAGACTATAATGGGAAGTATAAACCAGTGTCTCCGATTTAAGACTCGTTCTATTAGACAGAGCAGAGAGCTGCTTAGAAAGAGCTTTCCTTGTTCTCATAGACTGGACCAGGGGTTGGCAGCCCATGGTACGTGAGCCATAACTCTGTGGCACGGCAGCTTTCCACATTTGTGCTGTATAATACTGATGACCACTCTGCTCCCATTTTCTCAGCCTCCGGGAACCTGAACATGACAATCCCATCCATAGCTTGGCAATGAGTGAAGGACCATGTGACTGGACACGTGACTCTGCCTCCTCCAGCACTCCTGCTTTGTTTGCAGAGCACAGTGGGATACTATAGAGGCGGCTGAGTGACCTGTACAGTCACAGGATCCTCTACTCACTGCCAAGCTATGGACGGGATCTTTTTTTTTTGCAAAGTTTTAGATTTTTGTTAAGGAGATAAAATGTAAATATAACTATATAAATTTGGTATCCCTAGAATCGTACCAAAACATATGATACAGGTGACATGACAATTTTGGCTGCAGAGTGAACATCGTAAAAACGAAGCCCGTAAGAAAGTTGCACAAATTCACTTTTTCTCCAATTCTACCCCATTCTGAATTTTTTTTCAGATTCCCTGCACATGGTACAGAATAATAAATGGCACCATTATGAAGAACTATTTGTCCTGCAAACATTAAGCCCTCATATAGCTCTGTGAACGGAAAAATAAAAAAGTTATAGAATTTGGAAGGCAGGGAGTCAAAAACAAAAATCGAAAAATGTCACTGGCGGGAAGGGGTTAAGGACAGAAATCTACTAGAGTCATTTATTAAGATAGGGTGCTCTGACATGCTTTCAGCTGAAGGACTAACTTCTATTAACTGACTGATAAAAATACACAATACACCTAGCACCGCATCCATCGTTGCACCCAAACTTTTTCACTTCACCACACATGCGACTGAGGTGCAGGGCAACTATGGTGAAGCAAGGTGTATTGACCTCAGCTTCACTGGGTGCAATGTGCATGCGCTGAATGCAGACTGCTGGGAACTATGGTAAATTCCATTTTCTCCACAGTCTGGGGACGATGGTAGATATCATTGAAACAGGTGTGGGACCCTAATCCCCGGCTGCATAATAGTTTAGTGCGCCAAACCACCTGACAGTTTCCATTGAAGAGGAGTATAAGTATTTCCTAAAACAGACATGTCAGGACATTGACTATAATGGGGTCCGTTGTGTTCATCATTTTTAAACTGAAAGTGTC
The DNA here is from genome assembly GCA_947044405.1 of Leptodactylus fallax. NCBI lineage: Eukaryota > Metazoa > Chordata > Amphibia > Anura > Leptodactylidae > Leptodactylus > Leptodactylus fallax. Next base: position 239,257 of record CAMRHE010000810.1, read on the forward strand.
CTCCTTCATGCAGGACTTTTTACTCCGCCAGTTTTTGGCAAAAACTGTGCGGAGACTCCAGTGCAGATGTGAACATAGCCTTATGTTGCAGGACCTGTACATTTAGGTTGATGGTTTTTAGCAGCACTTTGGCCACTTTGTACTAGTAACCACAGGAAGTATCTGCACAATAAGTAACTGTAAATGACATTCACAACAACTAAATGTAAAGAGTGTTATGCCATAACGTATATTCCTAGAAAAAACTCTATTATACACCAAGGGCATTCCTAGTATTAATTGCAACATATTCCTGCGAATACAACCATCGATTCTATCCCTTCTACTGACACATTTATTCTTACAATATAACACAAAGTGCCGTTTGATATTTTTTTTGTTGTTGATGTTTTCCTTGTTCATACCTAACTGCAAATGCATAAAGCACAGATTAGCGTCAGAAGGAAAGCAAAGAAAGCAAGTTTTATTGTGTGTTTATTTCACCAGAGGACTGCCTGCAATTTCTGTAATTATTCAGCTGTAAAACTTTTCTTGAGAATTCACAGGATTAGTTCCTAGGGCAACACAGAATGAAGATAGATTTGTAACCGCATTGATTCAGGAGCATGGGCGCTGTAAACATAAAAGCCATAAAAGCCGACACTCATGTTATAATTACATTCAAATATATATATATACTGTATATATATATATATATATATATATATATATATATATATGTAACATTTATACATATGTGTATGGTCAGCTTATTATGACTAACTTAAACATGGTACATACTTCATACATTAACCTCTTCACAACACCTGTGTCCATTGACAGAGGATCAGGGTCTCTGCTTAAAAGCTAAGGTGGCACCATTTCTGCCAGGTCTCCTCTGTTTTGCACACGAGAGACCTGGCAGCAGTGTCCATAATCACGGATCATTAACCCCTCAGATGAGCTGGTCAGATGTGACCACAGCATCTGAGTGGCTACTTTCTCCTTCAGTTTCTGGCAAGCAAACAGCAACCCTGTGGTAAAATCTGTTTGGTTGTCATGGCATCTGGGATCCTTCTTAAAGTAAGTCTGTCAACAGGAAATTCATTATAAACCTAATCCCAGTACCTTGTAGAAGTGATTCTACAGCAGGGGTTGGCAACCCCCAGCACGTGTGCCAAGAGTGGCATGCGAGGCATATTTCTCTGGCACGACAGCCCAAGTCCCTGAGGGGGTGGCACTTAGATGAACTCATCCAGCAGTTTCGTTCAGACCAAACACACTGCACTCCAGATCAACTCCCTGTTCTCTTCGGTGCTTGTGACATCAGAGACCGCTGATAGGGCCTCAAGGGTTACATTGGCATCATGATGCATAATGACGCCAACGTGACACCTGAGACCCCCAATCAGCAGTCACTGACGTCAGGCAGAAGCATTGAAGAGAACAGGGAGTCGCGCTGGAGTCCAGGTAAGGTGATTAACATTTTTTTTATCTATGATCACCTCTCCTGGGCCTCCACTTATTATACTCTGGGGTCTAATATGATAGCTATTAGCTATAGTAATAGCTAGTGAGTGGCTGTGTTACCTGCAGAGTCCCGCAATTCTGAATCCTGAACCGACTACCTACTTGGAGATAAGTCTTCATCCCTGTACCACACTTCATTTAGAGTCTGACGAAGGTCTAAACTTTGACCAAAACTTTACTATATCATACTCTACCCAGAGGAAGGCGCAGTTGTAAGGCGCGTCGGGAGTGGTGTCAGCAGGCGGAGGTTTCACTTGGTTCATTTATGCACATATGGGTAAGTGAAAATGTGTCTGCAATTTAGTGGATTCATTTTGGCAGGATTCAATGACGTTATTAGTAGGATTTGTATTTGGGTTTCTTTATGAGAGGATGTGTTATGTCCATGCCATATTTATATAGTGACTTTACAAAATTTAAAGACACAGTATCCCCCTCTTTTCATATCTTGCCATTTTTTACGTAGCCCCACGTTTCATATAGTATCATTTTAAAGGTAACTCCAGACACTGGTGGTCGCATAACCATGCGTATGCAGGCTATATTGATTTGTGGGACATAATTATGTGCATTATTTATTTACTTCTTGTAAATTAGTCATCTCTAACCTCTGCCATATGTCTGACACCTTGTTATTTATATTGTTTGTTTCATCTGTTTTATGAATTTATATGTATGTAGATGTATTTATTATTGTTCTAATAAATTTGGATATATTTTTTATGATTTTTTGATTCATTTTGTAATTATGAGTACCTGCACCCATAAGTATATTTCTTTCTAGGTGCATTGTGGGTACGCCTATGCTAGGGCAAGCACTGACATGCTCTTGAAGGACGGCATAGTTTATGTACCCACCTGTAGCTGTTATTTATTGCAAAGCCAACAAGACTGCATTGTAGGATTTCAGCTACAGCAGAGGCGGAGGTGCACTGACAGATTTTCAATTAGGTTAGATGGTCAGAGACTGAGTGTAGCTCCTGAATACACCAAACTCATGCGCTCTCTCACTCTAGCTGAACTTATAAAATGCTCCTTTCGATATCAAATGGAAAAACCTTAAAAAAGGACTCTACAACCATTCTGACGTGCACTTTCAAAGTAACGCTAAGTTGCACTAGTGCTTGGTCTCCAGGGTGGATACACAAAGTACTGCTGCTTCCTATGTGAATGGGACAGTCGTGCAAGATCAGACCACTACAAGAAAAGAGACTGGCCACTCCGACAATCACTGCAGCCAGGGACTAAAAATGTTATGCATCCAGCGCTCATGAACCAACAAAGATTCTGCTACCTCCATTGCATATCAAGCTGGGTCTTATGAAGAACTTTGTAAAGGCAATGGATAAAAATGAAGAGGCATTCAAGTATCTCTTATGTAAGTTTCCAAGGTTGAATGAAGCAAAGATAAAGGAAGGAGTCTTTATTGGTCCTCAGATTCGTGTGCTTCTTCAAGATGATGAGTTTCACCGTTTGCTGCATGGCAAGGAAAAGGCTGCATGGGGAGCTTTCCGGTTAGTAGTAACAAATTTCCTGGGAAACACCAAGGCAGATAACTATGAAAAGTTGGTGGAAAATCTCCTCAAGGCATATAAAAACCTGGCATGTCACATGTCTTTAAAGATTCATTTCTTGCACTCTCATCTAGACTTCTTTGCACCAAACTGTGGAGCGGTGAGCAATGAACGTGGTGAGCGATTTCACCAGGAAATTGCGACTATGGAAAAAAGATATCAGGGTAAATGGAACCCATCAAAGCTTGCAGACTACTGCTGGACAGTTACCAGAGACAATCCCATGCCTGAATACAAGAGATGTGTAAAAAAGAGCCGAGTAGCCAATGAATGTACGTTGCAGAGTACAATAACATATTAGCCTAAATATAATTTTAATTTGTAAAAGTGCTTACACATGTCTGTAAATTATAGTTGATTTTAAATACAGCTAAGTTTCCTCAGAATATATTTCAAAATTTTATGAACAATAAACTTGCACCTATATGATTGCAGAAGTCAAAATTATATATTATAATCTATACAATTTACATAACAGTAAAAGGAGAATTATTCAATATCATAGAAACTAGAGCCAATTGACAGTTTTCCTTGTGATATTTGAATTCATCACATGGAAATCATTAAGAAATGGCTCATTTTATTTCTGAACCAAACAACTTTTGAAAATTTGTAGACTTGTGGAATCAGGCTTTCCTTACCACTGTTATGATGCTACGGGCCCCCTACTTCTCTGGGCCCGGTCATAGTCATACTCCCTGCAACTACAATTGTTCCATGTATTTCGTCCTTGTGTTTCATACCATGTCTTTTCGTCATTCTTTCTTGTCTTGTATTTCAGTTTTCCTTCAACGACAATTATCCCATGTTCATTTGTAGGATGAAATAATTTACCCTTCATGTCATGTACTAAACCCTGGTAGTTGTTGAATGTGTGTATGTTCATCTATACCCTCCACCCATCTAATGTCAGCAATATAATGACCAAAGAGAATAAAATGTGTTACTGCATTAAATGGATATATAAATGGGGGGGAAAATTGTAGCTTCCATAGCCGCAAAGGGACTTTTCACAGAAACTCATTACCATGATTGTTGATTTGAAAGGGGTAAATAGTAGAATTAATTTGTGTTTCATAATTGTAACCAATGTAATGTAGAGATGTGGGGATCAATGTCAAAATATTTTACACTGAGCTTGGTCCCAAGGTGAGTGGAGGGGGGCAGGGGCATGGATGGCTTAGAATAGGTCACAAGCCACAGTGATGTTTCATTTGCAGGCCTGAAGGGAGACTGTAAAACGAAACATCACAGAAGTGGTCACCTCAGCTAAACAGCGCAGAATTTTAATGTGATATGTATTAGTGATATTTTTTTTTTTTATATTGAGGAATCCTGTCATGTGAGCTATAATTTTTATAAAGTGGGTAACCCCTTTAATGAGCAGGAAGGCCTAAGAAGTAGCCATGGATCACATAAGGCCTATTAGTGTGATCATAAGATGACTCAACACAAAAGCAGCTATTACTGAGCATCTTCTCACCACATATGATTCACTCTAAAGAATTGTTACTTTGTTGTCTCTGGCTCAATGTTCTTGAATTCAGCATCAACTTCACAGAAATAAGAAACATTAAAGAGGTTGTCGAGGCATTTTTTTTAATGCCTGGACAACCAGGGGAGGTGAAAAAAAATAAAAAAAAAAATGTCTCTCCTGTCCCTGGTGCTCCAGTGTCCTCCTAGTGCATTCCAATCCTTCTGTTCCAGTGTTTTGCCAAAGTGAAACTGTTCACCGGCTGTGACATCACGGATCCCTTACGCTGAAGCCCCTAATTGGCCTCAGCGGACACGTGACCGCTGAGGCCAATCAGCGTCCTTAGGAAGAGACCCGTGATGTCACAGGTAGTAACATTTCAGGCCCTTTGTTGAGGCCGCTGATTGGCCTCAGTGGTCACGTGTGGCTGGACCCAAAAGACTGGACCACGCAGGGAGGCCCCGGAGCACCGCGGAAAGGTGAGTATGATTTTTTTTTTTTTTTTTCACTGTCCCCTGCCTATTTAATACTTAAAAGGGTTGTCCATTTTTTCCTGGACAACCCCTTTAAGTAATCTTTTTCGTCAAGTGCCAGTAATCTGCTATGCTATGATGACATACCCTATATTTCTATTGATATGCTTCCAAGCAACAGCAAAATTGCATTAATTGTTAGTACAGTAGGACCTTTGGGACACATGAGCCTGATGTGCAGTCCCACAAGAAAGTAAGAGTGTCAAGTAACCATTTAGTATATAGCATGACAGTTCATTGACAGATGTAGTAGCCATGTGATTGAAAGCAGAGCTGTGAAGATGCTGTCTTCACAATCTCGTGAGTTTTTAAAAATAATATAATTAAAAATCCTTCCTGACAATTTTTTGGGGGGTGCATGCTGTAGCTGTGGAAGGATCTATGTTGTAAAGAGCCTAAAGGTCTGACGTTGACTGTTGTAGCTGAGACCAGTAAGGGAGCTGGGGTTCTGAAGCTAGTACCCGGATGCTCAGATGGAAACTGTAGGAAAAAAGTCCCTGGCATCCAGTTGCTGAGTTTGGGAATATGCAGACTGTAACTGATGCCCACATAGTGCAAAGGGGACTTGTCAAAAGTCCTCTGCTAAATCCACTGCTTACTTTGGGTGAAACAACTGCAGAAAAATCTGCAACAAACAAAGCAGCTTTTCCACAAAGTGTAGCCTTGACCATAAACTGTTCGTAACATTATAAGAACTACACCAATCTGTAACAGAAGATTGTGCAATTACTGCATTCAGTCCACTTACGTTGCCTGTGTTGGAGCATCGAATTATGACATCAGTCATATTGCGTCATTCTTATTGTGAATCCACCTGTAAGAAACTGCACATCAGACCTTTGGGGATTTGTTACTCAGACCCTCTCTTTGTGCAGTATAAATGACATGATAAATTTAATATGCACGCCCTTAAAGGGAATGTGTCGCCAGGAAATGACATTTTTTAATAATTTTTGGAGATGGTGTCTTTAATTTTCCAAATAAATAGCTATATTTAAAAAATCCTAAAAATCTTGCAATTCCACCTATAGAAAGGCTATAGACACAATGGTGTGGAGTAGACACTATTCACTTGTATGGGAGAGATTTCTAGGCAAGCTCTGAGACCTAGACAGAGGTAATTGTGCAGAGATGGGAGTAGATAAGCAGTGAAATCCTCTATTGTGATTGGTGGATTCTGTATATTATCTACATATACGTGAGGATGCTGCCGCCAAGAAAACAGGAAGCCTCAGCAAATGATATGGCCTAGTGGATAGTGTTAGAACTGCAGGATTTTGAGGATTTTCTTTTAATACAGAAAATAAAAAAAAATAAAATATTTTAAAAACCTCACTAAATATTCTTTAAAAATATGTTTGACATAAAATTTACAAACATAAGTCATGGAAGACATTAAAAACATAAGTCATTGTCTGGTTACACATTGCCTTCAAGATTATGGTGAAATTAAATTTAGATAGTTTTCTTGTGATTTAGATTTTTTTTTTTTTTTTTTGATACTGCATTCAAAGACCCATAACATTTTTATTTTTCCATTGATGGAGCTGTATGGGGATTTTTTTTTTTTCGGATAATGTGTAGTCCTCACTTATTTATTTTGCTTACTTACATATCACCAACATATTCTGCAGTGCTTTAAAGATATTGAATCTATCAATACTGTCCCCAGTAGGGCTCACAACCTAAACTCCTTATCAGTATGTCTTTAGAGTATGGGAGGAAACCAGAGTATCCAGAGGAATCCCACACAAACATGAGGAGAACACAAACACTCCTTGCAGATGCTATGCCACTTAGGTAGAAATGTGTTACTCACCACTGCGATTAAAACTGCATGCAGTTCTTCCATAAAGAGGGTATTAGGCGGGTGGTCCGGGCTGGCAAGGGTTAACTATTGTATGTCTTAAGCAGTGTCGGACTGGGATGTCTAGGGCCCACCAGTGGAATTGTTTCTAGGGGCCCACCATCAGAACCCCTGCAGATCAGCGGTACCGAGACAGGGAGGCTAAAGGTAATAACATGCCGGGAGCCATGCTGCTCACCCACTATACCATGTGCACCACTGCACTACCTAAACCTACTGCTACACCTTGTATGGCAAGTGAACAGCGTGGCTCCAAGAATTGTTACCTTTACCTGTAGCCGCATTGTCCTGGAAAAGCTGATCTGCAGAGGTGCTGGCTGTTGTATCATCGTAGATGTAATATTGATGGCCTATCCTAAGGACAGGCCATCAATATTAGAAAGATGGATAAATCCTTTAAAGAGGTTGTCGAAGGAATTGGAGCAACCCATGTAGCTGGCGGGAGGTGTAAAGTAAAAAATAAGTAAATTAAAAAGCATACTCACCTGTTCCCGGCACTCTGTTGTCCGCTGCCAGTGTCCATTCAGTCTCATGCCGGCGACTCCTTGCTGGGAGTCCTGCACCTCATGTGATCGCTAAGACCAATTAGGTACAGGATTTCCAGAAATGAGGCGCCGCCATGAGACCGAACAGATACAGGCAGGGGAACACGGGGTGCTGGGGACAGGTGAGTATGCTTTTTTAAAAATTTTCTTATTTTTACACCTCCCTGGCGGCCAACACAGTGGTTGCTCCAGTTTATGGACAACCTCTTTTAAGGGGTTGTCTGGGCCAAATTTTTCTATGGTCACTTCACTGGTCACCCCACATAGTGGCCTCTTCACTGGTCCCCCATACTGTATGGGGAATAGTGATGGGGTCATTATATTGTGTGGGAGCAGTGATGGGGGCTAACATCCTGTGGGGGGGACATTAAAATTTGTGGGGCATATTAAAGGGGTTGTCCAGGGTTAATCTTTTTTATGGCCTATGCTCAGGATAGGCCATAAATAACTGATCGGTAGGGGCTGACACATGGCCCCATCAGCTGTTCGGAGCCATTTCCGGCACCTGTTCTGTACACAACACAGGGCCGGAAACAGAAAGCTCCATCCACTGTATAGCAGCCCGGCGCCTTCACTGCAGCTCAGCTCCTACTGACGTCAATAAGTGCTGAGATACAGTGAAGGTGCCCAGCCCCTTTACATTGGACAGAGCTTTCTGCTTCTGGCCCTGTATTGTGTACAGTAAGGGCATCAGAAGTGGCTCCATACAGCTGATCGGTCCGGGGCCAGCCCCCTACAGATCAGGTATCTGTGGCCTATCCTGAGGATAAACCATAACAAATTATGCCTGGACAACCCCTTTAATATACACCCCTAATGCACCACACTTTAAAGAGATTGTCCAGTATAATTTTTTTTCTTTTTTATAATTAGTCTGGGGGAGGTGAATCCCCCCCCTACCCCCCCCCCCAAAAAAAAAAAACATGCTAAACATACTCACCTGTCTCCGGTGCTCCGGTGTCCTCCCAGCACGGTCCGGTCCTGCAGCTCTGCTGTCTTCTTTTTGACGGAAGTCCTCACTGGCTGTGACGTCCCAGGTCCCTTCCCTTAGGCCGCTGATTGGCCTCAGGGGTCACGTGACGTCACAGGTAGTCATGTGCAGAGGGAACTTGCGCTGGAAGAAAACAACAGAGCTGCAGGAACAAACCGCCCTGGGAGACACTGGGGACAGCAGAGAAAGTTTGTGGGGTTTTTTTTTTGTTTTGATTTTTTTCACCTGCCCCGGCGTAATTAAAAAAAAATGAAGGAGCCACTGTATGGAGTATAAGCTCCACAGTGGCCCCCACCCAGTATTATAAGCTCCACAGTGGCCCCCACCCAGTATTATAAGCTCCACAGTGGCCCCCACACAGTATTATATGCGCCCAATAGCCCCCTCCGCTCCGCTTTGGTGCTATTATTATACTTCGGGGTCTCCTCAGACCCCAGAGTATAATAATCGAAGGCCCAGGGGAAGTGATTAAAAATAACAAACTCTCATACTCACCTTGCCTTACCTTTCCTTGGCATCCTTGCTCCATCCTGCCGTCTTCAGCGTCTTCAGGCCCTTTTCTGACGACACTGCCGAGGCCTGTGATTGGGCCTCAGCGGTCACGTGGGGGCGCACTGACGTCATTACGCGGCCGCACCCCATGTGACCGCCGGGGCCTAATCACAGGCCTCAGTCACATGACGGAGGAGCGCCGGAGAGAACTCTGTGCCCAGGAGAGGTGAGAATATGTATTTATTATTTTCAGTCACCTCCCCTGGGCTGCCATCTATTGGAAAGGGGCCTGCAATATGCAAGGGCCCCTTTCCAATAACAGTATGTATAACGGTCGGGGAACCAGGCTTTCCCCGACCGCTATCATAGTGGTCCGGGGCCCCGGCCATCTTCGCACCCCCTGCGACCGCGATCGTAACGCTACTGGTCAGGGGCCCGATCGGGATGGTCAGGATCCCGATCGGGCCCCCATGAGATGAGGACTAATAGTCGGGGCTCGGGGCCCACCGGTGGATTCACCGGTTCCCCGGTGGGCCAGTCCGACCCTGGTCTTAAGTCTGTGGTTTGCGAGGGGTTTTTCCCTCAGGTTCTGCCCCACCCTCTGGTGTGCTATTTAAGCTGGGGCTTTACTCCAGTTCTCTGCTGGTTATACTATTGTGTTCAGCCATTCCTGTGATCTGTAATTCTACAGTCTGTCTGATTCTGTATACTAAATCACCGAGGAACCAAAATTCACTAATACTATTCACCGAACAGGAAGAGATGGCAAAATATAGAAAATAAAACCAATATTTTATTGATATACATTAAAATCCTTTGAACGTCTCAGGTTAATTTATAAAAAATAATTATCATAACACCCTAAATGGGTATGGAGGTGTGTCTTATCTTAAAGATTCTAATTTTGGGATAAATCTCAAATAGACAATTCACCCCTAAATGTATAGATGGCAACTAACAACTGATACAGTGCCTTGCGAAAGTATTCGGCCCCCTTGAACTTTTGCCACATTTCAGGCTTCAAACATAAGGATATAAAATTTAAATTTTTTGGTGAAGAATCAACAACAAGTGGGACACAACTGTGAAGTGGAATGAAATTTATTGGTTATTTTAAAATTTTATAAAAAATAAAAAACTGAAAAGTGGGGCTGTGATGATGAGACCCTCAATTTATGTATCTTTCTTGGAAGTGTGTTTTTACCTCATCATGTCACTCCTTCCCCCACTGGTTGGAATGTGATGCAAAGGAGGTTACACCTCTGGACACTATGTCTCACTGGTTTTCATCCCTGGCTGGGGGAGGTGAAGGGTGTGGTTGGAGAGGGTCTCACACGGAGGTAGGGAGTTTTCTCAGAGTCTATTGTGTTGAGCCTGGAAGAGAGACAGCTAAGAGAGCAGAGCTGTGTGCTCAGGTATCTTTCTATATTTTAATTTCCCTTTTATTTTGGTGTATTGTATCATCGCACTTTTGCTTGTATGTTTATGCTTGATCATATTAATATTGTATATTTCTGTATATGCTATTAATTCATACCGACCCACTTGGGTTATTAAACATATAAAATTTATATCGCTCGTTTCGTTTTTATCCTATGACCCGGTCTACTCACGGTGTGTGAGTGGGAGGTTAAGAAAGAAGTTTGATCGCAGGCGTGCCAGGCGGCTGGGCGAGGCGATATTCTTCACAGGGGCATGCAATATTATTCGGTCCCTTTACTTTCAGTACAGCAAACTCACTCCAGAAGTTCAGTGAGGATCTCTGAATGATCCAATGTTGTCCTAAATGACTGATGATGATAAATATAATCCACCTGTGTGTAATCAAGTCTCCGTATAAATGCACCTGCTCTGTGATAGTCTCAGGGTTCTGTTTAAAGCGCAGAGAGCATCATGAAGACCAAGGAACACATACAGGACCATTCTGGAAGAAAACCTGTTGGAGTCTGCAAAAGACCTGAGACTGGGACGGAGATTTATCTTCCAACAAGACAATGATCCCAAACATAAAGCAAAATCTACAATGGAATGGTTCACAAATAAACGTATCCAGGTGCTAGAATGGCCAAGTCAAAGTCCAGACCTGAATCCAATCGAGAATCTGTGGAAAGAGCTGAAAACTGCTGTTCACAAACGCTCTCCATCCAACCTCACTGAGCTTGAGCTGTTTTCCATGGAAGAATGGGCAAGAATTTCAGTCTCTCGATGTGCAAAACTGATAGAGACATACCCCAAGCGACTTGCAGCTGTAATCGCAGCAAAAGGTGGCGCTACAAAGTATTAACTTAAGGGGGCCGAATAATTTGGCATGCCCCACTTTTCAGTTTTTTATTTTATACAAAAGTTTAAAATATCCAATAAATTTCGTTCCACTTCACGATTGTGTCCCACTTGTTGATTCTTCACCAAAAAATTTAAATTTTATATCCTTATGTTTGAAGCCTGAAATGTGGCAAAAGGTTGAAAAGTTCAGTCTTGTAGTCAGCTTATTACTACCCAGACTTAAAGTGATAACTGCTAAAGAGATCTAACGGTAAATCTTTCACCAAACAGCAACAAGTGTCTCCATCTGTAGATGTCATATCAGGGCGTAGCAACCATTAACTCATCCGGATAAACATGTACTAGATAAGAGTGGAAAAATAAAAGCGCCCTGTATGAAACTACACTAAAGTTCACTGGAGCTCAATAGTTAAATAAATAATGGTCACTGTCTCATTAGTAACATTGCTTCTGTGAAAATACTAGCGTCCAGCATAGAAATAAAATAAGATGCGTTCAATCTGTCCTTTGGATATCGGAATATGTCAAATGGGAACATATCACTCTAAGTGGCCTGTGGCCCTTTCTGGTATAAAGGCCTGACGTCATCTGATCGTATACCAATATGATGTTAGGCATTGGCTTCTTGGATCCACAGGCTAAGAGCGTTAAGATATATTCTACCCCGATATATATATGAACTATTTTGGTTAATCTATTGTAGTATAATGTTGTATCGTGTTAGCCATTGAAAGTAGTGGAAGAGTGAAGAAATCAGGCGATACCTTTTAGAGGCTGAGTATATTTAGTATAGTATATAGTATATATACTATACTAAGCTTTTGGAAGTACTAGCTCCCTTTATCAAACATGGTGTTATACAAGAAACTGAAAATTCACAGATTTTTTATACCCTATAGACATAGACCTTCAAAGGATTTTAGAGTCCTTAAAAAAACAAAATGCAATCTAAGTAGAGAAGTTATTTACAACCGGTAAAAAAATAAACAATCTGGAAAGTTGTGGTGCCTGTTATCTGTTTGCAATGAGGTGGTGATTTGTGACCCTCACAAGTCATACATAGTGTGACATGAAACTGGCATGAATATTAAGTCTATTGGACAGAGTACGAAGTCCTGTATATATAATCTCTTCTTTCTCTGTGTGGTTATATACCTCTCTTTTGCCTTAGATGTTCCCCGTTGGGTATTGTTGGATTCTCTACATATTTGGTTATTTATGCTATGTGGAGTTACATGATATAATGAATAGATACAGTCATATGAAAAAGTTTGGGCACCCCTATTAATCTTAATCATTTTTAGTTCTAAATATGTGGGTGTTTGCAACAGCCATTTCAATTGGATATATCTAATAACTGATGGACACAGTAATATTTCAGGATTGAAATGAGGTTTATTGTACTAACAGAAAATGTGCAATATGCATTAAACCAAAATTTGACCGGTGCAAAAATTTGGGTACCCTTATCATTTTATTGATTTGAATACTCCTAACTACTTTTTACTGACTTACTGAAGCACAAAATTGGTTTTGTAACCTCACTGAGCTTTGAACTTCATAGCCAGGTGTATCCAATCATGAGAAAAGGTATTTAAGGTGGCCAATTGCAAGTTGTTCTCCTATTTGAATCTCCTCTGAAGAGTGGCATCATGGGCTCCTCAAAACAACTCTCAAATGATCTGAAAACAAAAATTGTTCAACATAGTTGTTCAGGGGAAGGATACAAAAAGTTGTCTCAGAGATTTAACCTGTCAGTTTCCACTGTGAGGAACATAGTAAGGAAATGGAAGACCACAGGGACAGTTCTTGTTAAGCCCAGAAGTGGCAGGCCAAGAAAAATATCAGAAAGGCAGAGAAGAAGAATGGTGAGAACAGTCAAGGACAATCCACAGACCACCTCCAAAGAGCTGCAGCATAATCTTGCTGCAGATGGTGTCACTGTGCATCGGTCAACAATACAGCACACTTTGCACAAGGAGAAGCTGTATGGGAGAGTGATGCGAAAGAAGCCGTTTCTGAAAGCACGCCACAAACAGAGTCGCCTGAGGTATGCAAAAGCACATTTGGACAAGCCAGCTTCATTTTGGAAGAAGGTCCTGTGGACTGATGAAACAAAGATTGAGTTGTTTGGTCATACAAAAAGGCGTTATGCATGGTGTCAAAAAAACACAGCATTCCAAGAAAAACACTTGCTACCCACTGTAAAATTTGGTGGAGGTTCCATCATGCTTTGGGGCTGTGTGGCCAATGCCGGCACCGGGAATCTTGTTAAAGTTGAGGGTCGCCTGGATTCAACTCAGTATCAGCAGATTCTTGAGAATAATGTACAAGAATCAGTGACGAATTTGAAGTTACGCCGGGGATGGATATTTCAGCAAGACAATGATCCAAAGCACAGCTCCAAATGTACTCAGGCATTCAAGCAGAGGAACAATTACAATGTTCTGGAATGGCCATCCCAGTCCCCAGACCTGAATATCATTGAACATCTGTGGGATAATTTGAAGCGGGCTGTCCATGCTCGGCGACCATCGAACTTAACTGAACTGGAATTGTTTTGTAAAGAGGAATGGTCAAAAATACCTTCATCCAGGATCCAGGAACTGATTAAAAGCTACAGGAAGCGACTAGAGGCTGTTATTTTTGCAAAAGGAGGATCTACTAAATATTAATGTCACTTTTCTGTTGAGGTGCCCATACTTTTGCACCGGTCAAATTTTGGTTTAATGCATATTGCACATTTTCTGTTAGTACAATAAACCTCATTTCAATCCTGAAATATTACTGTGTCCATCAGTTATTAGATATATCAAATTGAAATGGCTGTTGCAAACACCCAAATATTTAGAACTAAAAATGATTAAGATTAATAGGGGTGCCCAAACTTTTTCATATGACTGTATATGAATTTGTTGTCCTGTATATGTTCCATGGACACTTTATGCTATAGTGACTGTACCTGGTTATGTTATTCTTAGACTCTTTGGAATATCTATTTACACTTTGTAAAATGGTTAGGTGGAATATAATTTAGCTCCAGGCACACTGTTTGTATGGTGGATAGCTTTGCTCTGGGTTCTGTATTTGTTAGTATATTAAAGATATACTGCATGGCCTTCCAATCTTGATATAGTATTGGAAATACCCAAGAACTTATTTGAGTTATGAACAGGCTAGGATTGGTTGGTGTATTGTGCTGGAATGCTCAATATATGATTCCACCTATCATCAATATGCTCTTGGCGGATAATACGCACTAAAAGACATTTTATCAGGTGTTGATGCAGTCAGCACATCATTTATAATATTTAGGTACAGCCACATAGCTTAGACAGTCTTCTCTAACACATGGGACACTGCTTGGCGTCCCGTTACCACCTATCTCGTTCTCACTACCCAATCAGGAATTTGGGGACGGAGTCGGTGGACATGCCCTCAGATTGGGAGAGACAAGCGCACGGATAGGTAAGTGAAACCTGAGGTCCGAGGTATAAGAGGACCTGCTAAAACGTTGAACTAGTGGCTGATCCTGGAAATACCTATGTCCACCCTCAGGGCGTAGGGAACGTCGGTTTTTACCGTCTGTATCGACTTATTGATCTAGTCATTTGCTTACTGATTTATAGCATATATATAACGCTACTTTGGTCTCATGATGAACCCTCATGTAGCAGGGGAAACGCGTTGAGACAGAGACATATTTTTTGAGACATTTCCATGCAGTAAAAAACAGCAACACACTGCTTGAATCTGCTACTATTCACACTTTGGGACCATCAAATCATTGGTTTCATTTCACTTTGGGGTTATATGGTTGTCTGTTTTCAAAGTAGCAACAGTGTGATTAAGTTGCTATTTATGCTAGGCACTGTCAGCTGCATTGTAACAGCGTTTCCAGTGAATTTTATTTCTATGCTGGACGCTAGTATTTTCACAGAAGCAATGTTACTAATGAGACAGTGACCATTATTTATTTAACTATTGAGCTCCAGTGAACTTTAGTGTAGTTTCATACAGGGCGCTTTTATTTTTCCACTCTTATCTAGTACATGTTTATCCGGATGAGTTAATGGTTGCTACGCCCTGATATGACATCTACAGATGGAGACACGTGTTGCTATTTGGTGAAAGATTTACCGTTAGATCTCTTTAGCAGCTATCACTTTAAGTCTGGGTAGTAATAAGCTGACTACAAGACTGATACTAAAACACTACAACTGGGGAGGATATATCAGTTGTTAGCTGCCATCTATACATTTAGGGGTGAATTGTCTATTTGAAATTTATCCCAAAATTAGAATCTCTAAGCTAAGACTCACCTCCATACCCATTTAGGGAGTTATGATAATTATTTTTTATAAATTAACCTGGGATGTTCAGAGGATTTTAATGTATATCAATAAAATATTGGTTTTATTTTCTATATTTTGCCATCTCTTCCTGTTCGGTGAATATGAGTCTGTAACTTCTAGGGTCCCTATTTAGGTTCCTGTGAGGTGTCCTCTTATCAGAGGAAAACTCTGGCGCTAGGCAGGTGTAGCCAGGGTGAAATTTTAGGGATAATTCCCCTGCTATTGTCCACCTGCCTATTTTGCTTTGATTTTCATTTATTTTGTCTGCCTTTGTTTACTTTGCATTTCTTAAATAAACCAGTTTATTTCACATGTTTGTTTGTTACAATTCTGTTCTGAGACAAACATAACAGAGGGGCCCTGCAAACACAGCCACAGGCCATAGCCTACATTCACATGACCAAGTTTCATCCATTAAACTCATGTTCGTGTGAGCCGTATATACAGGCCTGAACACTATGCTGGGACACCGCACTGTCACTAGGAGACAGTATGTCACTGAAAGGCAGGGTCACCTAGCATTATAGATAACTATAATGCTGGGAGTCCCTATCCTGACATAACGTTCAGGCCGGTAAATACGGCTCACACAAATGGATGAAACTCGGTCATATGAATGTAGGCTTAGCCAGTAAACCCAATGTTTTCAACTGAATGACCATTTGTACACAGGAGAAATATAGAATATAGAACCGTACACTACTCATTACTGCAATTAAAAACTGCATGTAGTTCTTAAAAAAAAAAAAAAAGCACTATCTAAATCCACCCTGAAAACCACACGAATCGTCAAATGAATGCAGCTGAAAGCCCTTTAATTTTTAATGGCCATGTACATTAGCTTTTAAAATGGCTGCTCACACTGTGTAGTATTGTTTCTGGAAATAAAAAAAAAAAAGCAAAAGCCTTTTTTTCTAATTCTGAAAAGCTACTGAGAAAGTCAATAGGAAATGACCATTGGCTTCTCTTGGGGAAAAATGGATGCTTGCTGCTCCTGTTGGAACGCTTTCTTTTTCATCTCTGTTAACATCTGTAAACAGTAAAACATTGTCACGTCAGGAGTTAAAAAATGATATACATATTATTTTTAACCATGGTGACAACAGATCCATCAGAACAAATGAATAGGGTAGCTTAAGTAATATATTATTACTGAAAAACTGGTAAACTTTACATTACAGCTGAAATTGTGTTATTTTGGGATAATGAGACTGAAAATCATGCATTTTACTTATCAATTATACATGCTGTACCCCAGGGAGATTAATGTAACAAATCACAGAACCAGATTTATCAACTTCTTTATTACTTCTTTTACTAACTGAAAGCTCTTGGGCCACAATGTAAAATATGTAAAAGGGCCTTTACCTAAGATTGCTACCACTACCGCCTAAATCCATTGACATTAATATGAAGTTGACAACCGCCCCCCCCCCCCCCACATCCCTTTGCAGCTAAAACAGCTTTTATCTTTCTGAGGAGACCTCAAGACTTTGTACTCCATCCGTGGGAATTTTCAGCTAGAAGAGCATTTATGAGGTCAGACACTGATGTTGGATGAGAGGGTCTGGCTCTGCCACTGCTCCAAAGTCCAGTGCCGGCATCCTTCACACTAAGGGTAGAAGCACACGACTGTGTTTCGGACATGCAGGACTTTGTTTCCAGCTAAAAAAACTAGATTCGCGGCGCAGAGGGTGCAATTGGACACCCGCGCATTGCTTTAAAAACCCATTCAAATGAATGGGTTTTTAAGCAATGCGTCGCTAACCTGTCGCTATCCGGTACCTATCCAGTTTCCCGAGATTTTCACTCAGATTGGCAGCAGACGGACTCCAGCACAAGTGTGAACCCACCCTTAGCCAGATTTACAGGCCTGAATTTCGTGCTGGGAGCGGGACTCCTAACAGTATAGGGACTCCTAGCATTATAGATAACTATACTGTTAGGAGTCCCGCTCCCAGCACAAAGTTCAAGTCGGTAAATTTGGCTAACACGGTCGTGTGCTTCAACCCTAAGGCTGGGCAATAAATCGAAAAATAACCGAAACCAGATGTAAACCCGGATAACCTACGTGGTTTTTTCATGTCAGTTATTTCAGTTCGGTTATTACAATATTCGTTTGCTCACCACCCCTTGGCCTCCACTTATTATACTCTGGGGCCTGAAAAAACCCCAGAATATAATAGCAGTTTTGGTTCGCACATGTTCGGTCCAAACAAAACCTCCAGACGAACTCACCCAAGATATACTCATACTTTAATAGGAGTGTGGTTTTAAAAGGGGTGTGACCTAAGTAATCGTCATTAATTGTAACTATTGATAATAATAATTTATATAGCACCACCATATTCCACAGCACTTTACAAATCAGAGGACACATGAACGGACAATATGAGACATTACAATGTGACAAAGAAATAAACATATCAAACAATAGGAGTGAGGGCCCTTCTTGCGGAAGCTTACAAGCTATAAGGAAATAAGAAGATACAAGAGATAAGAGGGGTTTCTTGGCACAAAGGTTCAGCCATCTTTTAATAAATAAGGTCAAATAACTGAAGCTTGCAGATAGTTAAAATTCGGAAGTTTGTTTTCTCTTGTAGTCCTGCTGTCCCTACTCCATCCCCCCTCTTCTCCCTTGAAGACGGTTTGCTTTCAAAGCCCATTCAACTTGAATGGGTTTTGAAAGCAAACGGGCGGGTGTGTGTGTGCACGTGCGCTTACACCCTCTGCGCCGCAAAGCAGCCGGCTTTTTTTTTTTTTTTTTTCGACACGAAGGACTTTGTGTTTCCGATGAAAAAACAAAAACCGGCTTTTCGCGGTGCAGAGGGTGTAAGCGCGCGTGCACACACACACACCCGCCCGTTTGCTTTCAAAGCCTATTCAAGTTGAATGGGTTTTGAAAGCAAACCGTCTTCAACCTTTTCCTATGCTGTCCCCGATCCTTTTTTTTGCCGGCATTACTTTCGCTGTAAGCCTACACAGCGACGTTGCTGCTATTCCGGCAAAACATGTCGTTATATCTGCACTTTAACAAGTGCCTAGTAGGTAATGTGCACATTAACCAGGTAATGTGCAGATTACCTAGATAATGTCAGAAATGAAAGAAGTTTTCTGCACTTTAACGGATTGTCCCAGTGAATCTGCACATTACCTGATTAATATACAGATTAACTGAATTCTGCACTTTAACGGTAACAAATATACAGATACTAAATGCGTGGAGTGCAGGGTGACTTCTAGATGGAGGGGACAGGATCTGATTAATAGAGGAGGAAGGATACTTTAGGATAAGAAATGTTAATGTAGTGTGCGAACTGCAATACAATGTGATCAGGTCATGTGATAAGCCTGCCTAGGCAGATGTAATTTTAGGGCAGTTTTGAAGCTGTCTGTGAAGGATATCGCCTTGCCAAGCCTCTTGACACACCTGCGATCAATCTTCTTTACCTCCCACTCACACACCGTGAGTGGACCGGGTTCATAGGATAATACAAAACCCCAGTGGGTTGGTACTAAGCATTAACATATACAGAAATATATATCAATTATCAAGCAAATACGGATAAAAGTAAAATTCCGGTACAGAAAATAAAATGGGAAATAAAAGATAGAAAAATACCAGCACAAGTTTGTAGTCCATTTCTCTAGGCCACAGCAGGTTTTTGGGCCTAGGGCGCTTCCTTAAGCAAGTTACAGAGCATGTGTCTCCTACATGCTGTCCAGAACAAAGGAAAAGGCTTCAGGCCTCAATGCTAGGCCCATGCTCAATCCACAGCAGGACAAGCCCTCACATCTTTTCCAAGATAAGAACTTCTTGCTGCCTCCTTGCTGAGTGACAAAGAATCTACATCTCCTTTCAGCATATGGCTAGTGCCCCACCCACACCTCCTTCCTCCTTTGAAGAACCCTGGGAGAGATGGATGCCTTCCTAGGTGCTGGAAGAGATGTGTGTCTGTGGGTGAACTTAAGGTCACTGGCCTCCTCTCCCTCCCTGTACATCTGCCATACTGGGGCAATAAACTGCTGGCTAGCGCAGGCCATCTCCCATGGTATACACATAAAACCACTGAAGTGTATCGTCCACCAATGTAAACACAACTTAAGCACAACATTCCTAAAGGTATGTGTAGGATTGATATGAGCAAGTAAAAATCCATTTCCAAGAAAGATATATAACTGAGGGTTTGTTCATCACACTGCCGTAGTAGGGTATTAATCTGATTGTCCAGGGTAAAGCGTTCCAGAGCACCAATGCAGCCTGAGAAAAGTCTTGAAGATGGGAGTGGGGATGTTTGGATAAAAGAGGATGCAAGTCTAAGGTAATGGTAATTGAGGTTAAATGCCCAATTTGATTTATGTCATAATCGCTCAGTTTACAAACCAGAACCCAAAATGTGTCAGTAAAATAGATTAATCTCTATTAATAAGTATTGGTGACAGAACAATTGATAACATATCTCATAAGCTATTCTTCCCCACCTATAGGTTAATACCCCCTCACTCTACAATAGTAGGCAAGCAGCTGGGATCATTTTAACATCAGTGCCCATTAAACAGTCAAAACCATCCCCACCAATAATTAATGTCCCCCTCCAGCTACCCCCACGGTTTAATGTCATCCTCCAGCTGCCCCAGTTTAATGTACCTCCTTTAGTTGACCCCAGTTTAAACTGGGGCAGCTGAAGGGGGACATTAAGCCATGGGGGTAGCTGGAGGGGGACATTAAACTGTGGGTGCACCAGGAGAGGTACTTTATACTGTGGGGGAAATTGAAGGGGAACATTATAATGTGGAGTCATATAATATTAGGGTGACTGTAGGGGCATTATACTGTGTGGGGGCACAAAGAGAAATGAATGGGAATTGGTGGAATCAATATAAAGTGGGTGGAGCTAAATTTGCCCGTCCCTCTGTCCTTTGAGAATTGGGAGGTATGCCAGTGTGAACTTAGCGTCAGCCAGGTGGCCAGCAACCTTCACGTGACAACTGTCTTGCATATTTGCAAACTCTTCCAGAATGCTAGGGAGAGGACCAGAACACAAAGTTTTGGCAAATCTCCCAGGAGCAGGAAAAGCCTCCCGACGATGGCGCTCTACATATGATTTGCTTGGGTAGCACCATAACACGCTGGGTATCATTAGACGCAGCTCCTATGCCACAGCTCACATTGAGGGGGCAGACAGTATGGCATAAAGGGAATGGGGCATAGCTCTGTGCACCACAGTCCCAAACTTCCTGGAGGGTTATTCTATAAAATGTTATCTTGTAATGGCAGCCATATTGTTTGTCTTGCAGCTGTCCCTAAAAGCAAGAAAGCAATCCATGTACTGCACATCCTCAGAGGCCAAATGCAATTATTTTGGCGGGAAGAGCGGTTACGTCACCAATTTATTACAGAACAACCAGCAGAGGGCGCTTCTGAGGCCTCACATCGCTGAACTGCGCATGTGCACATTTTTAGTCAGCACGTCAGCCCCTGAGCACAGCAGTATAGCACGGCATTCATTCATTCACTAAATCTGTATAGCGAGCTCAACCTATGACCGACCGGAAATATTTTTTCAAAAAAACTGCGTCGTCCATTTCTGCTTCTGGCTTGTCTTCAGTCGTTGCCACACTGAAATACAATTTTGTCTAAACTGTAAACCAAAGCCATAAGCTGTTACCATTGACACTGTTTCTTTGTAAACGGTCCGGTATGACTTTATTCAGAGAGATTATAACTGAGTTATCATCGGATAAATTATGTGATTTGCCTTTTTCCAAAATGGCCGCCGAGGAGCAGACAAGATTTGAAGGTATTTCCCAACATTCCGTGCTTCGCCCTCATCCAAAATGGCGCTGTCTTACTTCCGGTATTCTCTTCGTACTGGCTGTGCATTCTAGCGCCGTTGTGCCAGCATCCCGGCCCCCCTTGTAAGTTACGGGACTTCCGGTTCCGGCCCCATTGTTGCAAAGCGATGGCGGCGCGGGCTGGTTTCCAATCGGTGACTCCGGGGGGATCCGGGCCAGCTGGGGCTGCTATGGGGCCTGGAACCCCAGGCCCGGCTGTGAGGATGGGCCCCGCCCCAGGACAGGGGATGTACCGCTCTCCTATGCCCGGAGCCGCTTACCCGGTAAGAGAGAGGGCACGGGGCTTAGATCTACGCCTGCGGCGGCTGTTGGCTCTCCTGGAGTGGTTGGTGCAGCTGCCGGCTCCTGTATGAGCCTCCCTCTACTCTATGAGGATGATGGAGGCGAGGACCAGGGCTAGAGGCATCAGTATAAGGAGGGGGAGGGGAGGATTGGCCATCGGCTGCTGTATCTCTCTAGTGAATATGGCATAGATCCCTGTAGGAAGCCGACAACCGGGGCCAGAGCTGAGCTGTAGCCGACGACGGGGGCCAGAGCTGATCTGTAGCCGACGACGGGGGCCAGAGCTGATCTGTAGCCGACGACCGGTGCCAGAGCTGAGCTGTAGCCAACAACGGGGGCCAGAGCTGATCTGTAGCCGACAACGGGGGCCAGAGCTGATCTGTAGCCGACGACGGGGGCCAGAGCTGATCTGTAGCCGACGACGGGGGCCAGAGCTGATCTGTAGCCGACGACGGGGGCCAGAGCTGAGCTGTAGCAGGTTACGGGGGCCAGAGCTGAGCTGTAGCCGACGACGGGGGCCAGAGCTGAGCTGTAGCCGACAACGGGGGCCAGAGCTGAGCTGTAGCAGGCAAAGGGGGCCAGAACTGATCGGTAGCCGACGACGGGGGCCAGAGCTGATCGGTAGCCGACGACGGGGGCCAGAGCTGAGCTGTAGCCGGCGACGGGGGCCAGAGCTGATCTGTAGCCGACGACGGGGGCCAGAGCTGAGCTGTAGCCGACGACGGGGGCCAGAGCTGAGCTGTAGCCGACGACGGGGGCCAGAGCTGATCTGTAGCCGGCGACGGGGGCCAGAGCTGATCTGTAGCCGGCGACGGGGGCCAGAGCTGATCTGTAGCCGGCGACGGGGGCCAGAGCTGAGCGGTAGCCGGCGACGGGGGCCAGAGCTGATCGGTAGCCGGCGACGGGGGCCAGAGCTGAGCGGTAGCCGGCGACGGGGGCCAGAGCTGAGCGGTAGCCGGCGACGGGGGCCAGAGCTGAGCGGTAGCCGGCGACGGGGGCCAGAGCTGAGCGGTAGCCGGCGACGGGGGCCAGAGCTGAGCGTGGTAGCCGGCGACGGGGGCCAGAGCTGAGCGGTAGCCGGCGTCGGGGGCCAGAGCTGAGCGGTAGCCGGCGTCGGGGGCCAGAGCTGAGCGGTAGCCGGCGACGGGGGCCAGAGCTGAGCGGTAGCCGGCGACGGGGGCCAGAGCTGAGCGGTAGCCGGCGACGGGGGCCAGAGCTGAGCGGTAGCCGGCGACGGGGGCCAGAGCTGAGCGGTAGCCGGCGACGGGGGCCAGAGCTGAGCGGTAGCCGGCGACGGGGGCCAGAGCTGAGCGGTAGCCGACGACGGGGGCCAGAGCTGAGCGGTAGCCGGCGACGGGGGCCAGAGCTGAGCGGTAGCCGACGACGGGGGCCAGAGCTGAGCGGTAGCCGACGACGGGGGCCAGAGCATCTGCATCTGATCATATTGTTCTTGTATTCCAGTGGTTTCTAACCTGTGCTCCTCAAACTATTGTAGAACTACAACTGCCAGCATTTTGTCATAGCTATAGGCTGTAAGTTGTAGTTTTGTGACAGCTGATGTGCACAAGATGTATAGAACAAGACGGTGTCATGTTCTATAGAAATAGTTGTTTGCCTAAACTGGTGCTATTTATATAAAAATCATTGATGGTTAAATCAAGCATTGAAAATGTAACATACAGTAAGTATACATCAGGGCAATCCAAGAAACATCTGACACACCAAGCGTAGGTTATCATACATGACATATGTACAGATTAGTCATGTACGAAGGTCCTGGGAGAGTCCGCCCGGGGGCACACACAAAATCGTGGACAGTTTTTATGCCTCTAAGGTCTATCCAGGTGGTCCTTGTGCCCCATAGCCCCCATACTTCTGGGGATTTCTGTGGAGGAAGGTAATTCTTTATCACCAGCTATTTTTCAGGCGTTGACATGAGCAGGTCTCAGGTCCATACACTTCATTGTAAGGGTTTTTCTGAGCAAAATATGGTGTCCTTTTTATTAGAAGTACACCATATTGGTAGAAGAAACAGATGTAAACATGGTATACATACTGTATAGCAGGGGTAGGCAACCTTTTTTGTTCGGCGTGCCGATTTCGATTAAAAAAATCAAAGTTGAGGTACTCGGAGTGCCGGTCAATAATTGTAAGTCTGACGACCCCTGCACACGGTATTATGTCACATAGCGGCCCCTACACATGGTATTATGGTGATAATACTAGTGATAATTGCTATTACTATTATTTTAGCGTGTAACAGATATCACTAGAGAGGCGATCGGAGTATTTTACTCTATAAAGATCAGGTATGGACAGGACAGGACAGGACAGTGAAAAAATGTAAACTTTATTGGTGACTTTGTGCATGTGTTGTGTAAGTGTTTGGTGCGACACTTCTGGCGCTGCGACCTGGACGATGGTAAATGTCTGGGTCACAGCGCCAATAACTTCCTGGTTATGTGATTAGGCTCAGAGGGGTATTACATTATCCCTCTATGTGACTATCAGAGAGCAAAAGTACAGTATGCTCTCTGATTGGTAGGAGAGGGGAAAACATGGACAGAAGTCTCTGCTACCCCCCTCCCCCCAACCCCCTCTGGGGTCATCTGCAGCTTATGCACAGACAATGATGAGTTAACATTGTCTCTGCAGCTCCTCCTCCCCCTCCTTCCTTAGCTCTAAGATGCTGCCTGAGGCAGGAGGGGGTGACACATTTATAGCCCCATTTCTAAGGATCTGTCAGGGCCACAAAGATGCAACTGGATTTATTTTAAAGATGAGAATCTCATCTTTAAAATGATACCAAGATCTCCATGATTGACCTTACACATTCAGAGCGATTCACTGTTAAAACGATGTCGGGAATTGAGATCTGCATTGGGATTTCAATGCCGAACATGGTTTTCACCAGCGAATCGCTCAGGATGTGTAAGGACGATCATGGTGATCTTGGTATCATTTTAAAGAGGAGATTCTCATCTTTAAAATCCAAGTTTTTCTTTATAGCTTTAACCAATCCTAAGCAATTCACTCAGGTACAGTAGTGAAGCCGGCAATTACCGGCTTCACTACTGTACATAGACTGTGCAGACGCCAGGTGCTTCTGCATCCATCTTCAGGCAGCACCCGGCGGCATCCAGTGCTAATGAAATTTTAAGGAAGCCAGATGGAAAAACGCTGCAGGTAGCGTTTTTCCATCCGGCTGAGGCACAAATACGGCGCCAGAACTGATCCCATAGAAAACTATGGGATCCGTCCTGGCAGCAGTTTCCCTCCAGCTTGTGTGCACCACGCCCGAGAGAAACAGATAGCTGCGCCGGACATATGTGAACGCACCATTACTCACTTTTTCCTGCGCTCCGCAGCCGCTGTGTGGGCGCTTCTCCCTGACGTCAGCGACCGCTGATTCGGTCTCAGGGGTCACGTCGCATAATGCGTAATGTCGTCGGACGTGACCCCTGAGGCCCTGTCAGCTGTCTCTTACGTCAAGCAAAAGCGCCTGAAGAGCACAGAGCCGCTGCGGATCCAGGGAAGGTGAGTGACATTGTTTTTTGTGTTTGATCACCTCCCCGGGGGCTCCGCTTATTATACTCGGGGGTCTGAAGAGACCCCACAGTATAATAATAGCAGTTTCGTTTCGGCCGTGTTTGGTCTGATCGAAACTGCTGGGTGAGGACTCCGCTGCCGTGCCAGGGAAATAAGCCTCTCGTGCCACTCTTGGCACGCGTGCCGGGGGTGGCTGACCCCTGCTGTATAGTATTAGATCAGCACTAAAGATTGCCAGATATGACAACTCGCTATGATTTCAGTCTAACATGGCTGTTAAAGAATCTTTCATGTCCTCTACGACACGGCATATTATATTTATACCTCTAAATTCAGCGCACTGTCAGTTTTGTAGGAATATCGATGATCTATCCTTAGGATAGGTAATCCATATTTGACCCCCCACTAAACAGCTGTTTGAGGAGATTACAATGTTTGGATAAGCACTGCGACCCCTTCACTAAATACCAAGCACTGGCTGGACAGATCATCAGTATGACTATAGATGACTGCAGGTCCCTGGTGCCACTGTTCCAATATATGGCTTTATAGTTGTTTGTGGCAGTGTACACTGTATACAGCTTCCAGCCGCTCCATGTGTTGGACCCCCACCAGTCAGTCCCTGCATAGTGAGCAGGAGCTGGGTTTTAGTATTTCAGCACAGCTATTACACAAAGGACAGAGCTGTGTGTTCTCTCTATAGTGGCTGGTCAGAACAGCTGTTTGTTGGGGGTCTCATGTGGTTCCCACACTGATCTGATCTTGATGACCCCTCCGTTGGATAGTTTATCAATATCATTTGCCCAGAAAACCCCATGAACAAATCTCATCTACACATTGTGTTGTGGGTTTTAAATCTGCACCATGTCAATTTATGTTTCAGAATTTCACAGTCGATTTCAGCCCATTCAATGAGCCAGGTGAAATGTGTATCCATGTTTTGTTGAATCTGTATGTAATTCATGCAGATTTTGCAGAGATGTGCCTATAGACATATAATCATGGTTGGGGTAGCAAACTGGTTATGTTATGTTGTCCCAGGCATAATGGATACTGATACCTGGCAATAGAGCTGGATATCATTGGTTTGGTTGATCATTCTCTGTGAGATCAGTCGTCATCCTTTCTAAGGCTCAGTTCACACCAACGCTTGAAATCCGTTCGGGGTTTCAATCCTCGAATCTGCTTAAAAAAATACGGAGGGTACGGAGAGAAAAGTCCTGCAAGCAGCGCCTTTCTATCTGCGTTTTTTGCCCTTTTTGTGTGGAAACCTGGAGGACCCCATTATAGTCTATGGGGTCCGCAGGTAACCGCTTTTTTAAGCGGATAGTCTTGACATGGGCATGTTCACATTTCCATCAAGTTTATTGTTTTTCTGCCTCATCACAGGAGTAGGAAAACAAAATAAGTGTACTGGAGCCGTCATATGATGGACCCCAACTGCGCATGATGGACAGTGATCCATGGTGTCTATTGTAATGATGGGAAGGATAGACCTGTATGCTGCCCTATTATATTAGTATCAAAAATGGAAGTGTGAACAGAGCCTATATATGATTTAGGGTGAGGGTGGAAGAGATAACCGCTTCATCTTGGGCCATATTCACATGCCCTACCCTACCCTACCCTGCACGCCATGTTTCCCGGACTGAACACAGCTGTGTGACTGAAACTGACTGCATCATAGTGACTTATGACGTACTGAGCCCCATGACTGACCAGGGCGTTGTAGTACTGAAGTGACATAAAGCTATGAGATCAGTACTGTAGTGATCTGACAAGGCCACTAGGCGAGATGTCGTCTGATTTTTTATTTTTTTTATTTTTTTTTTATTTTTAAATCACATGGTTAAATATGTCTTGAGCAGTAAGCCATGCCCACTGTTAATCTCTGGTGCATATGGTTAATAAATGTGTCACAGCAGATACTATTTTAGAGTAAAATGCACTAGATAAATGTGGGTCTGTGACTGCAGAAAAGGGTGGAACCATGGCATGTCACAGACGTATTGTTGTATGTAGACCATGCTAACTCTTTTCCTCTTTCATACAGCGGCCTGGAATGCTTCCAGGCAGTCGGATGACTCCTCAGGGACCAGCCATGGGTCCTCCAGGTTATGGAGGAAGTCCAGCTGCCCGCCCAGGGATGGCTCAATCAGGCATGGACCAGTCCCGTAAGCGGCCCGGTCCTCAACAGATTCAGCAAGTTCAGCAACAGCAAGCGGCTCAGAATAGGAATCATAGGTAACATACATATTAGTATGTGATCCTTCATAAGGATATTATTTTGCGTTTTTAGTTGTCACTGCAGCAGTCCTGACATAGTCCATCAACTCCTCTGTAGCGGCTAAAGAACTTATCATCATTCTAGGTTCTCTCCTTCAACAGAGGTTGTAGTTGATGTAAATGACATATTGACTTTGAAATGCACTTGTGAGCTTGTTCACACGACCATGTTTCTTGGACTCTTGGGTCTGTTTTTAATGCCCTGGTTAACCCATTTAGGTGAATGGGTCTGTAAGGAAGAAGAAGAAGAAAAAACAAATCCCATGCGGATCCATGAAACACCAAATTGAGGATCTGCTTGGTTGTGTGAATAAGCTCTCCTTTATTATAGAATTGCCATATCAGTAATTTCCTAATATAGTTTATCACTCAAGTGATATTTTAACTGAGTTGACACTGTTCATTTGTGATCAGCTTTTGTTGCTTTTTTTAGATCATCTTAAGGGTGTTGCCATAGTAATCGCTACTGCCAAAGGCTGGGTTCACATCTGTGTTTGGTATCCGTCCGTTTTAAGAGAAAAACGATTTGGTACAAGAAGGATTCCAAACGGTTACACAGCGGATACCCAAATCCGTTTTTTTTAGATGGATTAGGGTGGGTTCACACTTGCGACAGAGTCAGTCCGCCATGAATCCGCCTGAAAATCTCGGGAAACTGTATAGGGACTGGATAGTGACAGGTTAGCGACGCATTGCTTAAAATCCCATTCATTTGAATGGGTTCTTAAAGCAATGCGCGGGTGTGCGCTTACACCCTCTGCGTCGCTAACCTGTCGATATCCAGTCCCTATACAGTTTCCCGAGGTTTTCAGGCAGATTCGCGGCGGACGGACTCTGGCGCAAGTGTGAACCCACCCTTAGTCAATGGGTGTCCATTCAAAAAAAATTACCGTTTGTGTCCGTTTTTGACCAATCCGTTTTTTTTTTTCCTTTCCCCTTCTTCATTCTGAGCTTGTGCAGAGGGAAAATGGATTGCAAAATGGACACAAACTGATTGCTATCCGTTTGTAATCCGATTTCCATAGACCTCAATGTTTAAAAAAAAAAAATAATTGGTTGCTGTCTGTCTGGAATCCTTATTTTTAGTACGGAGACAAAATCCTGCAAGTTCTACTTTCCTCCCCACACAAAAAAAGCGGAAACCAGACGGAAATGGCACAAACTGATACATGCGGATTACTTTTAAAACTCAGCTTTTTTTGTTGCAGATTTTGTTGTGGTTTTTTAAGCCAAAGCCAAGAATGGCTACAAAAGGAATGGGAAATATCTAGGAAGTTCTTATACTTCTACCTTCTGCTCATTCCACTCCTGGCTTTGGCTCAAAAAACTGCAACAAAATCTGCATAAAAAAAAGCTGCTTTTCCGCAACGTGGGGCTTTAGCCTTAAACGGGACCTTCCACCGCCTCCAATCCAAGCTCTTTGCACCAGTTTAATAGTTGCTGCTTCACTGATTCTGGCAGAGTTGGAATTTTCTCTCTAGCCCCCATTGTTCCCGAACAATCAGTACTGTTAGTTTTGGTGTCTGATATGCTATTTAGGCTCTTGTTGGAGGAACAGTGGATGCTAGAGAGAAAACTATGCCGGAATCAGTGGAGTGGCGCCTATAAACAGATGCTAAGAATTAGAATTGGTGGAGGTGGTGAAAAGTCCTCTTTAAATAGGACCTGTTATCTTTGTTTCACCTCCAAACTGCAATCAGTCCTTAAGAAGGTGTCTCCTCTGCTGTGTTCATAATGCTGGTCTGATGCTGTCATCCCCATAATAATCCCAACGTACAAATTGCTTGATTCGATTAAAGGTGTGTAGAGTTAAAGGGGTTCTCCCTGGGGGTTTGTAGATGCTGTACCTAGGGATTCCAACCTCTGGTGACGTGATTCGAACCAGCACCTGGCCCCTGGGTCGCTCCTTGGACAACTCCTGTAAAGCCCTCCACCCTTAACCTGGCACCTTTTTTTTTAACCTGGCCTTTGTGACTTCAATCACTTTAGTTTAGACAAGAATTAAAATGCACCCATAGAACAAAATGTTTTACTGTACGTTACATGAAGCTTCTATATTTGGCCTCTAAAGCAATAGGAATAGTTCACCTGTGGTTTGCAGCATAGTTGTAAAGCATCACTTTACACAGGCATCTCTTTAATTGGGTTCTCCAGCCATGCATGTCCAAAGAAGTTTTATCTGTCTGCACCTCTCAGGCTGCCATTGTAGCTGTACTTGTGAATGCTGGTACAGTGCACTTGAGGGGAAGTTATGGTCCTTACTGATCTCATTTTTATTTCATTTTAAAGTACGAAAAAGAAGAAGATGGCAGACAAGATTCTACCTCAGAGAGTGAGTATTGATCGAGCCGTGAAGACTAATAAATGTGGGTCCTTGTTCATGGTCATCACTGACTTTTCCCGCTGTTCTTTCCTTAGATTCGGGAGTTGGTACCTGAGTCTCAGGCTTACATGGATTTATTGGCTTTTGAAAGGAAATTGGATCAGACTATTATGAGGAAACGTCTTGATATTCAGGAAGCCTTGAAAAGGCCGATCAAGGTATTCTATATTTTAATAGCTGTTGAAATGGATTTGCCTCGCAGCTTTCTGTTATAATCCCAGTATGTCGTCTTTTCTTCATAGCAAAAACGAAAACTCCGGATCTTTATTTCTAACACGTTTAACCCGGCAAAATCTGATGCCGAAGATGGAGAGGGGACAGTGGCATCTTGGGAACTGCGCGTAGAAGGCCGTCTCCTTGAGGATGTAAGTGTAGCTTGGTGATTTAGGTATCTGGACTTGTCCACCATACGGTAAATTAGCAAATAATTGAAAATCCTCCGTAAATGATAGTAAATGTCTAAAAAGTAGGTGTTTAAGCGCTGAGATTCTTAGTTGGCCTAGAAATCTCATAAATAATGAAAGCCGATCGGAGAATTTACTTGCTTAGTTCCTTAAACCATAGTGAAGAGACATTTAGGTGAAATCGTACCATAGAGATAACCTTGTAGTGTTGCTACCTGTGAAGAGCAATTCTTTCCCTCACCAGATAATCTTTTTTTTTTTTTTTTTTTTTTAAATATAAAAAAGTGTTTTATTTATGTTTTGCAACAAAGGTAATAAAAGAAAGCAAGTAGTGTCACATAGGTAGAAAAAACAGGTTGTACCTAACATACAATATAGGGCAAATGGACAAATGCAAAACAAAAGGAGGAATACAATAATGTACAGATAGGCAAGGAGCATACACTGCACTACACTCGTCCACCTCCAACTCAGGGATATGAACGAATCAAATAACGAACTCGGATATCTCTAGCCAAGGCAATAACATTTTATCAAACTTTTCGGGACATCCCCTACTCAGGTATAGCAATTGATAAGTTGGAGCCGATGTTCAAGGGATAGTATGTCTGGAGGTTTCCACGCCATGATGACAATCTTCCTAGCAAAAAAAAAAAAAAAAGGAGTAAAGTAAAAGAATATTTTGTCATAGTGACCATCTACGATATCATTCAGTGTAATTAAGAGAGCGTCACTAGATAATCTAACCCTCAAAGCATTAAGCACTTTATTTCATTGACCCATATAACAGTGCGAACTTCTCTGAGGTTCAGTCTGCTGAAATATTACATAATTTTTTATTGCAGGCAGCTTTGTCCAAATATGATGCGACCAAGCAGAAGAGAAAATTTTCATCCTTTTTCAAGTCTCTGGTTATTGAGCTAGACAAGGACCTATATGGGCCAGATAATCATCTAGTGGAGGTATGTTCACAGTGTGTCCTACGTCATGTTTGCTGAAAGGTGCTACTCTACATCAGGTGCCATTGACTGTTCTTTTAGGTTACCTTATCCAAGTTAACAGGTTTTGATGGGAGCTGCCATGGCTGATGGTCTACAATGACAATCACTATGGATCCAGCTGCTGCCAACCCTCAGCCGATTTTGTTGGCGAAGCCACTGCCCGCCAGACTTTTTTTTTTTTGCTGCAGCAGCCACTGCAGGGGAAATGCTGTAATTCATGGTG
This sequence comes from Leptodactylus fallax, assembly GCA_947044405.1. Lineage (NCBI taxonomy): Eukaryota > Metazoa > Chordata > Amphibia > Anura > Leptodactylidae > Leptodactylus > Leptodactylus fallax. The sequence goes on from CAMRHE010000810.1 coordinate 270,864, forward strand.
GCCATTTCATATAATTCATGGATAGCTCTAGTCTGCCAGCGTTATGACTGGTAAGATGTGGAGTCCTGAGCCTAGTATATCCCTCTGATGTCCATGTGCCCTAGTAGGTAATACTTTTAAACATCCCATAGAATTTGTAGAATTTCCTGTACTTTTCTCTGTGAAAGTCAGAAAAAAAAGTATTCCACTATTACTTCAATACAAGTCCATAGAAGTCACAATTTTCAAAGAACCAAATATCTTCTGATCTATAGCTTTTGCTTTTTCTCCCTTGCCAAGTATTGAAGCAGAAGTAGACAATTTTTCGCCTCAAAGTGCATTTCAAGTCCTAACTTTTGCCCTCAAAAAGGCTTTTTCAAGTTATGCTTTAGAAATTTTCTAGTGACTTGAAAATGTTAACTTTCTTTACCACATGCCTATTTAAGGACAGCTTCTTTGATGCTGTTGTTCAGCTGTCATTAATTTTAAAGAACATGAAGGATGTCTTGGAGACAACGGCAGGTAGTAGGAGATGATCTCCTATTGTTACACAGTACATACATGCATCTTGCTGTAAAAAGCCAGATTAAAGAGGACCTTTCACGTCCTCATGTATAAGCGGTTTTACATACCGTTAGAAAGCCGACAGCGTGCTGAATTCAGCCCACTGCCGGCTTTCCCGTTACATGCCCCGAGGCTGGAGATATCGGGGGTCTAAATTTCACCGTTCACTGTCAGAAGGGCGTTCCTGACAGTCTAGCTGCGCTGTGAGGAACGCCCTCCCTGACTGTGCTCATGCATAGTGCTGTACTGGGGGGGGGGTGTTCCTCACAGCTCAGCGTCATCACTGGGCGGTAAGGAACTCCCCCTCTCTCTGTCCTCGTCCCATAGCCGTGTGCTGTCAGAGGGAGCGTTACTTACCGCCCAGTGATGATGCTGAGCTGTGAGGAACGCCCCCCCCCCCCCAGTACAGGGCTATGGAGGAATAATGTCAGGGAGGGCGTTCCTCACAGCCCAGCTAGACTGTCAGGAACGCCCTTCTGACGGTGTACAGTGAAACTACCGCCGCCGATATCTCCAGCCCCTGGGCACATTCCGGGAAAGCCGGCAGTATGCTGAATTCAGCGAGCTGTCAGCTTTATAGCGGTATGTAAAACCACATATACCTGACGACATGAAAGGTACTCTTTAAAGAGCAAGGACTTTAGTGATTTCAGCTGAATATTGACATGGGAAAATATTTTTGTAATTTAAATTTAATACTGATATAGTGTAGCAATTTATTTTGTCCATTTGGAGGCACTGTTCAATTGGTGTCTCATATAATCTATATAGACCAAGCCGACTATACAACACGTCCAAAGAGGTGTACAAAATTTTCATTGTGTGGTTACGTAACACAGTTCTATTGAGATTATGGCATAAAAGCAACTACAAACATCAGAGACTACCACAGGAAACTAGGGGTGTCATCTGACTTCATGCAGCTCCTTGTTAAATGGAAGCTGTCACCATGAAAATGCAATCCAATCTGCTGGCATCATGTTATAGTGTGAGCAGGTTTTTATATAGTTTTGTGGGAAAAGATTCAGTATAACTTGTCATGTATACATTTATTTCACTGTTGGTTCTATGCTTAGGAAGAGTAATTGACTCCAGTGGACCAGACTACTCCTAAGTATAGAAAGAACAGAGAAATAATTGGATAATTGACAGGTATACTGAATTTCTTCACATAAAAAAAAATATATATATGGCGCTATATAAATAAAATGTATTATTATTATTGCATTTGCTCAGCTCCTCCTGCTCTATAACATTAAGACTGTATTTTCATGGTGACAGGCTCCTTTTTAGCAAAATATAAAGTAGAAAATTTTCAAGCTGAAAAACACATTAGAAGTGCTTGTAGTAAGCTGTGGTATTATGCACTTGTATAGACATGCAGTTTCCAACGTGGGATTTAGTTCAGTAGACACTACTACTATATGTGTGATTGTACCGTATCACTTTGGAAAGGAAAAGTGTTAGATGTCCTCACTGATGTAAAATATCCTTTGCTCGCAGTTTCCTTAATTTTTTTTCAGCAGTTTTCTGTGATTTTTCTATTTGTTTTAAAAAATCAAAGGAAGTCTAACCCGCCGACAGGTCATATGACTGCACAAATGCAATTTTCAGGGCACCTCTTAGCAACAGTCAATGAAAAATAGCATCCATGTGTCACTGTTGGAAAAATGTAATGTACACTACAAGCTGTGCTTGTATCACTAGCATTGATTTCACTCTTTGATATTCACATTGGTAATATTGTGAGTATCAAAGGGATTTTCCCCAAAGCATACTACCCATTTAATGTTAGGCTAGCTTCATAGTTTTTATGCTGCTCATGTTCCCGGCCTGTGTAGCTTCGCACTTGTTATGCCTCTTGGCTCAGTACCAAACCCTCTCTATGTAATATTAACAGCTTTCTGTGGAGTCGTTCAGGGACATGGTGCTGGATCGTTTATAACAAACCCCCAAAAAAGGTGACGTTATAACAGGGGGGGTTATTTTATTAAACTGCTAGAAAAATCTTGTTCATGCTATCGAAAAGATGTTCTCTTTGAGATTGCTCCACATGTAAGTGAGGTGGTGGGACATTTTTCTGTATATGGGGTTAAGTAACATGGGTTGGCCGGTATTCGTGTTATTGGAGCATGTCACCATGTATGATATAGCTTGAAAGCTCTTGTGTGCAACATTGAAGATTCCTTAGAAACCTTGTAATCCCTCTCTATTTAGAGATTCCCTCTATTAGTCTGAATGAAAAGCTACTACAAAGATGAACCCAAGGGTCTGCATTACGTGTTAGCATGTTGATTTAATGGCAACCTGTAGAGTTGGTTTGGGACACTAAACCACCCACGGGTCCACCCATAATGTTCCAAATCGCCCTGTTTTAATTAATCTGTGCCCACATTAAAAAAAAAATTAAAAAAAACCCTTATGCTTTCCTAGAGATGATCATCTCTGGTGCTTTGGGGCCTGTGCAATTCTTCAGTGAAGCTGATGACGTACAGTCTGGCTTCAGTACGGGTCATGCACACTGAAGCCACCGGGGTGTACTACTCTGGATTCAGTGAAGAGCTGCGCCGGCGCGAGAAGTACAGTGACAGGGGGAGTATAAAGGTTTTTATATTTTTATTGTGCTCACTGGTGGCTTTGTAACAGGGTGTTATGGATCACTAAACTCCCGGTCCACAAGGCCCTGTGGGTGGTTTAGTGCTCCAAATCGCCCAGACAGATTCCCTTTAAAGATGGATGGACATCATAGAGTGTGGGTCCCCTACATGGGTCCTCCTCCTTGAGACAGACAGGACAGAAACCCAGACTAGCTACCAAGGCCGAGACTCCGACTCTCAGACATTCATTTGTACAAGTGAGTAGAAAATATTCTGAATATTAGGTGTTTTCCTTACTTTAGAATACTGATATATAACTGACCTTTATTTTGTTCCATTACCTGAACGCCCTCTATTGGTTATTGCTTGCAGTGGCACAGAACGCCAACCACACAAGAGACAGATGGATTTCAGGTGAAGCGTCCTGGAGACGTCAATGTGCGCTGCACTGTGTTACTGATGCTAGATTATCAGGTATGTGTGATAATATCCTGAAATGTGCATTCTGTAGTATTATCTAAGATATATCTGCAGTTCTCATCTAATATTATTGTTCTTCCACAGCCACCTCAGTTTAAGCTTGATCCCCGCTTGGCTCGTCTTCTTGGTATCCACACCCAGACTCGTCCAGTCATCATTCAAGCCCTATGGCAGTATATCAAAACTCATAAACTTCAGGACCCTCATGAACGAGAGTTTATAATCTGTGACAAGTACCTCCAGCAGGTGGGAGCCATGGTCTCTGTACTTTGACGTTGCCCTTTTGTTTTTCTGTAATGTTCTCACCATTGCATTATTTTACCTCTACAGATCTTTGAGTCTCAGAGGATGAAGTTTTCCGAGCTCCCTCAGAGGCTCCATGCTCTCCTCATGCCACCGGAGCCGATCATAATCAATCATGTCATTAGGTGAAGTGGATCCTAAATTCTTTATAAATTCTTTTACTACCGTTTTCTCGCACCTTCTAACCTGTTGTATTGTGTGTTCCTAGTGTGGATCCAAATGATCAGAAGAAGACAGCTTGTTATGATATCGATGTTGAAGTGGATGATACTCTGAAAACACAGATGAATTCCTTCCTTCTCTCCACTTCCAGCCAGCAAGAAATTGCAGCTCTAGATAACAAGGTAAAGCTACTAAAACATATTTGTCAGATCCTTGTGGGTAAGGGGCACCCTATGTTTGTCACAGCCCTTGTGCTGAAAGGTGCTGCAGCAGCAACTACATGTTCCCGTTTGGCTGGGCAGGCATACACAGATACTGCCATACTGATTTGTGGCCACTGCAGTCAGTCACCGGTTATTTGCTGTAATTGCTGGCACCAATGAATGATGCCAGTAATATTAAATGTGATAGCTGAGCCCACTGTAACTCCAGTGGTCACATGCAGGAGTGTGTGACATGTGAGAGTGTCCGCACTGGATCTGTGGAGGCTTGAAGAGATGATTAGTATTTCATTAAAGTTTTAATGTTGTCTCCTGTATATAGGATATTGGAAAACATACTGATTGGTTGGGATCCCAACAGACGGACCCCACGGAGTTGCTTTGATGTGGTTCCCCTCTGACCTGTCTAGCTCTGTGTTAGCTAGTTTTTTTTTGTTTTTTTTTATATGCTTGTATAGCGCCATCATATTCTGCAGCGCTTTACAGACATTGTCAGTCACTGTCCCATATAGGACTCACAATCTATATAGCTAGTTAAAAATTGCCATAACTTAGAGGGAAAACTATTTAAACTATAAAACTAGATATGAAAAAAAGGAAAAAAATATGCAACATAAAAAAATAACCTAAAAATAAAGCCCTCTGTGTCACTGAAAAAAAAACCCCAGAAATTATTAGAATAACCCAAATGGGGGAAAAAAATGTGTTGACCTAAAAAAAAAAAAAAAAAAAAAAAAAAAATTGTCTGGTCTTGAACCAGGGAAATTGGCTCGGTCCTCAAGTGGTTAAGCTGTATTTATGTACTTAAAGGGGTTTTGCCATAAAATAACCATATTTAATTTTGTAGACCAGTATCAGTTAAACATTTTTGCAAATATAAGTAAAAAAAAAAATTTGCCGAATTTTAAGGTTCTTCTCTAACCATCTTAGTGGTGACAGTCTGATCGGTTGCCAATGGATATGACCATAAATGCTGGGACTTGTCAGATACTTTATTATGGCCGGGATATCTTCTCTTGCACTGTCCTTGCCTGATAACCTGTCCACAATAAGGAAATCCTGGCTGGGTTTCTGATAAGTCCCAGACCACAGAAAGTTTCTGCATTCACAGTCATATCCTTTGGCAACCCATCAAGACAACAGACTGTCAGCACTAAGATAAATTACTGAAAATCTTAAACTCTGCAAACCCTTTAATTCTCTTTGCAATAATGTTTTACTATGAATTGTCTATACATTTAAATATGGTAATGGTCATGGGGGAAACCCCTTTAAGTTTCGGTTTTACCATTTAAATTGGCATCGAAGACCGCAAACTACAATTGGCAGATATTCCTTTCTTGGGCACATACTATATAGTGTGCATATGATCAGTGCAGTAAAGACAAGATGCCGGAGTATGATTATTCCTTTTCATGCTCTCTGATATTTTGAGGTATTTAACATGTCTCCCCTTGAGGCGTTATTAGCGTGCGCAGCAATTTGATCAACCTCAACTAATTGAATATTTTGCTCAGTTTTTAATATGTATCTGCCTTCTGATCGCCATTCTGTATTCTGGCAGCGTTGCATTTTGTACCGATTCAGTTCATGCTCTTACTGTCCCCAGGTGTGCATTTTAATCTATCCGTGTTACTGCCGCCTTAGTTTTTCTGTCCGTTCCGCTTGTTACATTAAACTATTTCTCGCAGTGGGTGAAGCTGGAAATAATTAGAGTGTAGTTCGGTTTGGAAGCAACATATGGATAGTTGAGATTTGCCTAAATAACAATTCCCTAGTAGAATGTCATTGCCATAGATAATCCCTTTAGCTGCAGGAACAGTCCAAACCCAGTAAAGTGTTGCCGGGGGAAATAAATGTTCATTGCTGTTTTCCAACCTCCAGCAGCATGTGAATGAGTGATCAGTTGGTGGTCAGTGGCTGTAGGCCGACTTATACAAGTTTGTACTCCTGTCCCCTATTTAGTTAGAAATTGTTTCCTGTCAGGAGTATAAAGAAGTTCTACCTTTTGGGAACAGACGTGTCCTGTTGGTCCTCATTCAGGATATAGAAGACCATATAGTGATATGTTAAGGCCACATGGGACAGGTCTGCTCTAGGATTTCAACCTCTGCTTTCTCATGCGCACAGCTTTCAGCCGTTGCTTTTCTTCTGAATTTGCAGCAATAATTGACACGCTGGGGGTACAAATCCTGCATTGTAAGACAGTGATGTGCATTTTAGCTACAGTGTGTGGATGAGATTTTGGCTAAGGATCCATGTTACAGAAAAGCGCTTTTTTTTTTTTGTTTTGTTTTTTTGCTCAGATTTTGCTGCCCTTTGAGTCACAATGTGTAAGAGTGGCTTCAACAGGAATGTGAAATATATAGGAAGCTCTTATACTTCTCGCTTCTGTTATATTTACTCCTGGCTTTGGATCAAAGAAACGTAGCAAAATCTGTAACAACAAAAAAGCAGATTTTCCACAACATTGGGCCTTGGCCTTTCTGGGGCATCTTAGTTATTTGCTGCTCCAGTTCTTCATGTTTGGAACCTCAGGCAGGTTTTGACACCAGATCAGGTGATTAAAACCAGCGCCTAGTTTCCCCTCACTCCTCTCTGTCATATTACCTGTACTATGGTGGCTGTCAGACTCCATTACTCTAGTAGTTATGCCAACCCCCATATGCACGTCATACCATTGAATTGGGAGGGGGGGCAGGGTGTTGGTTCCAATCACCTGAAGTGACATCAGAACCAGCCTGAAACCCCAAGGTTCACCGCATATCGATCTTTGGCCATAAGTAAGTAACTAAGACTTGCCAGAATCTCGTCCATTACAGCTGGTTGAATATTTTCGTAGCTCTCCATTGGAGTTGTATGTTAAGAGCGTTTCCCAGTATATACAGCAGCTCTAACGGAAGGCTGCTATCCCTCTGTATACCACATGGTAAACATGTTTTTGAGTATCCCTTGTATAGTTTGCTACGCTATTCCATGGCACAGTTAAAAGGTAATATTCACCCTATGAAGGCCAAAAGGACATGGCTAAATAGTGTCCTATGGCTATATTAAGTGTATATACACCTAACAAAACATAGGGCTAAAATGTGATGTGAGCAGAGCCTTAAAATCTACTTGACAGAACTGGTTTCAAAAGTCTGTCTTTAGTTAAAAAGGAAAAAAAAAAAGGTTGGATTTTTCGCCACAGATCCTTTTGTTTTCTTGCAGATTTACTTAATAATGGTATGTCACCACAGAATGTTTATGCTGTAGAATTTCCATTGTAGAAAATCCACAGCACAATTGCCAAAAGGCTCCAGTGTCAAAAACTCCACCTAATGGCTTTGTTTTGAGAATTTGCTGCGGATTTCACACTATGCATTACAAAGGGAGAAATCCACTGCATAAATTGACATGCTGCGGATCTAGTATTCTCACCACAGGATGTGGCTGACACTTATGTAAATGCCATCTACTTTGCTGCTTTTGTAAAGGCTTCAGGTTTTAAGCCTGCACATATGGGACAGGGTATACTTCCTTTGTGGGTGTACCCTAATAGTTTTAATTTTTAGCGGGGTGATCAGCTAACAAAGAATACAATGTCCATGGTTAATGTTTTATATAACGTTACCCCACAATGCATAGAGGTTAGCTATAAGGGTTTTGTCTAAACATTCAGTCCTTTATGTTCTTCAATGCATCAGTAACTTCAGAATAGCAGCCTGAGGCCATCCATTACTGTACAATGTAAGATGATGAAAACATTGGTGCTGGACTGCTGAGTTACCCATGAGCATTTAGCCATAGCACCCACTCTCAGGTCTATAGTGAACAGATTATTGCTATATGGATCTCTATATACATGTATACTCTGTTTTATTGTCTGGTCAGCAGGTGCTGAGGTGCTTCCCAGTTTGCATTTAAAAAAAAAAAAAAAAAAAAAAATCTTCCTGGTAAACTGGGTAACCAATGTAATTTACCTTTCTCTAGATCCATGAAACCATTGAAACAATCAATCAGCTGAAGATTCAGAGGGAGTTTATGTTGAGTTTTGCCCGTGATCCTCAAGGGTTCATCAATGACTGGCTACAGTCTCAGTGCCGAGACCTCAAGGTTAGTGGTGAGAGGGTGATGGGCATTTTTTTTTTTTCTTATTGTATTGTCCGTCTGAACTTCACGTTCTCATTGTATTCTCTGCTTCAGACTATGACCGATGTTGTGGGCAATCCTGAAGAGGAACGCAGGGCAGAGTTTTATTTCCAGCCCTGGGCTCAGGAGGCTGTTTGTCGATATTTCTACTCAAAGGTATGTCCCTCCAAACTTATGAATGATTATCTATTTTAGGACCTTTTACTAACTCCAGTTCTTTGCATCCTTTAATAGATGACACTCGACTGATATCGGCACAGTTGAATTTTTTTTTCCAGTAGATCCTAGTGTTCTTGACTAATCAGTGCAGGTAGTTTTGGTGCCTGATATGATAATTAGGCTCTCTACGGTCAAGTGGGTGGTCTTGGGGGGAGCAGGCAAGAGTGTGTGATTTAGCGTGCTCTGACATTGCCCAATCAGATGCAGCCCTTGTCACAGCTCAGAACTACACCCCTTTTGCTTTGACTGTACAGAGCCAAATTGGCATACCAGGCACCAAAACGAACTGCGCCAATTTCTTGGGAACGCTGAAAACTAGAGCGGAAATTAACTGTGTCAGTTACTGTTAACATTAAAAGTTATGCTTCACAGCATCCACACACTATTGGAACCTGTATTCTGGAGATGATGTATATAAGAGCACTGTGGGCATTTTTTGGTCATTGCACAGGGAGGGGGAGGAGTTGAGCTGTGACCATCATGTATTATGAATGGTGGTCCCTGTGGTGACTATATATATTATTATTATTTATTTATTTATTTATATAGCGCCATTAATTCCATGGTACTTTACATTTGAGAGTTTACATACAGTATACAAAACAAAAACAGTGCTAACAGTGATCACTGACACAGTGGGATAGAGGGCCCTGCCAGTAAGGGCTTACATTCTATGAGGGAAGAGGGATAGAGACAGAAGGTGGGGGTAGAGGCTGTATAGATGGTGGTATGGAGACAGTAGTGTTATTCTAGGCAGCAATAGTCTAGAGCCGACTCACTGAGGTCTATGGGAGAGGTTTCTAGACATGCCCTGTAGAGGGAGGGGGAATAGATAAACATTGACACATCATTGTATCCACTGCTAACAGATGATGTCGCAGCTTACCTATAGAGGTGTTATCTTCTATTGAAATCATGTTTGTGTCATAAGTGAGGTGACTGCTGCAAAGAAAACCCTACAAATTTGGCAAGTGTCAGTTCATTATTGGGCTTAGTGGTTACAATGAATTTTGCAGGTTTTAGTACTGTTTTTAATATAGAGAGTAACATGGATTTTTTTTTTTTTTTTTGTTTGTCAATTATCCGAAAGTTCTTTATATGTTTAACATAAAATTTAGATTTGAACAATGGGTCATTTTCTTACGCCACATTCCCTTTTTATTCTTTTTATTTTTTTAAATTTCTATAGGTGCAGCAAAGACGCCAGGAGCTGGAACAAGCCCTGGGGATTAGAAACACATAAAGCACGCTACCTTTTGGATGTATTGAACAGAGTGTACCTCATAGCCAACATCTCGGCATCTTCTTGAGGCTTTAGGAAGCTGCTCTAGATTGTTCCGGATTCGAGGCCTCTATCAAATGACTGACAAGTGGAATAAGGACACACTAATAGTTATTTATACTGTCCTCAGATGTTACAAATATTAATGACCAGAATATACTTTGAGGGCTAGGCTTGTGTTATATTCTGAAGGATCAAGTTTTTATTTTTAGACTTCCCTTATGTGTCATTGTTTCATCGTTTTGTGTAATATTCATTGCGTTTAACATAGTATTTTCCCTTTACCCACCTCCCCGACAGAAGAGACATCATCCACTATATTTTTTGTAGCCATTAACTATTTGTGTGCTCCTATACAGTTAGTAAAGTAGCGGTTAATATCTATACGCAGGCCAATAATATAGTGTATTTATAATGCACACCGCAGAAGCAGGATGTATCCAGGTGCTGAGTAGTTTATACTTGTGGGTTCATCCATTGTCCGCCTCTGCTGTGTGTAAGCAGCAAACGTATCTTAAATTAAAGGGGTTTAACAGGTAAAATCTTTATTTTTTTTATTATTGTTTTTTTTTATATATATATTTCTTTGCAGCTTTAAATATGAAGCTGGCACTACTTACTGACAGGTGGATGGCTCCTGCGATCAGATGCACATTCCACTCTTTTTATTGAAGGTCTCATGACCATTTCAGCTCTATTAATCCATTGGCAGTCAGTAGGTGCAATTGACTACATCACTGCTAAACATGCCTCAGTGGTTGGCACATCACAAAATACAGCCCCTCTTTGTTTGACCCCATCAGCTTCCCCATGTCAGTGCTGTCAAATTGCATAGAGTATACACCAAGACTTTTCAGCCTGCAAAAGGCACGCATCCATCAGCTTTGTGGTGTGTCACAGTCACATGACCCTGTCTTTGAACTTTGCAATGCACATCTGAAACTATGCGTGTGCTGTTGTATAGTAAGGAGGAAGATATACCGCAAACGGGGGAGCTGGAGGTGGGGTTTAGGAGTAAAAAGCTACCTGTGACGTTCACGTTATACTCTGACCTACCCATTTTATCAGAGACGTTGTGGTCATGTGACCAGACACAAACATGGCTGATAATCTGATAGCCGTAGTGTCCATCTATAAATGAGTAATGCTGACTTCACATTTAAATCCACAAAAAAGATAGTTGTACGTTAAAAAAAAAAAAAAAACCCTGTAAAAGTTGAGTAATAGGAGCATTGTGCGTAATTGTTTTCAGCCCTGATATCTGGTACATAACACGGTTGTACGTCAGAAGTAAAATGATCCCCCCCCAACTTATTTTTTTCTTTATCTGAAAAGGTTACAAGTCTTTAGACTGGGAAAGTGGTCAGTAGATTTCAATAATGAAGGACTCTTGTGCAGAAGAGTGTACAGTAACATATTCTACAGCATTGATAGTCTGAGGAACGGGCTCTTAATATGCTGCTTAGCTTTCCAGGGTGTATCCCTCAAAGCTCTCCAACCTCCCTCACTGAATGTGCCCCGAGCACCTCTATTCTCATAAAATGTAGCCTTTTTATTTTTAAGCGGATTATGGTTTTGATGGACCAAAATATTGTTTTGTATCTTGTAGTCATTGCCAAGTTTTAATAAAAGCAAGTTCTAATTATGAACGGTATCTGACGTCATTGTAGGCCAAGTTTTTATTCCTTATGTGTAAAAAGTGACACTGCTGTATTATCTAGAAAATGGAATGTATTACTTGACGCATCTCAGAAGAGGAGAATCGGAAGCTGAGATTTATTGGTGAGGATTTTTTTTTCCGTTTTAAGGTGCGTTGGTGTTTATGTATAAAACATGGAGTTTCCCAAGTCACATATAGTGTGATTTGGTGAAATTGGCAGAATTCCTAGCTCATTCGCTTTACACAACATGAAATTACAAGTTCCGCAGTAATTCTATTATAATTGAAGTTACAAAATGAAATACTCCATATACGGCAAGGTAATAAGGTGATGTTTTAAACCTTGTAATATGAGACACTTTGTATCTTAAAGCGGTTATCCATCTTTGGAATTATGATGACCTGTCCTTAGGATAGGCTTATCGGTATTAGATCTGTGGGGGTCCCAGAGTCGGGACCCCTGCAAATTACTGGTATGTGGACAGCATGGCTTCTGGTAATGTTTACATGCCAGGAGCCATTATGCTCACTCACAGTATGTTATGAAACCACAAGTTTAGGTATTGCAGTGGTGTTCCATAGCCTAAGGTGAGACATTGTTACACGAGTGACCAGTGCTGCTTCTGGTGTATAAATGTTACCAAGTATCACGCTGTCCTGAAACACCCAATTTGTAGGGGTCCTAGCTGTCTGACCCCTGTAGATCTAATACTGATGGTTTATCTTAAGGATAGGTCATCAATATTCCAAAGGTGGATAACTCCTACAATCATGACTTTTTTTTTTTTTTTTGCATTGACTGCGCATCTCCAATTACCTCTATAATAGCGCAAGCAAGGATAAGAAAATCTATCTTAGAGAAAAATGCCTCTTTCTCCAATTGTCAGGCTCCTTCCTTCTTCCTCCTGCTAAAATGTTAAATCGATGAGAAATCATGGACTCGGAGAGGAGATGGCTCTTCACTGAGAGTTCAGGTTACATACTGCACATGGAAGTCTATGGAGAGTGGGAGGAGACTGGTGCTGATGATGTCTCCCATGTACACTACACAGAAGGGAGAAGAGCAGGGTCCCTGTAGCTAGTAGTCTGTAGCTCATCCACAAAAGCTTCTGCATGGAGGACATTAGATAGCAGTACTGAGCATTGTAGCTGCAACTCCAGGGCTACAAGCCAGCAGCCTTGTCTCTGCCTGTAATATGGCACACAGGACTAAGTGTGTACAGGACCTAATGCCTATTTCACGCCGCTGTAATAAGTCTGCTGTATTTGCCTTGTTTTTTGATGAGTGCAATACCTGGACCCAGTGTTCTACAGAATGAGCCCTATAGTTAATTCAGGAGAATCTTGAATGTTTCCTACACAGTGACTTTAGACATCTTGAGTTTAAAGGGATTTTTCCAAAACTTACGTATTTATAACGTATCCTTAGGACAGGTCATCAATATCTAATGGGTGCAGGTCCAATACCTGCGACACCTACAGATTAGCTGTTTGACTCATCAGTACTTACAAAACCTCTTTAACTGGGTAGGTATTGGCTGCTAAAGTTTTGGACATCCCAAAGATTTGTCATAAATGCCTGATGGGTAGAGGAGTTAAACAGCACTGGAATGACAGATACAGACCGAGCCCCCCTGTCTTTATTCGCTGTAATGTGAGTACATGACATAAGGTTTATTTACTTTTCTAACAAGAAAAAGTCCTGCACGCATCCGTCATTCTACCTCTATTTGAGAGCAACAAACTTTAATGACAGTCGTGAACTTAGCCTTAGTTGGTTAGTTCATTGAGGGATTCTATTAATGGGGCAGTTTTTTTTTTTAATTTCCACTTAGTGGCAGAATCCAGTTCATATTGGGTTGCCTTCATAAACGCACAGGTAACTTCAATGTGTAAAAAAAAAAAAAATGGCGCAGTTGTGAACATAGCCAAACTTCCATATGCTCACAGTTGGAGTGGATGTGCTGTATCCGTTTGTGGGCCAGGAAGGGATTGTCTGAGAAGTATTAGCACGTAATGATGCTATTGATAGATTTACTTACTTTATCAATTATTTGGGTTTTTTTTTCATCTGTCCAGAAATGAATATAGGCTGTGCAATTTTTCTATACATTGTGCAGAAAAAAAAAAAATCAGGTTGTCAACCCTAGTACCCACTTCTGTAATCTCCCCTTCCCCTACTGCTATAAGTAACTACCACTGAATTGGTTAGTGAGTGTGTCATAGGCCCCCTGGGACTTTCAATATTGGTCAGAATATGGACAACCCTGTTAACATTTTTGGCATATTATGGATGGATATGCCACAAGTGTCTAAAGTGGGAATAATAAAGATGGCAATATACCTTATTTTAACTTGTCACTGTCTGGATATTGACCCCTGTACACAGCTTGTCACTAGTTGTACCTCTGATAAGCCCTGCACCTTAGTTGTCAGGTGGACTTTGGATCAGGATAGGGTTTTGGCCTCTGAATATTAATGAGGAAACAAACATACTATGCAATAGACTTCACTAAAGAAAAGTGCCTGTGTCCTACAGACCCACTAAAAGTGAAAAGTGTCCTTTTTTTCATGGTGTTTGGCACCCGAGGGCAGACATTTTTTGTGGATCCCTCATACATTGCAACGTATGTAGCGATCTGTGAGAACGGACAAAAATAGAGCATGATCTATATTTTGACAGTCTGCAACACCAATAGAGAAATAAATATGGCCATGTGACAGCTCTTAAAACAGCTGCTATTCACTGTCGTGTGAATATGGGCTGATATGAGAGATCTCTCTGTACAGGCACGGTCAATTTACAATGAGGCCTATGGAGAAGGAAGAGGAGCAGATGAAGTGAGACAGGGATATCAGGCCCTCTACAGCAGGGGTCCCCAACCACCGGGCCGTTGGGGGTCTATGGCCGGTCGGCAATCTGGCCACAGTGTTGTGGCTCCTAGCTCTATACTAAACATAACCTTCCCCCCCCCTCCCCCACGCTCTCTATAGTACACCAAACAGCGCTGTACACCAGGGTCCCGCCAGTGCGCCCAGTTGTACAACGGAGTTTGCTGTATAACCCTGCCCCCATATGACCAAAGTACCAACCCTAAACTGCCTGTCCAGCCCCCCCCTGTCAGGCCGTGGCAAAAAAAAAAAAATTGGGGACCGCTGCTCTACAGCATTGAGGCTAAGACCCCACGTAGCGTCCCTCAGCAAAAAAGTGCTGCAGGAAAAACCGTGGTGGCAACGCCTCGCGGTTCTCGCAGCGCTTTGAACAGAAAGTTTGCAGAGGTTTCCTCTGTGGACTTTCTGTGTCCATTATACCTAAATGGAAACCGCCAGCGTTTCTGTAGGTATAATTGACATGCTGTGATTTCCAAAACCGTAACAGTTTTGGAAACTAGTAACTTTACTGTTACTGTAAAACACTGTGGGTTTTTTTTTTGCCATGTGGGGCCCCGGCCTAAAGGGGTTTTCTCATCTCAGAATTTCAGCTGCCCTCCTGTCTCCTCTCCCCTTCACTTCCTGGTATCAGCTCATTCCAGCTCAGCGCTCCGGCTTGTTCAAAACCGCTCAGTTATGTCTGGATTTACATACAGATTTGATCAGTGCCAGAAGGAGGCAAATAAGTGAAGAAACAGGTAATTTTCTTTAATAAAGTTATAAGTTTATCTTCACCTGCACTATGGATATAGGGGAAAATAAATAAAAGTTTAGTTACATTTAAAAGGAGGTTTCCATTCACTTGACAGCAAGCAGAGATCTCGATAAGGGGTTAACACACAAATTGTATGATACAGTTATATGAATTTGCATTTTAAGGTGTGCCCCAAGGCTGGTCCTGTGTGTGTGGTGACTACTGTACAAGCCTTGCCAGGCCTGGCACACCTCCTGCTGCAGCAGCTTTGTTGACTTAGTTTCCTGAGCCCTAGTAAGTAGCAGGTAAGTGAATGATCCGCAGTGCCCAGTGAGTGGCATCCGGGGCCCCTGCCAGGTTCTGTACTACACTGCCTCAGCCAGACACTGGGAGGGCCCGGCCTGCTCTCTCAGCCAATCAGCGGCAGGGGGCGGGCCCGAAGTTGCACAAGACTGACAGCTCAGGTTTAAATGCCAAGAGTTTGGCGCTGGGTGGAAGTATCAGGATCTGGTGTGATCGGGCAGGGTGGCAGCAGCACAGACCTGTCTACAGCCGGGAGAGACCTGCACTGCACTCTGGGCACAGCGGCATGGCACTCAAAGTTTGCATCATTGGCTCTGGCAACTGGTTAGTATGTGCACCTGTGTGATCGATGGATGTTATTTCCAGGGCTGGGGGTGTAAGGGAGGGATCAGCTGGTGGGGCTGTGCTGTCACTTCATACAGTAGCAGGTGATCCTGTGGATCTGATAGAAATGCCTTTGTTTCATGTTCAGTGAGCAGCAGCAGGACATAATCCACCCACAACAATATACATGCTGAGCTCTGCTTCCCACAGATCCTTCTGTGTACAGTCACAAGACTATGATATCTCTGATCTAGTGATTGTTCCTTTCACCTCCTATTGTTTTTTTATGCCTTGTGAATTTCCTATATATTTATTGTGTATTTATAGGAAGACCTCATATCAGATTGTCATATATTATATAGCACACTTCACTGCTGTGGGGCTCATAGTATATTTTGGCTACATTATAAATTTATGAACTCTGCAGACTTCATGCTGGTGATTCCAGGCACTACTGACTACTGGAAAAACTACCCAATACCCCTAGTCAGGTGTTCAAGGCCAATATAGAAACTTGTAAAACTGCTCCGCTCAAAGTTCTTCAAGACCTTGTAGAAGTGTTTACTGTGAACCGGTCTATTCCACATTGTTATCTGCAGAGTATCTCGTGTGCTCATGACATAACCTCTGCTCTGTGGTCTAAGTGCTTAAGAGCAAATTCCACCTAGTAACACACTATCCTCTTACACCACACTAAGGTGCCCTCACACATGTTACAGGGAACTTGCTGGAGGACAAACCCCAAATCATAAGGGTTATTTTGTTTTGGGATAGGGCAAGGCATAACTTTTTTGTTGTGAACAGGTTAGGGCACTTTGTAAATCATGTATTCTCTGCTTTGACATGACCCCAGAGTTCTTGGCGCTGGGACTGTTTATTTACTTACATACATCCGCACAGTCTATAGACACATGGCGTGTCACTGTACAGTATGAACTTCAGCGTACTAATGCAATATTGTATTTCATTCTTAGCAACCATATAAAGACCCTTAAATAATATGTAAACACATAAAACTTGTGTTTTATACTTTAGTGTATATGTGTAGGTGTGAATTGTGCTGAGCAATGCTACTTGCAGTCCCATTGGTCTCATGTACAGTATTTGGAGTTGAGAGATAACACACTGAGTTGTGTTCTCTGAGGGAAGGTGAATTGACATACTGTGCCCTTATGGAACGTCAAGTGGACATGTATACTTGTACTCAACTGTTTTGGCCAGAGCTGTGGAACTTGTAGGCCAAGTCTCGAACTCCGACTCCTCTGTTTTTTCCACAGCCTGGCACCGACTCCTACTCTGATTTCTTCATTTATGGCTTTATACGTTGACTCCGCCCATTCTCATCCATTTTTCTATGTGCCCCCACATAGTATAATGCTCCTACAGTCACCCTAACATTATATGCCTCTACATTCCCCTCCAATTGCCCCACAGTATTAAGTCCCTCTCCTAGTGCCCCGGTTTAAACTGGGGGAAACTAGAGGGGGACAATAAACTGGGGCAGCTGGAGGGTGACATTAAACAGTGGGGGTAGTTGGAGGGGGACAATAAATTGGTGGCAACTAGAGGGGGACATTAAACCATAGGGCTGGAGGTGGACATTAAACTGGGGGCAACTTGAGGCGGACATGTCCCCCTCCAGCTACTCCCACAGTTTAATGTTCCCCTCCAGCTGTCCCCAGTTTAATGTCACCCTCCATCTGCTCCTCTAGTTTAATGTACCTCTCATTCCCCCCCCAGTTTAATGCCCCCCCCTCCATATCTGCCACCAGTTTAATGTCCCCCTTCATCTGCCACCAGTTTCATGTTCCCCCTCAATTTGCCCCCAAAGTTTAACCTAAAAAAACATTGATACTCACCTCTCCTCGCTCCCCTGTTGCTCTGTCTGCAGTCTCAGTCTCAAAGCTGCAGGCGCGATGTGAGTAACGTCATCACATTGCGCCTACAGCTCCTGGGGCCAGAGTACAGTGGTGAAGTGGGAGCTGTCCGCGGATGGCTCCTGCTTCATTCACCATTGTATTCAACTCATCTGCGTCCCCACATAGCATAAGTGCCGTGATTTGGCTGGGGTAATAACTGGGTGATACAGTACCTGCAAAGTGAATAGGATTCTGGCTAATCCCATCCACACATTGCAGAAAAAAATCTGCAGTGGAATTGCTACAATTTCAAAAAAGCTCACGTTTTTGTAAATCGCAGCATGTCAATTATACCTACAGAAACTCTGGCGTTTTCTGTATAGGTATAATAAGGGCAGAAAGTCCGTAGAGGAAAACTCAACGGACTTTCTGTGCAAAGTGCTGTGGGAAAAAAACGCGATGTGTTTCCGCTGTGGTTTTTCTCGCATTGCTTTTTAACTGCTGCTAGCTATCTGGGACCTTAGCCTTAAAGGGGTTTTCTAGGCTAAAAATATTGATATCCTATCAGATTGGTGGAAGTCTAACACTTAGGAACCACATGAATTAGCTGTTCTCAGCAGTTTACAGTATACACAGAGAATAGAATAGGAATCAGACTGCGGTCAGATCAGGTATTACAGATCAGATTCCATTCATTTCAATGGGATCTAAGCTACAGTGATTTGGTTCTTCC
This sequence comes from Leptodactylus fallax, assembly GCA_947044405.1. Taxonomy (NCBI): domain Eukaryota; kingdom Metazoa; phylum Chordata; class Amphibia; order Anura; family Leptodactylidae; genus Leptodactylus; species Leptodactylus fallax. Next base: position 289,306 of record CAMRHE010000810.1, read on the forward strand.
ACTACTTAGCGGATAGAGCTGTCTGCTCCAATCTCTGTGTATCAGCTGCTGAGAACAGCTAATCAATTGGGGTCCCGGGTGTCAGACTCCTACAGATAGGTCCTAATTATTTTAAGCTTGGAAAACTGCTTTGAAGACTGATTTATACAGGCTCCATTATACCCCGTAATACATTTTTGTTCAGTAGGCTCCTGAGGTCCTCCTAGTGGTTCTTGATTAGAGCCAAAATTTTATCATTTAAAGCTTAAGGCCGGGGCCCCATGTGGCGTAAACATCGCAGAAAAAAACGCAGCGCTTTACAGTCACTGCAAGGTGATGGGATTCTAGCGAATCCCATCCACACCTTGCAGAAAAATCCGCGCAGAAGCAGAAAGTCCACAGAGGAGTTTCCTCTGCAGACTTGCTGTGAAAAGCGCTGCGGGAAAAACCACAGTGTGTTGCTGCTACAGTTTTTCCTGCAGCAAAAAGGCTATGTGAGGCCTTAGCGCAAGTCAGTTTTCTACTGAATGTACCAGATTTTTTTCAGTTTTAGCTCTTGACTTGATTCGGGTACTATATACTGTACAGGTGCATATCAATTAATTAGAATATCTTTGAACCGTTCATTAATTTCAGTAATTCAGTAATACAATTCATAATCAGCGTCTTCCATGATTGTGTGTCCTACTGAACCAGACTGAGGGGCCATTTAAAGGCTTAGGAAACCTTGGCAGGTGACACTGAATTTACAATACTGAACTTTTTTACAATATTCTAATTGTCTTAGATTTTGGTTTTCATTACCTGTAATATTTACAGAAATAAAACACTTGAAATAGAACACTCTGTGTGTAAAGAATCTAGAAAATATAGGAGGTCACTTTTTTAATTTAATTACTGAAATAAATAAACGTTTCAAAGATATTCTAATTTATTCAGATGAACCTGTAGTCTACTTTCCTCTGCAGCAAGTACCTGCTTCATGTGACTGGTTGTCACCTTTGACATGCTTGGCAGCTAGCCTGAAGTGAAGTGAAGTGAAAACAACAAAAGCGGCCCAAAGCGACCAGCAACAGTCCGATAACATGCAGTGGAAAGGGGGCATCAAGGCTGATGTACCTTGTTTTTAATGGAGTAATAAACATTAAATTTTAACTGGATATGACATCATTGCTGGACCTACCTTTACTTTTAGAAAGGAGTTTTGGAAGATAAAAAGTAAATGTTATATCCTTGCCTAATCAAGTTCTGAGACGTCTTCTAATGGATGACTTCCCAGGTCTCTGGTTTGTAGAAGAAACTGTGTTGATATGATACTTAAGAAAAAGTGTGAAACAACTGAAAATATGTCTTATATTTTAGGTTCTTCAAAGTAGCCACCTTTTGCTTTGATTACTGCTTTGCACACTCTTGGCATTCTCTTGATGAGCTTCAAGAGGTAGTCACCTGAAATGGTCTTCCAACAGTCTTGAAGGAGTTCCCAGAGATGCTTAGCACTTGTTGGCCCTTTTGCCTTCACTCTGCGGTCCAGCTCACCCCAAACCATCTCGATTGGATTCAGGTCTGGTGACTGTGGAGGCCAGGTCATCTGGCGTAGCACCCCATCACTCTCCTTCTTGGTCAAATAGCCCTTACACAGTCTGGAGGTGTGTTTGGGGTCATTGTCCTGTTGAAAAATAAATGATGGTCCAACTAAACGCAAACCGGATGGAATAGCATGCCGCTGCAAGATGCTGTGGTAACCATGCTGGTTCAGTATTCCTTCAATTTTGAATAAATCCCCAACAGTGTCACCAGCAAAGCACCCTCACACCATCACACCTCCTCCTCCATGCTTCACGGTGGGAACCAGGCATGTAGAGTCCATTCGTTCACCTTTTCTGCGTCGCACAAAGACACGGTGGTTGGAACCAAAGATCTCAAATTTGGACTCATCAGACCAAAGCACAGATTTCCACAGGTCTAATGTCCATTCCTTGTGTTCTTTAGCCAAAATAAGTCTCTTCTGCTTGTTGCCTGTCCTTAGCAGTGGTTTCCTAGCAGCTATTTTACCATGAAGGCCTGCTGCACACAGTCTCCTCTTAACAGTTGTTGTAGAGATGTGTCTGCTGCTAGAACTCTGTGTGGCATTGACCTGGTCTCTAATCTGAGCTGCTGTTAACCTGCGATTTCTGAGGCTGGTGACTCGGATGAACTTATCCTCCGCAGCAGAGGTGACTCTTGGTCTTCCTTTCCTGGGGCGGTCCTCATGTGAGCCAGTTTCTTTGTAGCGCTTGATGGTTTTGGCCACTGCACTTGGGGACACTTTCAAAGTTTTCCCAATTTTTCGGACTGACTGACCTTCATTTCTTAAAGTAATGATGGCCACTCGTTTTTCTTTACTTAGCTGCTTTTTTCTTGCCATAATACAAATTCTAACACTCCATCACTATCAGTAGGACTATCAGCTGTGTATCCACCTGACTTCTGAACAACACAACTGATGGTCCCAACACCATTTATAAGGCAAGAAATCCCACTTATTAAACCTGATAGGGCACACCTGTGAAGTGAAAACCATTTCAGGTGACTACCTCTTGAAGCTCATCAAGAGAATGCCAAGAGTGTGCAAAGCACAAATCAAAGCAAAAGGTGGCTACTTTGAAGAACCTAGAATATAAGACATATTTTCAGTTGTTTCACACTTTTTTGTTAAGTATATAATTCCACATGTGTTAATTCATAGTGTTGATGCCTTCAGTGTGAATGTAAAATTTTTATAGTCATGAAAATACAGAAAACTCTTGGAATGAGAAGGTGTGTCCAAACTTTTGGTCTGTACTGTATATGAAAAAAAAATGTTTACATAATTGTAATTTCATGGGGCTTGAACTAATTACAAAAACAGACATAGCAGAAGTGGTGAGAGGATCCCTTAAATTTACAATTTTAGTTCTAGTTTAAGAAAGACATCGATTTATTGGAGCAGGTCCAGAGAAGAGCAACCAAAATGGTGGAAGGTCTACAAACCATGTCCTACGAGGAAAGGCTAAAAGAATTGGGACTGCTTAGTTTGCAGAAGAGAAGGCTAAGGGGAGACTTAATAGCGGTATTTAAATATCTGAAAGGTTGTCACAGTGCAGAGGGATTAACCCTATTCTCATTAGCAGAAGGAAGCACGAGAAGTAATGGGATGAAACTAAGGGGAAGGAGATTCAGATTAGACATTAGGAAAAACTTTCTAACAGTAAGGGTAGTGAGGGAGTGGAATAGGCTGCCACGGGAGGTGGTGAGTTCTTCATCAATTGAAATCTTCAAGCGGAATCTGGATAGGTATATAGCTGGGATGATCTAGGAATTCCTGCTTTTGCAGGGGGTTGGACTCGATGGCCCTTGAGGTCCCTTCCAACTCAAACAAACAAAGAAACATAGTGGCAAAAGATGTCCTTGCAACAATATTGAACAATCCGCCTCCATGTCTAAATATTCCTTTGCTGTTTTATTATTTTTCTGCCTACACATTAAATCTCTTACCTTTTTATAATTTGGGGCAGCAGGGCTAGACTAGCGCACTAGAGTACTATAAGGCATGGGCCCACCAGAGTATTATAAGGACTTAGGCCCACAAGAGGATCCTAACGCAATAATAGGCTCAACAGAAGACCATGCAATTGGGAGGCTAATAGGGTCTACTTCCTATGAGTTGATGGAGAGTGGACCACAGGAACTTCAGTCCGACACTGTGTGTAGGTATTTCACCCATTTTCTGATGCTCCTATGGTCTCGCCATCTTTAGAGCAGACGATATTTGCAGAACATGAAATTGCATCTTCACAATATCCATATCCTGGGTCTATTATTTCTTGAGCGGTTATAAAATCCAGCAGGTGGTACAGGAAGGTATTATATTACATATTATATGTCCGATAGTCTTGCTAGGACCCATGAAGTACCTGCTACCTATCTCAGCCTGTGTTTCTTGCAGCCTGAGCTTAATTGAGTGGTAATAATAGTAACACGGACTAATGGCCACCTTTGTGTCCAGTCACCTCTGCGGTGGTTTTAGATAAATTGATGGAGTGCACTTTTACTTCCCATTTATGTCATTTATATCAAAAGGATCACATGGAATATTGTCCTTGTGTAAATTATTCACCTTGACGACAGAATACGCACATACAGGAACCCATCAGAGTACAGGTTGCCTTCAGATGAGGGAATGCTAACTGATTTCCTATCATAGATAAGCCAGCCTTCATGTGGTATACTTCCCATCCCTCATGATTCCTGTGAAAGGGTAACAAAGGAAAGTGAACTTGACTCATGAATTCTCTTTGGAAATTTAGGAGAGGAGCTATGGTATGTGCCCATTAGCATGTGTGGCAACTTTTGGGGCACGATTGTATGCATTTACATGGCAGAAACAGTACTACTGATTATATTTTGTCCACTAAGCAACCCAAGCAATTGCACAAGGTCCCAGAGATCATGGGGGATGGGGGTGGGGGGCGCTGACCACATACTGACTGGCACTTTTTTTTCCCTTTTATATTGGCCATTACAGATTGTAATGGTCGATGTTTATTAATACTCACCGTTCCTCCTCTTCAGCCCCGCATGCTCCTGCATATGATGTACTATTGGTGTAAGCATCTGGACAGAACATGCAACAGCTCCTGAAATCACTCCATGATGGCAGGCAGCATACTGTGTGTGAGGGCACTAAGGGGGCAGTAAACTGTGTGGGTGCATTACGGGGGAAGTATAAGGGGGCCCCAGCCATAACTTTGCTTTGGGTGCCAAAAAATGCTAAATCTGTTCCTGATGGTGATTATACAATTTTTATTTATTTATTTACTTTTAATAAAGTAGTGGTTGTAGTGATACACAGAAACGGTTAAATGAGTGCACCTCCCATAAACTATAATGAAGATTGACCATTGACGCTACTGTGTATTCTCTGTTGGACACAGAACATTGAATATAATATGCAGCTGCTGGATTGAGTCAAGGGTTGAGTATGAATTTTCCATAATGTTCTTGGTTGACCATTGTGCACTTTACCTATGAAAAAATAACATTGATGCCACCAATACTTAGACATTTCAGGCCTCCAAGTGGAGAGTATGTGATGGGAGCTAGGGTCCAGGGGGAATACTAAATAACAACTGGTTGTCCCCAGTGGGCAACTATGGGTGAAGAGTTATCCAGTCTTTGGTTGGGAGTGTAGAGTTCTTCATAGGCAGAAAACTGACTTCTCTTAAGTAGAAGCTTGAATTGGCATAATAATAGATAATATTAACCATACTGATGCACCATCACTCCCATATTGATTCTTCCCAATCTCCACCAGTCTCTGTATCCTGGCCTCCTTTGATGATGTTCAAACATGAACATGTGATCTTTGCAGCCAGTCAGTACCTACAGTCATTGCTGCTAGAAAAAAATCACTCCAGGTATACATAGCACCTAATAGAACAGGGATCAGCAACCTTCAGCACTCCAGCTTCTGTGAAACTACAACTTCCAACATGCTCCATTTACTTCCATGGGAGTTCCAAGAACAACAGAGCAAGTATGCATGCTGGGAGTTGTAGTTTTACAACAGCTGGAGTGCCGCAGGTTCACTACCCCTGTAATAGAGCATGCTACTATGACACACAGTCCTGTATGACTCCACAATGTGCATGAGGCCTAATGCCAAAATCATGTTGCACTGTGTTAAAATAATATTCACTATGAGTTATTGCTGTTTTACTTGCCAGGTCAGAGCCATATAAGTTTAGAGCTTTTGTTATTGCTATTTTAATGTTGCTAAGATGAAGTGTCTTAGTTATAAGCTCTCTGGTGCTAGAATCTGCAGTGTTATGGGCATGCATCTGTTGTCTACTTCTTGCTAACCAATTCTGCATTAGTAAAAAGTAGGGATGGATGAGAGCATGCAAGATCAGACTACACAGAGTTTTATGTAGTCTGTTACCATGGAGACACACAAGTCTGCATAATTACAAAGTTGCTTTATTTTTCCTCTTGGGTGAACTGTAACAGTAACAAATAAATTGGTTGTGACCTTCCTGTTATCATCCTCTAAAACCACTATCTAAGTGATAGAATAAACCCAGCCTACAATCACCCCATAAAAAAAATGTATGTAATATTCTGTGCTTGCAAATAAACAAGGCATGATGAGTTCAGAATATTTTCTTTCATCGCAGAGTCAGCCCGATAGAAGAATAGTTCCCTGGGCCTTGAGCAGTAATAATATTTATGTTCATTCATGGACTTTTGCCTCGATTAACATATTTATGTCTGTGCAGGGGATCTGCCATTGCGAAGAATGTTGGGGACAATGCGGCTAAGCTCCCTCAGTTTGATAATGTGGTGAATATGTGGGTATTTGAGGAACTAATATCAGGAAAGAAACTGACTGAGATCATCAACACTCAACACGAAAATGTGAAATATCTCCCTGGGCACAAACTTCCAGCCAATGTGGTAAGTGCGCATTTCATTGTTCTTTATTTTTATTCTGGAATTACTCCTCTATGACTCCAGCGTGTTCTTTTTAGTAACTGGAAATAACAGGCTGAGGTTTTGATCTTCTTAATTTCTATACTTTTTTTTTTTTTTTTTCCTAGCCCTGGTTAATAATCTATCTTCTTGTGTATAGCTAAGTAATATACTTTATCTGATAGTGGTGTGCGCAACTCCAAGAATGACTAGTAGTATTTTCATTAAGATTTCTGTAGAATAGCTGACAAGTGGAATGATAAATGTTATTTATTATGCTTACTTATATAGCGCCATCATATTCCGCAGCGCTTTACAGACTCAGTATGTTCAGCTTTTTGAACATTTTGCATTTATATTTCAGAATTTTCAGATCTGATTTTGCTTATTTTCTCAAAAAACTTTGTGATCTTTGAAATGTCGATAATAATCATTTAATGTCAAAATTCTGAAAATGATCTTGTGCATCTTCTAAAGAACTAAGTATAAGGCTAAGGCCCCACGTAGCAAGCCACAGCCAAAAAGCGCTGTGGAAAAAAATGTTGCGGAAATGCATCGCATCGCATTTCACAGAAAGTCCGCAGAGTTTTCCTCTGCAAACTTTGTCCCTATCATACCTATACAGAAACCGCCAGCATTTCATTAGATATAATTGACATGCTATGATTTATAAAAACGCTACTTTTTTTTTAAATCGCAGCATTTCCACTGCAGATTTTTTTTTTTCTGCAGTGTGTGGATGGGATTAACCAGAATCCCATCCACTTTGCAGGTACTGTAAAATACCGCCAAATCGCGGTGTTTAAGCTACGTGGGGCCCTGGCCTTACTCTAACATAATGCCATCTATGATAAATGTGGTGAGCGATTCACCACCACTGCCTAAGGTTGGGGAACAGTGTTGTGAAGAGGAATTATCGCTACTAATGTCTTGTATCCTGTACTTATCCTTCCTGACAACCTACATTTTTTGTTCAAAATAAGTTGTGCTGAGTTATATGGCAATAACGTGGCAGGCTGATTTCTTGCTTTGTTCTAATTTAAGATTGGGTAATAGCAAAAGGACTCTGGAGGATTGGAAATGGATATATCAATGTCTTATGTGAGACATCCCCCTTAAAGAGGACCTTTCACCACCTCCACCAACTTGATCCGTGCAAAGTGCTACTGTCACCAGATGTCACCAAATGTTGTAGCTGGTGTTCTTCGGTTGTAGTGCTCAGGTTAACAAATGTTCTATTTGATGAAGACTTTCTTATTGGAAGCAGTTTTACCCATTCAGCTTATGTATTTAGAAGTTAACTCTTTATATTCCACTTCGTACCTACTCTTGTTATATGACCATACTTTGCAGTTTTTCAGAGTTTAGCAACTCATTGTTTAAGCCTAGAGGGGTCTAAGAGGAGATATAACTACAGGCCATATCCTCATTAATGGAATGTATTATGGACCTGAGTGTGGTCAGTACTGTAAGCATGATCACAATCGCCTATGGCATGTTATAATATTACAACAAAAGCACTGCATAGATCAAAGCGGATAACCCCTTTAGATATTTTTGAATAAATTGACAACTGGGTGTTACCATTTTTCTTATGAAATGGGTGTGTTCCTACACAAGCTGGCACAGTCAGCGCTGATTGGACGATATCAGATTGTGTAGAGACACTCCACCAACTGGTAAGATCCAACTGCCAACTTATTCAGATGTTTTTAGGCAGAATAACAGAGGAACTGCACAATGCAAAGTTCTAAGAAAATATGTTGCAGAATTGTTATTTTATAAGAAAAGCAAGTATTTACTAATACAGACATTTCAGGAGAGGTGGCAGGGTCTTTAATGGTTGGTTGAAATGTGCCAGTGATATATAGAAGGTGCCACCATGATGATCCAGGCTTGTCAATGAATATAGAACGGATCCATGTATGACAACTCCACGGATATGATAAAGTTGTTTACGAATATATTTGCTTTACCTCTGTGGAGCAGAATAATGTAAATTGATGGCTTGGACTGTATAACCAGGTTACATAACATTCTCTTTATTCTCACGCAAGAAGGCATGTTAGGATCAATCTTTACATTTCAAGGGAGTCTAGGAGATTATCAAAACCAGCAAGACCATTTTATTGCTCACTAATGCAACACGGCCTTTGCCCTGGACACATAAAACCTACTTATCTATCAGAATGCAATGTTTTGCTTGGTTTGCTCTGATGTACTACAGAGGGAGTGTATGAATGCATGAATGACTGATAGATCCACATGACTTCAGTCATTTGTCGCTGTTGACCTCTCACGAGTCAATGGTAAGCCAAATTGCTATTTATCGTGGCTGAAATTGTAGATTTTGTTGAGTGGCTATTGGAAATATACTTTACTGTACTGGAAAAATTCCAATAATCTGACTACCTATTATAAAGGAGTCCTCAGGGATGAGAACATTTGACCTAATCTTAGAACAGGCCACTAAAGGGGTTGTGCCAAATAAGTAAATAGAATATGCATTTTAGGGTCGAGTTGTAAAGTAGTTTTTAATGTGAGTCCACCACCTCCCCTAAGCATATTTAACTACTATCACCATATTACAGTGATAAACAGCATACCTCTGCTATGCACGTCACGTTTATTGATTTGGAGAATAATTTTGAAGTGATATGCAAATCAGGCAGTTGGGGGCAAGTCTTTAGATACTGGAGCGCTGCTCTTCCTGCTCAAGTAAGATAGAGGATGTTCTAACAATGAGTCAACTCTTACTGCACAGGGTTGTGCAGGCAGGATCTGGTAGGGGTCTGAGCAGCATAAGCCATGCTCTAGGAAGCTGAAGACCTGACCCCAGTGCACCAACTGCCTTCCGCTAGGTTCACACTAGCGTTCGGGTTTCTGTTCTTCGGGTCCACTTGGGGACCTGACAAACGGAAACCCTATCCACTTAAAAAGCAGTTACCCATGGAAAATTATAGTCTATGGGGTCTGCCAGGTTTTCATTTTTCAAGCGGAATGGGGGACAGAGTCCCCGAACAGTCACACAACACTAGTGTGACTGAAATATTATGCAAATAAAGCTACAAAGTTGTTTTTTTCTAAATCAATAAAAATGATATATGCAATAAAGATATGATTTTTATCACTGTAATGTGCTCTGTTACATGGTGGTGATCCTTTTATATATGCTTGGGAGAAGTGGCAGACTACCTTTAAAAATATTTCCTTGCAGAATTATTGCAATTATCTATTTATAATGGCACCCTCTGTTGTTCAAAATAGGTCTGTGCATGTCATTATATGGAGGCTCTGTTAGTTATGCATGTCCAGGAGAATACAGTACAGCTTCTGCTGTATTCCCAGTGAAAGAAGCAGAGATATCATTTAGGTTAGACATAGGTTTTCCTTTTTGCTTCATGGGCAGCAGCATTTATAACAGTATAAGGGAGATATAGACTCTGAGCAGTGATGGGAAAGGTATTAGATACGCATCTCCCCCCCCCCCCCTCCATTTTGGTCTGTCCTTAAGACGGAGAAGAGCAGAACAGATTGGTAAGATAATTTTCTAATTGCTTTCCCCTCACTATTTGGAACCATTTTTCTATTCTATTCCATTAGAAGATTCAGTTTTTCAACATTGGTTTCCATCCATTCTGTCAGGTGTCTGGATTTCTTTACAGAGAAAGACGCAGAGTCTGTAGGAATTTTTTTTATCCACTAAAAGTTATGGAATCCATATAGAATGGATCCTTTCCTTTATTTTTAACACTGAAGTGGGAGTATCTCATATTGGTATCTGTTTGTTTGGGGGGGATTTATGATTTCCAATTAAATGCAGACAGATCTGTTAAAAAAAAAAAAAAATAGAGACCCGAATAAAGATGTGAACTTTGCCATTCCTCAGATAATAAAGAGATTCTAGACACGTAGTGATTCCCCCCCCCTCCCCATATCTCAGCAACTGGATTTGCATCAACAACAACAACAACAAAAAACCTGAATACTTAAGGGATTGGTGGATTTATGTGAGGCATGCAATTTTCCTATGTAAGCTGAGGCCCCAGGTTGTGGAAACGCAGCTTTTTTTGTTGCAGATTTTGCTGCAGTTTTTTGACCCAAAGCCGAGAGTGGCTACAAAAGGAATGGGGAAATATATAGGAAGCTCTTATACTTCTACCTTCTGCTCAATCCACTCCTGGCTTTGGCTCAATAAAATGCAGCAAAAACTGAAACAAAAAAGCTGCGTGGGGCCTTAGTCTAAAACTCTTCAGACAGATGCTCTTTACAGAGATCTAGCAGATCTGAATGAACTCACGTGATCATTGGCTGGGGGTAGGGAAAGCATGGTTATACTTGTCATTCCATCAGGCCTCCCTGACTCTCAGATTTCATACATTGCTTTGCACACAACATCTGAATTAAACTAGTGTGTGGCAGTCAAGACAAAAAATGCATTCTGTAATGTAAATTTTCCAGCCTGACCCCATACAAAGGAGCACAATGAGCTTTTTAAGATGAATTTGTGAGTCATACCATGGGTTACAATGTTCTCAGTGAGCCGCCACTGAGCTTATGATCATTTCTGAATGTTGCAACAACTATAACTCTCATTTTCTCCTCAATTTTGTATTGTAAGGGAAAATGTCCTGCTGCCAATGCAGTTTGTTTGTTTATTTATTATGCGCCATCATATTCCGCAGCGCTTTACAGACATTGTGGTCACTATCCCATATAGGGCTCACAATCTATATTCCCTATCAGTATGTCTTTGGAGTGTGGGAGGAAACCGGAGTACCCGGAGGAAACCCACGCAAACACGGGGAAAACATACAAACTTCTTGCAGATGTTGTCCTTGGCAGGATTCGAACCCAGGACTCCAGCGCTGCAAGGCTGCAGTGCTAACCACTGAGTTTGTTATGTGGTGTGTGTGACTATTCTGCGTATATATTGATTTTATAAATGGTAACTGTTTGAGGTATGGAATGTAAAATTATATATAGGTTAGTGCTCTGCTCTCTTCTTCAGTCCCATAGAATTTCAATGGAGCACACATGCTCGTCCAACTCTCCATTCAAACTCCTTTTTAATGCAGTGAGGAGGAATGTGGGGCTTGGGACACTGTTTTGATAATCGATGGGGGTCAGTCCCAGTGGTGTGTTCCCCAGCCTTCATACATGAATCGCCTATCCTGTGTGTTGATTGTGGGACAATTACTTTTAATGGGGTTCTATGAGATTAGTAAAAAAGGGTCTATGTCTTTACAGAAACAATGGAACTCTTGTCCATGGACTGTGGCTGGTACTAAACCTACCCATCAGTACAATATACATGTAGTATTCTGACTTAGATTTTTGAGATAATTTAATGGGGTTTCCAGGATTAATGATATTATGGCCTATCCTTAGGAGATGGCACTTGTCGGCCTAAGGAGAGGCCATAAAACTGTTAATCCTGGACAACCCCTTTGATATACAATGATATTCTTCTTTTCACAAAACTAGAAAACTGAGCTGAGATTCAATCGATTTGTAAATTCCGCTGATTAGAAAACAAAATTTTAGTAGCAGATTTTGTATTTTCTTCCTAACAAGCAGTTTTATATATTTTTGTATAATCTAGAATATTTGATAATCCGGCACTGCTCAGATCCCATTGATCCTGGATTAAAGGAATTTTGCTGCATATGCATTCTCCTTTAAATGTAATTGCACGGCACATTTCGAGCCCTGTGTATGGACTTGTCAGGGTTTCATGCTATTTTTACACACGCAGCTCTGCCTTGACTCAGCCAGAATTATAGCCTGTTCAGTGTGATTTGCTGACAGCCCGAATCATTGAGACACAGGAGCAGCCCCAGCGATACATTTGAGTTGGTAAAGCAGAATGGAAAATAACAGCACGTTGCCCAAAACCTGGGTGGCATCATAAGAGTTCCCAAGCTAACAGGAAATATTATATTTGGCATTGTTTGTTGTGTTGACTATAGACAAAGGAAGTTCTTGCAAACACATCAGCTTAGCAGGTGGACAGACTACTTATTTATCATGCACATTGTACTTTTATTACTCACTTTATATGTCGCTCCCCATTGATAATAAGACATGCAGAATTCATGACATTTACAAATTTGCCCCCATGTCCCTTTAATTCTAACAGCACTTTTATGACTATAGTCCATTTATAGACTACAGACTGCCATAGATAGCAGCCTGTAATCTGCTGAAAGATTTGCAGGGTCTGCTATGCTATATGTATTAAAAGCACATAAAATTAAAACACAGAGTATACTACAGAACAGAAAATGCAATAGCCAACCCTTAGTGTTTTGCAATAGATATCAGCACTAATATATAAAAATCACAAAAGGCATAAATAAATCGGGAAGGGGGGATAGTAGATGTAAATGATGTGCATACTAGTGTTTAAGGCCTCATGTACACGACCGCAATTGCGGATAAAAGTACGGGCCCATACATTTCAATGGGCCCATAATGTGGCTGCATTTAAGAGCAGGTCCTATACCTTTCCGCATTTGTGGCTCGGCCCATCTGATAGAATGGATGGGTCAGTGAAAACCACAGATGACACCCAGATACTAATCTAGGTGTCATCCATGCCACTTTCATTGACCCGCAGCCTTAGGCTAGGGCTACACAGTGACTTTGGCCTTGACTCATTGCACGACCAAAGTCGATCACCCTGTGACTCCTTCACTAATGTTAATGAATGGAGTTGCCTTGCAACCCTGAGGCTGCTGTGACTGTAACTTCTAATGGCAAAAAGATTCAGTCACAGGCAGAGTCACCGTGTAGCCCTAGCCTTCAAAAATAAAAACTGTAGCTAAATTAATTTTTCAGGATAGTAAGGTACTTTTTTTTACCCTGTATCCAGGAGAATGGACAAGTAGAAAAGATTTTGCCTAAAAAACAGGCCACTTACTTATAACTATTCTAGGGTAATATGTTTAATCCCGAATTTCCAGTTAACTAAATTGCATATAATAGAATGTTTAACTTATTTAACCCTTTTCATCATTTAAATGCTTTATCTGCATCTTGTCAGAGGCAAGGTCACCTTAAACAGTGTAATTTAATGTCTTACCAGATGTCATGAGTGATCGTGCTCTATGTGAAGTACACTGGCAGTGAAACCAAGCTCTGTCAGTAAGGAAACTGCCCACACTCCATGATGGAATTGCATATGCCCGATGATAAGCAGATTGATTTCTTACCCTTTCCTAAATTGCTTGCAGTCAACGAAAGGGAAAAGTTCTGGTTTATATGCCATCCTGCTTGAATGAGTGCTTGGTATATCACTTTTGCTCTCTCCAAAAGTATGTGTCTCCATGGTTACAGACTACAAACAAACAAACCCTGTGTAGTCAGATCATTCAGTCATACTCCATGCCATCTGTCCTAGTTGCTAACCTACCAAATGTTGGTATGTTGGACATCCATAGGATAGGGGATAACTTTCTGATCAGTGGGGGCCCGTCTGCTCAGGAGAAGAGAGGACTGTCGTCCCACATTATGAATGGAGCAGCAGGCACTGTTCCGTTCATTTCAGTCGGAGCACCAGAGATAGCCAGATATGGAGAGGGGATAACTTGTTTTTGTGTAGAAATCTGTCAAAACTGTATCTGATGTTTAACTATACACTGCCAAACATTATAGGAATTCTCAGAAACGCTGCTGTTATGGAAACATTGAACCATGGAACATCAGACAACAGACTTTCATCTAATGTCTGTGACCATCTTAAAGGCTAAGGTCCCATGTAGCGAAACACAGTTAATAAATTAGTTTTTGCTGCATTTTACTCTGTTTTCTCTTCCCCCTATTAATTCTATAGGTAAAATGCTCACGATACTGCAGCTAAAATTAACATGCTGCGATTTTCTAAAATGCATGTATTTTGGAGGACTCAGCTTTTCCTTTTTTTTTTTTTTTTTTCCTTGTATTCTCCAAGAAATAACAATTCTGGGTCACTCTTAGATCTGTGTTGTACAGTTCCTCTCTTATTCTGCCTAGAAATCCTTTGTCAACACAGAGTTATATAATGTTAACATTGAGCACTATAAAGTGCCAGGAGCTGAAATTAATGGTCCCTGATCTCACAGATCTGGAACCACAGGCTGTTCCTTAATTCTAGTCCTGTTCTGAGTTTTGCATATCCGAAGGGCATATAAAAACGTCCTTGAAGACGTAGCAGAGTTCATTTGTTTTACATCAGTTTCTGTGAACCTTTTGCTCTTTGAATTTAAATTTGGAATATAATGCAAATAAGGTTATAATTCATGTATTAATAAAATCTATTAAGAAAAAAAAATGAGGCAATGCAGAGATAATCATCATCTTTTTATAGGTATGCAAATCAGGCTCAAGTGATTGGGGTCGGGCTCAATTTGGCAGACTTTCTTTAGTTATTGTATGCACTTAAGAATAATCATCAAGTGTACCTAACCTTTAAACAGACTTTGGGTGCTGGTGGGTGTAGACTAGCTTCCATATCCTACACACATCCTACACATGATTAGAGGAGAGTCTTCCCAAATGTTTCTCTCCTACTAAGAATCAGCCCCATGGCCATGCAAGACATATATAGAGAAGTACTGACATTTTTGATGTGAATAAAGTACTTTGGTTGTGATAGAAAGCTCCTGTTTAGCTGCAGCATTATATTAAATCTGTGTTTCCACTGTTATACAGTATCTCACTTCCGCTGCTAACTTTTCCACCCACCCTTCTACATAGACTTCTATAGTAATGTGTTATCTGAGTCATGTGACCTGCAGTTCATGTAGAAATTGCTACAGCAGAAATTTTCAGAAAGTCCGTTTAGCAGAGTGTAGGAGGAGCAGGGAAACAGCCTGATAAGAGCAGAAAGAAGCATTTTTCTTTGATAAATGTAAAATGCTACAAAATTTGTTGGCTTTATGTAAATAAAATTGCTATTTAATAATAATAATAATAATAATAATTATATTAAAGTTCCTTATTGTCTGTGCTATTGATTTATGTAAAGGTTGTTAAAAAATTAGTAACCATTTAAAGGGGTAGTCTGTAATTGTGAATGATTTATTTTTTTAAAACTTTAACTACAGAAGTTATACTTTCCTCTCTGACTCTTTGCCAACCCATTCTGACGCTGCCCAGGTCCCCTGCCAGTTTCTACTTCCTGGTTCCTTTTGACACACAGAAAAGTCCAGGAAATGAACAATCAACCTATCACTAGACGCAGTGGTGATCTGCCTCCTCCAGCGATTGGCTGACAGGTCATTTCCTGTTTGTCAAGAGACTCCAGTAGGTAAACACCAGCAGGACCTAAGAAGCATTGGAACTGCAAGTGAGCGTTACCTTTTTTTTTTTTTTTTTTTTTTTTTACCATTCTGAGCCGTTTATCAAAAATAATGGTTGGGCAATCCCATTAGTCACTGAATAATGAAAAGATCTGCAATGTAATAATGCTATGCATTTTAATCCTTAACGTTTCCTGCCATTTGCTGGCTACCAGTCGAGGGAAGCTTTGTTGTTTCCATTCTGAGGTCTCATTCAGATTTTGCATCCGCATAAGTACCGAAGGTATGGCTTACGTATACATATGCAAAATAATGATCTAAATATGCAAGTGTGAATAAGGACTAAAACTGAAATCTTGCATAGACCTTATACTCCACACATATGAGTTCTTCACTCTCATAGTTGTTTCTGTAGCTCCTATTGAATTTCTGAGTGGTATCAGCATGTCCAACCACTACTGCTCGCATTGGATGTGTGAATGTGGAAAACAGTAGGCTTGGGACCCCTGTAAAGACTTATTACCTATGTTTGTATGCACCTTTCAGCAATTTAACAATTAAAATGGTTTTCCCATCTAAGCAAAGGGTGGCATTTCAGTGAGCTGAAACCTCCACCAACTAGTAAAATAAAGGGGCCATGGTGCTCTGCAGAACACTATAATACCTGCCCAGCACCAATGAAACCGATCTCATGATATGTAGGGGTCATTGTGGTCAGAATCCTATGACTTCCAAAGGGTGACATACGCCATCACTTGTTTAGGTGATAAATATGGTATGTTCACATGGCAGATAAATAATTTGCATTGTATTGTAGGATTTCTGCTGTGATTTGTAGCAGAAGTGTCTGCACTGTAGCAGATCAGCACAAGTATTAGCTTAATCCTCACATTTTGTGACAGAAAGTTCTTTCCATGGCGTTAAAAAAATGTCAGAACTAGTGTTGTGAAAACCTCATTCATATGCATGATATATAGATTGTTCATGAAAATTCAATTGTGTGAACCTTATATAAACCCTTTATGTGATGATGATGATAATAATAATAATTCTTATTATTTTATATATATATATATATATATATATATATATATATATATGTGTGTGTGTTTTTGTTTATTTTGTTTTTTTCTTTACACATGCTACCTAGAACTTATCATCCATGTTTTTTATTCACTAGGTAGCAGTGCCGGACTTGCTGGAGGCAGCAAAGGGGGCAGATATACTCATTTTTGTTGTCCCCCATCAGTTTATTGGTAAACTATGTGAACAGCTGAAATCTGAAGTAAAGAAAGAAGCATTTGGAGTGTCACTCATAAAGGTGTGAGTGATTATCATTGTTTTTATGCTGTTTTTTTTTTTTTTATCTAGCCTTCTGTTGCCACCTGTATTTTTACCACAAATCGTTGTTCCATTTCCTTCCTATTTTATAACATCAGATAATGGGGTTTGTGGATTTGAATTTGAATAGTTGTACAATTCAGAATACTAGTCTGTGTCATATTCAGTAGTGTCAGGTAAAAAGACACAAACCACCATTGCTGAATATGTACAGCAGTCATTACAATGAATAATACAGTGCAATGTACAGTAGTAAAAGTACAAACTACATGGAACAACAGCAGAATACAAAGGCAACAAGATAGTATTTATCAGGGTCAGTTCCAGTATAATAAACTAGAGATATCCAAATGTAACAACTGAATTTATCATTTACTGTAAATCAATATATTGATAAACGGCACTATAAGAATTTATAGTATTTTGCATAGTAGAGTAAGTACAGATGCATCTCAATAAATTAGAATATCTTTGAAACGTTTATTTCTTTCAGTTATTAAATTAAAAAAGTGACCTCCTATATTTTCTAGATTCTTTACACACAGAGTCTTCTATTTCAAGTGTTTTATTTCTATAAATGTTGATTATGGATTACAGGTATTGAAAATCCAAATCCAAGAAAATTAGAATATTGTAAAAAAAATTCAGTGTGTCACCTGCCAAGGTTTCCTAAGCCTTTAAATGGTCCCTCAGTCTGGTTCAGTAGGACACACAATCATGGAAGACGCGGATTATGAATTGTATTACTGAAATGAATGAACGTTTCAAAAATATTCTAATTTATTGAGATGCACCTGTATGTGTGTGTTATATTATATATGTGGGACACACACACTAAATATATATATGTATATAATAGATAGATAAATAATATTACTTAATAACTTTAAAATGATATCTCTTCATTCCAGGGTGTAGATGAGGGACCTGAAGGACTTCGCCTGATATCTGACATCATTCGCGAGAGGCTAGGCATTCAAATGAGTGTGCTAATGGGTGCAAACATTGCCAATGAAGTCGCTGATGGAAAATTTTGTGAGACTACAATTGGTAAGATATTTCATGATCCCTGTGGCCTACACAGAAATAATAGGGTCTCTTAGCAAAACTCTTAATACGCTTTAATACTTATGACCTATCTTTAGGATAGGTAATTAATATTAGATTGTGGGAGTGGCGCTCTAGAAGCTGACAAAGATCCATATCTTGTATGGTGGTGGTGACTGGCTACTGCAGCCATTCAATTGAATGGAACTAAGCTGCAGTACCATTCATAGCCACTACACGGCTTAAGTTACTGTACCTGGTACCCGAGTGACACAATCCCCTTTAATCTGATTGCTGAGGGTCATCAATATCAAAGTTCCATAAAATCCTTTAATGTCCATTGTAATTGTTATAATATTTCTTAATAAGGGGGTGGTGCTAAGTTTTTCACACTTACAACTTGACATTCTCTGCTTTCCTTCACATTTGAAAGATAAAATTCTGCCTACCTGCCAACACTAGTGGGAGCACATTGCAGAAGTATACAACTCTTAGGCTAGGATATACAGCAACTTTGGCTGCAACTCCCTTCACGCAACCAAAGATCACCCTGGTACCCTGTGAATCCTTCAACAGTGTAAGTAAATGGAGTCACACTGTGACCCGTTTGGTGCTGCGACTGAGATTTCTAGTCGCATAAAGATTGAGCACTGCTAGACGTCACAGCACCCTCAGGGTCGCATTGCAACTCCATTTACTTATATGAAGGAGTCTTAGGATGACACAGTGATCTTTGGTTCAGCGATGGGAGTTGTAGCCAGAGTAACCAGGTAACTTGTGCTACATATAACAATGGCAACTGTAAAAATCTGTAAGCCCTGATCTTCGCCTTGTGGCAGCTGTCAGTAAATGCTCTTACTGTGTGACAGGAACCAGTTCAGTGCTAGGACTCTCTAACCATTTTGCTATGTCCTGTTTTCCTGCAGGTTGTAAAAATAAGGATCAAGGCAAGACCCTAAAAGAGTTGTTTCAGACTCCAAGTTTCCGTATCACAGTAGTGGAAGAAGCAGATACGGTAGAAATATGTGGAGCTCTAAAGGTAGGCAAATGATTGTACTAACATAATTTATAATAGACAGTTGAATCATTGGTATAGGAAAAGTATATATTTTGGTGTAGGGCGTATAAGATCCAGAATCAAAAGAAGACTTAAAGGGGTCTTCTTCAGATTGGTGAAGGGGTCGATACCCCCACTGATCAACTGTTCTCAGGAAGAGGACCACTCTGTTCTATGTGTCGTGTCCAGATCAGGGTATTGCAGCTTTAATTGAACGGGACCTAAGTTGCACTGACTTGGTTCAGTTACTACAAGTAGACCTGTCTGCTTCCTGATCTATTCTCTGTGTATCGACTGCCAGGAACAGCTGGTTAGTGGGATTGCTGGGTGTCAGACCCCCATCGATCTGATACTGATGACCTATCCTAAGGAGAGGTGTATTTAGCAGAGTGGGCTCCTGCATGGGACTCTCCTCCCTATAACTAGCTAAAACAGGTGCCCAGCTTTTGACGCAGATCAATTACATTAAACTCTTATTGAGAAAAAAGGGGTGTTGTAAATGCCCATTAAGTGTAATGAAAATTCCTTCATGCTTCTTTATATAAACATGGTCCTTCTCCCATTTCACGACCTATAATGGTCTACCGGTATGGCACAGAATATTAGCAATCACCTGTTCTGTATATACGTGTTATACCATAAAAGGTTGGTTTCTACATTATAATGCAAAGCTGTATTTTTATCCAGTACCCCAGCATATATTTCCAAGACATTAACAGATCTGAATCCGGAAAAAGCCTCTTGAAGCATCAGTGCCCGGGTTAATGCCAGACGGTTGGCAAGCTTGGTGTCCATTTAATGATAATGATTCTGGTCACAAACAAGGCTGTTTACTTACTATTATGCAAACGAGAACTATTGACTTTGGCTTTGTGCTTGCTGCTTGCCCTGTTACTGCCAGGCTTGGAGTTTCAATGGTGCTTTATTTAGTTAATGTTTAAACAAGTGGTTAATGTAACTTTATTCTCACCTGAGAGCTTTATTCCTGGCCGGAATAGGCATTTGTTAGAATCTACTATTGAGTTTACAATGCTGTGATTCATTGCTGGTAACATGCCAATGAGGCAGTATAAAGCCTCAAATATAAGAGGATTAAAATAGTGTAAAGAATGTCAAAATAACTTATGTAGATTCAAGGTTAACTTGTGCTCAAAAATACATATGACATGTATATATACTCCTACACAGAGTACTACCCTTCTGTCTCAGAGGCCTATAGGACCCTTCTACACATATATACCCAATTGTCGCATGATGTACAAATTAACACAGGCTTAAAGGGAACCTGTCAAATTGAAAATGATATCCAGTCTGTAAGCAGTATGTTATAGAGCAGGAGGAGCTGAGCAGATTGATATATAGTTTATTCAATAGCTCGTGCATGGCTTAGGAGTCCAGTGGGTGGTACTACTCAGTGATGTACGACTATCTCAGTATGCACACCCATACACAGAAATCGTGGAATCTCTGAGTAGGACCATCCACTGTATTCCTAACCTGAGAATGCGCAGAGCGTAAAGGGGTTTTCCAGGCTAGAAATATTCATGATTTATCCTAAGATATCCAATATATACACCCCCACTGATCAGTTGTTCTTAGCAGCTGATACACAGAGAATGGACAACGAAGCTGATGGCTCTGTTCTCTTACTATGTACTCTGACCAGATCAACTGCAGATCACCTCTCGTTCATTTAAATGGAGAGCTAAGTTGCAGTGACTCAGTTCCACCACAATACAGAGAACAGAGCTGTCTGCTTCCTGCTCTATTCTCTGCAGGTAGGAACGTTGATTGTCTGACCCCTACAGATTTGATATTCATGACCTATCTTTTAGCCTGGAAAACTCCTTTAAAATTAAACCATTATTACTTTTTCCACTATACAGCTGTACATTGCACAGATCACACTGGCCAAATAAAACAAAATACTAAAAGAAATACAACAAACGTCTTAGCATACTTACAAGAATACCACTGTCATGCAATATTCTATACACATTGAATATCTATTAGGTTTGTTAAACTTATCCCCATCATACATTATTCTGGTATGTTCTTTTGTGCTGACTTCAGTTCGGTAATCGATCAAAATAGTGATTCGGGGACCTCCGGAGTATCAGTGCTGGAGCGACTGGTGATTTAACCGATTATTAATTTTTTTTTTTTTTCTTTAAATTACATTTTTGGTGATATATATATATATATATATATTATTTTTTTTTTTTTTTTTAGATTCTTTTAACATCTGATATGTAGAGGTGCAAGCAAACCAGTCAAGACATAAATAGGAAAGGGCAGATTGGGCATCCACGCTGCTCTCTCTATTAAAGTTTATGGGTGTTAAAAAACCAGCCTTCTTACTTATTACTCTCCCCCTTGTGGGGCAGGGGTTGTTTCGTTCGGTACAGAGGAGTATAGTTCTCATGCCACCTCAAATGAATGAACTGATATGAATAGCAACATTTTTACTAGGTGTATATTACACCGTATGAAGGCTATACATGTGTATACATGTGCCGTACTACCCTGTTAGTTGTCTTCTTAAGGGCTCAGAAACGGGGAAATAATGACAAAAAGCCGTTGTCCCTTGTTGAAAGTCTCTAACAATCACTTCCTCCCGTATACCTAATTTGCAGAGGGTGTTGCAAACCCACAGACCTGCATATGCATATTTTTTTTCCAAGATGGCGCCGCTGGAGTGGCTGCCAGCTACAGCAGCTCTGAGACTCTCTATCTTATTTTTCTTTCTATGACTCGTTTTGTACCTCTCTACTTAAGGACTTTGCACTATGAAACACACACAAAGACTTGGACCCTTGTGATACTTTTTTTTTTTTTTTGTTTTTATCTGTCTTTTTGTTCTGCTTGAAAATGGGATCTTTTGTGTATGCAGACAATTCCTTTGTCTATACAAGAGAGGAAATTCTGCAGCTCAAAGGCACAGCAGGACGGCATACCATCTGGTCACACATCCCCCCGTGAGATTTGGAGAAAGAAAAAGCGGGTGAGGGGATGCAGAGCTGGTACTCTTCAGAGGATTAAAAAGAGGCGTTACCGACCAGCTGTTCCCTCCATCATCATGGGCAATGTGAGATCTCTTGCAAACAAGATGGATGAACTAACAGCGCTCACCAGGCAGCATCAGGAGTTTCGGGCGTGCAGCATGATGCTACTTACAGAGACTTGGCTCACTGAAGTTACTCCTGACCCTCTGGTCTCCTTGGATGGTTTTAAACTCCTTCGGGCAGACAGGACAAGGGAGAGCGGTAAGAGGAAAGGAGGGGGGCTGGCAATGTTTGTGAATAATAGATGGTGTAATCCTAGGCACATTGTGATTAAGGATCAAACTTGCTGTAAGGACATTGAACTATTAGCTGTGAGCATGAGACCTTTCTACCTACCAAGGGAACTATCACATGTCATCGTGATAGCTGCATATGTCCCCCCCTCTGCGAAAGCTGACGCTGCCTGCGAGGTCCTACAAGCACACGCTGAGCCAGTTACAGTCTCAGCACCCCCAGGCCCTCTTTCTTCTGTCGGGTGATTTCAACCACGCCTCTCCATCATCCACACTGCCCAGTTTCACACAGTATGTAACCTGCCACACAAGAGACAACAAAACACTGGACTTGTTCTTTGCCAACGTGAGGGAGGCATATAACTCATCAGCCCTACCGCCCCTGGGAAGATCGGATCACAACCTAGTACATCTCCGACCTGTGTACAAGCCACTTGTACATAGAGAACCAGCTGTCACCTGCACAGTGAGGATATGGTCCGAGGAGAGTGATGAGGCTCTGAGGGATTGTTTTGACACAACCGCATGGGAAGTGCTGCAGGATTCTTATGGAGAAGACATAGAAGGACTCACACACTGCATAACGGACTACATTAATTTTTGTGTGGACAACACAGTACCCACAAAAGTGGTGAGGTGCTTCTCCAATAACAAACCATGGATTAACTCTGATATAAAAACACTACTTAAGGAGAAAAAGATGGCATTCAGGACAAGAGATAAGGAGGGGTTGAGGGAAGTACAAAAGGAGCTGAGGCATCAAATCAGGCAGGGAAAAGCCAGTTATAAAGAAAAAATGGAAAAGCAAATGGAAAGAAAAGACATAAGGGGGGTCTGGGAGGGGCTTAAGTCAATTTCGGGTCATAAACAGTCTGTCTGCCAGATTGAGGCAGATGTTAATTGGCTTAATGAACTAAACCTATTCTTCAACAGATTTGATCACACACCAGCTCCTCCCACCCCAGTATGTCCTTCAGCTCCCCCCACCACAATGACTTCACCCCATGCGGCCACTTCCCAACAGACCAGTAAATCCAGAAATCCGTCTTTATCTGACCACAGTCTGACCTTCACACGGGCCCAGGTGAGGAAGGAGATGAAAAAGATCAAGGCGAGGAAAGCCGCAGGGCCAGATGACATCAGTGCAAGGCTAATTAAGACTTGCGGGGACCAGCTGTGTGGTATAATTACATATATGTATAATATGAGCCTGAGGCAGGAAATAGTCCCTGAATTATGGAAATCTTCTTGTGTGGTACCAGTTCCAAAGAAACCCCACCCTATGGACCTCAACGACTACAGACCTGTAGCACTGACATCCCACCTGATGAAGATCTTGGAGAGATTGGTTCTCACACATCTCTGCCCTCTAGTGAGCCCCACTATGGACCCACTCCAGTTTGCTTATCAGCCGGGCATTGGGGTAGATGATGCCATCATCCATCTTCTGCACAGGGCTCTGTCTCACCTGGAGAAACCAGGGAACACAGTGAGAATAATGTTCTTTGACTTCTCCAGTGCTTTTAACACCATACAGCCCAGGTTATTGAGGGACAAGCTGGGCCTTGCTGGAGTGGACCACCACCTCTCCAACTGGATCCTAGACTACCTCACAAATCGACCTCAATACGTGAGAGCCCGAGACTGTGTGTCAGGTACCGTGATCTGTAATACGGGGGCACCTCAGGGTACGGTTCTCGCCCCTTTCCTCTTCACACTGTACACTGCAGATTTTAGGTGCAACTCATCCAGCTGCTACCTACAGAAGTATTCTGACGACTCTGCAATAGTGGGTCTCATCACAGATGATGATGACAGGGAGTACAGAGAACTGAACCAGCATTTTGTGGACTGGTGCCACCGGAACCACTTGAAGATTAACGCGGGGAAGACCAAGGAGATGGTGGTGGACTTCCGCAAAGGCAGAAGCCCTCCTAAACCAGTGGACATCCTGGGGACGGGCATCGAGATTGTGAACACCTATAAGTACCTGGGTTTGCTCCTTAATAATAAGCTGGACTGGGCAGATCATATGGAGGCCCTGTACAGGAAGGGCCACAGCAGGCTCTACCTGCTTAGGAAGCTGAGAGCCTTTGGAATCCGGGGGGCACTTCTTAGAACTTTCTTCAACTCGGTAGTGGCATCAGCCATCTTCTTTGGAGTGGCCTGCTGGGGGAGCAGTATATCAACCAGGGACAGAAATAAACTTGACAAGCTGATTAGAAGGGCCAGCTCTGTCCTGGGGAGCCCACTGGACCCAGTGCAGGTGGTGGGTGACAGAAGGATACTGTCCATGGTGAGCTCCATGCAGAAGAAGAAGTCCCATCCCATGCATGAGACTGTGATCGCGCTGGGCAGTACTGTCAGTGACCGACTGCTCCACCCTAGGTGTGAGAAGGAGCGCTATCGGAAGTCTTTCCTCCCCACCGCGGTTAGGCTGTACAACCAACACCGACCTAAGCGGAGATCATTACACACAGAGAACTGAAATATCTCTCTGCCTGTTAAATCCCCCCCCCCCCCCCTCCTGCTACGTCCTATCTGTCTGTCTGCTATTAATGTAATGCCTCTCACCTTGGAACATTCCTGTACATGTTGTATTTGTATTTGTATCTGCTTATCTTTGCTGCTGTAACACACTGAATTTCCCCATTGTGGGACTATTAAAGGACTATTATTATTATTATTATTATTATTATTATACCTATACTGTATATATGTTTATATATAGCTGCTGACCCATCTAGCAATGTGTATGGCATAATAAAGGCCTTGTAGTTCTGAGACGTGTAGTGTATCTCCTTTTATATAGAAATGCTAATCTTTTTAGGAGGGTGGACAGCTTGAACAGGACTGCAGCATCCAGGTTGTCTCTATATACAGCTGCAGTCAAGCGTTGTGGACTTCATTCAATGTGAAATAAAAGGCCAGATTAGAAGTTTTGTAAATGCTCAATAAGTGTGAAGAATTTAATTATTGTTTAATTTGTGTTTTATTGAATGTGATTTCATTAGAGGGGATTCCTGCTTCTATAGCTTTAGTGCCCTGCCTTCCATCTGCTGTAATCAGGCTTATTACAATAATGTAAGAACATTCTGCTCCGCTGAGCATTGGATTGGTTAGGACAGTGAACAGCTGTATACGTATCAGGACAGAAATGAATTAATAGGCTGCATTCAGTAAACTAAGCCAAGATAACCAATTTCAAGCTGCTGATATTGTTGAACAGTTTTTTTTTCCTCTTTTTTACAATTCTGTTACTGCTATGTCTTGTCACTGATAATTGTACATTATATTTTGCTTTTACCCATCTTGTGTCTTTTTATGTTTTACCATGTGTAATGTTATTGTGCTGCACTGGTATAACAAGTAACTATGGGGCCCCAAAACTTGTAATGGAGCCCAACACTACCATGACCACCTTACACAGAAAGATCAGAACTTAAAGTATAGGATTATTTTGATCTCCTTTACACACAGGGATAACACATTTAGTGATGTAACAGTTCAGGGATAATGCACACAGTGATGTCACAGTTCACGGATAACACATAGTGAGGTCACAGTACAGGGAAAATGCACACAGTGATGTCACAGTACAGGGATAACCCATATAGTGAGGTCCACAGGGATAATGCACACAGTGAGGTGATGATACAAGGATAACACATATAGTGAGGTCACCGTACAGGGATAATGCACACAGTGAGGTGATGATACAAGGATAACACATATAGTGAGGTCACCGTACAGAGATAATGCACACAGTGAGGTCACAGTACAGGGATAATATACACAACGACATCATAGCACAAGGATAATGCACATACACAAAACTGTACACTGTGATATAACGTACGAAAAAAGTAATTATAATGATGTCACAGTAAAGTAATAGACTCTAAACAAAACTCATAGCGGGTACCACATATAATAAAAGAGCGGAGAGTTGTTGAGTGTCTCATTTATAGATATGCAATTTTCCTGTTTCTTTTCCAGTAATTGAAGACACATTCAGTTTTCCACATCCCCCTTCTATAATCCATAGTTCTCACTACACCCTAGATCCCTGCAGGAATATGCCCCAATAGCAGCTGCTATGTCTCCTACCCTGAAAGATGTTTCTACAGTTCCCGAGATTCTTTGCCTGGAAATCTAGAGCTGAGACCAAAGCCTAAATACTTTTAACCCTCATTTTCATATGAATAAAACCACAATTTACATGAAAATGGGGCTCCAAAGCTGAATAATAGAGATATATTTGAAATTGTACAATCATCTGTACAAGGTACTGGGATTATTGGGTTTATAACAAGTTTTATAGCTGACATTCCCTTTAAGTGGTTGTAGTTGCATAGACCTTGGTGCATATCACTATGCCCCTAGATGTCTCCATGTACATGTCTCCTATAGAGAGTTTCTTATGTAAACTAACATCACCACACCCTTGTACATATAGTCCCATGTAAAATATGGTTGAGGTGAAAACTGATATTGCCTTGGATACATGACTGACAATTGTATGACTCTCTTGGCAGAACATTGTTGCTGTTGGAGCTGGCTTCTGTGATGGACTTGGCTTTGGAGATAACACGAAAGCTGCCGTCATCCGCCTTGGGTTAATGGAGATGATTGCCTTTTCCAAACTGTTTTGTGCTGGACCAGTTACATCGGCCACCTTCCTGGAGAGCTGTGGCGTGGCTGATCTCATCACCACATGTTATGGAGGCAGGAACAGAAAAGTTGGTGAAGCATTTGCCCGTACTGGCAAGGTAAGTACATGTATATTCCTCCTATAGATGCCTCTTCATATATAGTTCAGAGTTTGACTCTGCCATACTGAAATGTAATATTAACCTCTATGCAGAAGATTGATCTGCAAAACGGAACATTTTTTTTCATGGCCGTTTTGAATCTGTGGGGCATCCGTTTTCACAGATCCCTCACAGATTTGAGGGATCTGTGAAAATGGCTAAAAAATCGGTCATGTAAATGGACCTACTCACATTAACTGATTTTAATGCAGCCGTGAACATCCATTCTTCTGAACAGAGGTTTGGACAAGGATAAAGATAAGAAACCATTTGAGGAAAAGGGCTGATACCGGTTTCATGGCAGTTTGACAGGGGATGTAGACTATGATGTTAGTAATGTTTGTATTACCATACAATGGGTGAAGTAGAGATTCTCTCGCTATCTCCCTCCTTTTCATGGAAGTTGATAAGCGCCTTATGTCATGGAAGACAACTGCAGCACAAAACGCATGCAGATAAGTTGAAAACAAATGTTATTAATGTAATGGAATAAGACCCTTATACTCCTATTACTTTCTGGTAAGCTTATGATGCCTTTGAGCTTATACAAAGTGGCCAATGTGACAGGTAGGTAAATAAATATTTATACTAGGTTCATACTAGCGTTCGACTCTGTCATTCAGGTCTGCATGGGGACCCGAAAGATGGAGAGTCTGTCTGCTTAAAAAGCAGTTACCACCGGAAACCCATGGACGGCTATCAGTGGTCCAAAATTTCTTTTACAGCAGACACCGGATATAAGTTATAAAATTACTTATTAGCATCTATGTGAGTGTTGTGGGCATGCTCTGTAACCGGTGCAAAGGTCACTGTTCAGGGAGGAGTAGAGCTGTCTCCATTATCTATTGTCAGAGCTGGATTCTACTTTATGCATGTTAAAGGGGTCTAATGCGGAACTGAATCACTGCAGGTTAACTCCCATTCAAATGACTGCAGTTCCAGGTCTGGCCACTACACAGAGAACAGAGCTGTTTGCTTCCTGTTCCATTCTCTGTGTGTCAGCTGCTGTGAACAGCTCATTGGTGAGGGTGTCAGGGGTCAAACCCTCACCAATCTCATATTGATGACCTATACTTAGGATAGGTCATCAATATTTTGAGCCTGGAAAACCCCTTTAACCTTGTAAGGGTTAAAGCATAATTTGTATTATATTTTATATAACGCAGTATACAGAAGACACAGGGTGAAATGTTCTCCATGCAGGCTAAATAGTTTAGAGATAGAATATAATCTCAGGGTCTGAATATCAACAGTTCTGCTGTTCTCAGAGATGTACCATTCTCAGGAATGATAAGAAGGACATTCAGATAAGGTGAAAAGGAAAACATCTGGGGTGATGGGTAACTGAACAAATTTGTCTGATAACGGAACTGGAAAGACCATATATGTATATTGATCACATGACTGTTATGTAACTGAGCTTGCTTTTAAAACTGTATTGAACTACGCAATAAAGAAGAAACGGTTCATACACGATACCTGTGTACGTCTTGTTTCCCGAGCGCTCGAAACTGGTTATTTATTTAATTAGGATTACGGTGACATCCATCCCGGGGGAACTTAACCCCCAACAGAAATTGGCGACCAATGACGTGGGGCTCGAGATCGTTTGATGTGCAGCCGATAGAGTGCCGACCCACTCACCGATCGACTTGAGGACGGGACCAGAGGACCTCAGATAGATAAAAACAGTACTGTGTGAGGTAAGCCTTTGATCTTGCCAATTAGTATATCTGAGGTTCCTGTGTGTCTATTCTCTGTATCGATGAGTGAGGTAAGCTGCTGCATGCTTATATGACATCTCGATGCCAATTAAATAGTACGGAAGAACCTAAAAGGGACATGTCACCTGTAAATGATATGGAAATTGTTTTCTTTGCTTTTTGTCTTACCTGTTTACCTGTCTACTGATGTTTGCATGTTACCTGTGTTATAAGATATATAAGGCTGCAAAGAATGGGGAAAAGTTCTCTATTCTTAACCCCTAGAGTCTAGAGTTGCGGACAAGGTTCGGAACTGAGAAGCACTGAGTGATTGAAAAGTCCTTGTTTTGGAACACTAGCCTCCAGCTGTGCCTGGACGGTCAAGGTCGAATGGGACCTGAGTAGTAGCACGAAGGACTTAGTAGAATCTTTGTAATCCTGCCTATGTTGATAATGAGATATGTACTAAAGTAATCTCTATGGAATAGAAAGTGTTAGGATCACCTGCTATGAGGCTCAGTGACCAGAGGGAAAACAGAGCAATTTCAGTAATAATTTTTAATATAGTGGCTTGAAAAATCAAACTTAGGCTATTTTCTTAGGCACTGACTTTTCATGTGTCTGGTTCACTTCAGATGGGATGTATACTAAGTGCACTATATGTAACCCTTATTCTGGTGATAGCCATGAACTTTGATGCTATTTGATTCTGTAGCTAGAAATGTATCCCAGGCACATTTCACTTCATTTCTACACATTGCACAATGTTGTACAATTGCATTCCTTGCCAGGAAATGAGACTAAAGATCAAGTAAAAGCTTTACTTCTTCCTTCACTCTTTAAGTCATTCTAGACAGATTCTAGGAGTCTTGTATACAATATATTTTTACTTATAGCCTGTGTCTTAAAGCTCCAGTTGCTAAGCTGTATTCACATTGGCATATCTGCATTAGCAACATCAGTGACTGCAAGGACACTGCTGTGGTGTGGCCTTGTTTTGTGCAGCGCTATATTAGGGTACATGGGTCCCCACTGCACTTCCATAGGCCTCTTAGAGGTCTTTCTATGATGGGTTCAATACAGTTACCGATGCTTCTGGGGAAAACATCTCTAACACGGAGTATTGTACAGAGAAGTATGGAACTGCCGGGGACTTCTATATCAGCACATAGCCTCCTGCATACAACCGAGCACTATAAAACACTATCACAAGAAAAGTACATCTATTACATGGGCCATATGTTGTAAAGCACATGGCTCCACCTATGGATTATTTAACGTAGTACAATCTTGCAAATGTTACATTGTACCATCTTTACTACTTTATATAAAGATCTTACCATTATTATACACTAAGATTACATATTAAAATGAATTCAGTTTACAAATGATCTCAAAGTCAGGGGGGTCAATATCTACTCCCATCTGAACACTATGGTTACCTGCAATATGTAGGTAATCAGTCCTTATTAGTTGTTCTTTATGGCAGCTATACAGGTAAAATATGCTGATAGGTATATGGTACTGTACATTTTGGTACAGGTATAGTCCTTCTATGCAAACTTCGTGGCTACAGGAGGACATGGTGGGAGCCATATTTTTGTGCGGCTCCTGACTCCTATATAGAATTTAATGAGTATAACAAAGATTAGTGCAGGAATAGACTATGTAAGAAACGCGTGCCATACAGGATTTATATCTCAGAAAGCTGTAGATGTGGACTATCTTGTATCTACAAGTAGACGACTCTTTATGTTATGCGTGTCTTTACATATTTAGTGCGCTTGGGGACCCCCCCCTACCCGAACAGAAACCTATACGCATAGAAAAGCGGTTTACCTAAGGAAACCTGCAGACCCCATAGACTATAATGGGGTCCATGTGGTTTCCGCACGAAGCAAGTGGAGAGAAAAGTTTCCTGCGGAAACCACACGGACCCCATTATAGTCTATGGGGTCTGCAGGTTTCCTTAGGTAAACCGCTTTTCTATGCATATAGGTTTCCGTTCGGGGGGTCCCCAAGCAGATGTGAACCGACCCTTATAGGTAAATTCAGCCTTGGACAAGTGTATTGCATACGAATGGTTGTATGTCTGACAGTATTAGTATCTGAAGGTCCTCCCTCGGCATTTTTGTCATTATTTCTTGGTTTGTGTTTGTGGCTTTGTGTAATTCTGTATCAGACACAATGATATCGACATATCTATGTGGATGTTAAATGTTCTGGCACTATTTGACCTACATCTGGAATATCTACAAAGTAACATTACTGTAGGTGGCCCTAGTATGGAAATACTTGCCTTCAAGCAGTAAACATCTAAGACCTCACTTTTTCTATTCCAGTCTATAGAGCAGCTGGAGAAAGAAATGCTTAACGGACAAAAACTCCAAGGACCACAGACCTCAGCCGAGCTCAACCACATCCTCAAGAGCAAAAACATGGTAGAGAAGTAAGTACAAGACAGGCGTCTTACCCAATGTATTGTTTTGTTTACATGACGGTTGTGACATAAGTGTGCTTAGCACACTACCTATATAGTATCTGTAATGTGGGAGAAAATCCTAAGGAGAGGGGTATGCTTTTTTTTTTTTTTTTCACGGCCATTTCTCAATTTGCAGACACATTGCCCAAAAGTTGAATGCAGAAGTTTCACTGCTGGGGTTGTGTGTTTGTGGAGTGAGCACTAGTCTCAGGGTGCCACAGGTTTTGTAATCTCTGAGGTCCCAGTGCTCGGACCCCCAGCAATCAAACACTGAAGAAAAAAAAATGTATTGAAAATATAATGGAAAAAAATGCGTTCCATTTTGCATTTTTGTAAAGAAACTGTGCCGTCTGCCATCTACAATGGGTGTCTGTTGTAACAGGCAGCTGAAAACTCTAATCCTGGCGATTTAATACCTTATCCGCCATGTATAACACCTACAAACACAAGGCTGCTTAATAACCCGTAAAATAGGTCCATGTGTAATAGCTCACAAACACACCAAAAATAAGCACGAAAACCAAATAGCATTAGTACAAACTTTAATTTTTATTAGGATTATACTTAAAAATAGATTATCCGTTAAAAATATATAAAACCGCCAAAGGGGACCAAGACACAAATTACTACTGATTTACAGATGGGCATACCCCTATTAGCTTATCACATTCATAAATAACAATCCACATAATGGCCTGATGCTATACAAGGTCAACATAGAATGAGAGGGGGCTCGCTCTGTCACACTACTTATGTATTTACAGTGTGCAATGGGATACCATGGCATTTGGGGAACTACTGAATGCCCTAAGGTTTGCCATGTGTGAACCTAGTAGACTTGTTATTTTTTTTTATTCACTCCTGCCTATACCTCCCAAAAATAAATCTAATTGAACCAATAAGTTTTGTGTACCCAAAAATGGTAAGAAGGAAAATTACAATGTCCTGCAAAAAACACAAAACGTAAACCCATAGAATTAAGATAAAGGGGTTATACACTTTCTAATATTATTGGCCTATTCTTCGCATAGGTCGTTAATATTAGATCTACAAGGGCCCGACACCTGGGACCCCGCAAATAAGCTCTTAGTTTACATGCCGGGAACTATGCTGCTCAGTGTATTGCACAACTGTGTTGCAGAACTGCCACATAGATTTCAATGGGGCACCACCATTATACTTGTACAGCATGTGAGCAGCGTGGCTCCCAGCATGTCAACATTACCGAGGGTCACGCTGTCTCCAACTAGCTGATCTGTGGGGATCTTGAGTTTTTGGACGCTTGTAGATTGACAATCTATCTTTAAGGATAGGTCATCAATAATAGAAAGTGGATAACCGCTTTAAGATGTAATTTATACTGCATGGTGAACAAAACCCAAAAAGTAATGGCATAATTGTGTTTGTTTATTTTCACCCCTCCCTCCCCTCCAAAAAATTAAGTTATATTTATTATATATTGTTATTATGTACCCAAAGATGGAGCTATTGAAAAACATATCTACTCCTGTAAAAAACTAGCCTATGGTGATAGAAAACTAAAAAACTAGGACTCTCAATAGATGGGGAAATAAACTGCTGTTTCCTTAAGGCTGAGACCTCACGTTGCGGAAACGCAGCTTTTTTTTGTTGCAGATTTTGCTTAGGTTTTTTGAGCAAAAGTCAAGAATGGCTACAAAAGGAATGAGAAATATATAGGAAGTTTTTCTACTTCTACCTTCTGCTCAATCCACTCCTGGCTTTGGCTCAAAAAACCGCAGCAAAATCTGCAACAAAAAAAAGCTGCGTTTCTGCAATGTGGGGCCTTAGCCTTAGGGGGAAATAAGTAATTATGGTTTTATTAGCTAAGTGTTGCACCAGTCAACTATATTTTTGCCCTGTGGGGTTGACTTGATGCTGCAATGGGCAATACTTGGTCTTTGGTATCTATTTATCTTGTTTGCCTTCACTGAAAATAAAGACAAAAATGTACATAAGGCAGTGGGGATAATTTATCAAGCCCTGTAATCAAGGATTATGGTGTTTTACAAAAAAAAAAAAAAATTGATTGTGAGTTTATTTGGTAAGGAATATTGCAATATTTTTCATTTTTACACCATTTGCTCCACTTTTGAAAAATGGGAAAAGTGGATGTGGTTAGCTTATCTCGCTATCTATAGTCCAGATTTATCAAATGCAACTTTTTAAAAAGTTGTAAGAAAGATTGCAGTCTCACCTTAAAAAGTAGAGTAACTTCTCATTGCTAGACTTAGATATGACAAATTTATCAAACGAGCGACATTTGATTATTTTGCCAACACAGACTCCAGCAAAGCTGACTTTTAAAATTCCCTGCAATGTCTATAAGATAATGTCTCAAGCCTTAGGGTATGTTCACGCTACCGTAATTAGAGTCCGTTGCTGTCATCTGTCTGTGTCCTTTCCCATTGTCTATAATGTAAACCACATGACTGACACTTTCATCCGTCATGTTTGTTTATTTTTGTAAAGAAAAAAAAATTCCTGTATGCAGAACTTTTTTTCTTCCGTCAGAAAAGTTAAAAAAACAAGAAAGTGTCAGCCATGTATTTTACATTGGGGTGAATGCAGATGGAAAACCGATGGACGGAGCTCCATCTCCATCTGTCTTTTAATGGACGTTGCGCTCATCCCATGACAGATGAGAGCAGTGGGCATTAAAAATTGTAGTGTGAACACACCCTTAGTTTATTATATAGTTTTCTATATAACAGCTTGGCCAGTGAGAATAGCCAATACATAGTCTATATCCAAATATCCTGAACCAGTGCACAGTTCAGCATCAAACATATTTTTTTCCAAACCATTTGTACTATGTAAAAGTAAGCAACATTTAGAAAATCTGATACCTGAAGCGTCAGATATTTGCACAGTTGCATGTAAAACCCTTCCTCCATAAAGTTATTATATAATCATATCTGTTCTGGTAATCCATCAGTCCCTGAAGCATACCTACCCGCACACATCTGCATAGAATTTCCTGGATGTAATAACAATAATTGTTGTATATGTGCCGTCTGAATGGTTTTATTGCAGTGCGGCACATTACCAGACATAATAGACACAATGAAAAGTAAATCAGCCGCTGTCACTCACAAGTTACCACATCAATAGTGGGCACAGCACGCTCCCGTTTTCTTCTCAGGGGTATGGAGATGTCTGCTGACTGATTTTAAATTTGGTAACAGCAGGGATCGAAATTTATATCTTCCATGGTCTATTGTTTGAGCTATAGTGGGTGTTAATTTGCTGCTGTGAATGTATCAGTGCAGCTGCCTATATATTTGTGCTAGCCGTGTGCATTCGACTGTTCCTGGCATGGAATCTCTCCTACCCTGCGCAGGCTTATTAACAGAACTCTTTGTAAATGAGTCATCTAGCGGTGTGTCAAGCTCAAAGCCGACAAACATTCCTCATTGTGTGACATCTAAGGCCAGTGCCACACAAGAGTCTTTGATCGGGTCTCCCAAGCTGAGAACCTCTGTGTTCTTCATGCTGAGACTTTGATTCCTGCAAAAAAAAATCTATGTAATGAAGAATTGAAGGTGTTTTTGAAATCACTTTATTAGTCTTTTATTGCAGTATTTTTTGTCTTTTCTATAAAAAAAAATTGTCTGCTCTGTCACTAACATTGGTTAAATGGTAAATATACAGTATGTAAAATGTAGAATTTTTGTAGTACATTGTAATTATCTTTTTTGCTGTGTGGTGTGTTTTTATTTTTTTTGCTCCTTGGAAAAAGTCAGTAAGAAGGCTAACACAGTATACATACATACTTTTTTTTTTTTTTTCTTTTTATTCTTAAAGGGAGTCTATCATTAAAAAAAACAAAAACAAAACACTTTTAAGCTAATGACACATTGGAATGGCCTTTAAAAAGGCCATTCTTCTCCTACCTTTCATTGTTGTCTTCTCCCAGCCGTTTCTGTAAAAATCTGTAATGATCCTCACGGAGCACCCGGGACGTTCCTCCATGGCATCAAGCACCCACCGCATCATTGCTTGTCACCGCCCATTAGTCTGTTGTTGTGACTCCCATCTTGGTCTTCTCTTCCACTTCCTCTGGCGCAGCACTGGACAGCAGCGACTACACATGACGGGCCTCCATTTTCCGGGGCTCCATACTGCGCCTCTTGTGAAAGACCACCGAAAAATGGCGGCAGTCCAGCGCTGCGTCAGAGGAAGTAGAAGAAAGAAGATACAGAGAAGACCAAGATGGGAGTCACCACAACAGACTAATGGGCGGTGACAAACGATGACACGATGGGTGCTCGCTGCCACGGAGGAACGCCCCGGGTGCTCTATGAGGATCATTTCCATAATTGAAGAAACCAATTTTTACAGAAACAGCTGGGAGAAGACAACAATGAAAGGTAGTCGAAGAATGGCCATTCCAACGTGCCATTAGCTTAAAAGTGTTTTTTTTTTTTTTTTTTAATGATAGATTCCCTTTAAATGTACAGTACAGACCAAAAGTTTGGACACACATATAATTCCATATGTGTTAATTCATAGTTTCGATGCCTTCAGTGTGAATCTACAATTTTTATAGTCATGAAAATATAGAAAACTCTTGGAATGAGAAGGTGTGTCCAAACTTTTGGTCTGTACTGTACCTGTTAAAGGGGTTGCCAAGGATTTGGAGCAACCTCTGTGGTGGCCGGGGTGGGTGTAAATGGAAAAAAAAAAAAAAACCTGTCCCCAGCGCATCATTTTCTACTCTCAGTCCCTTTTTTGTTGCATGCTAGTTTCGGGAGTTTGGGAGTGGTCACGTGAGCCTCACAGCTTGCAGTGCTGTGAGCCCTGTCATGTGAGTTGACCAGAAGAGTATTCCTTTTTTTTTTTTTTTTTTTTTTAATATATCTCTCTCTCAATTTATTTATTTTTTAAAGTTACCAAAAAGTGTAGTATGTATATTTTTTTTAATCACTTTATTATTGTCTGTCATTCCATTATCTTATTCAGTCACGCCTGAAAAAACAGGACTTATTATCCAGATCTCTGACATCATTATGTTTGCCTTCTAGGTTTCCACTTTTCAATGCTGTATATCAGATCTGCTACGAGGGAAAACCAGTGACAGAATTCATAACCTGTCTCCAGAACCACCCAGAGCACATGTAACCTGTGAAGTCCGACCTTCAAGCCCTCCACTTCATGGGTCTTCCCTTTAAAAAAACAAATATATCCCATTTTCTATGTATGTGTGATATGTCTATGAAGGCTCTCTACATAGACATATCATAAACTTACTTCTTTATTGTATTAACCCCATTACCTGGAACTTCAGAGGTTAGAAATATTTTCTGCTCATACCCAAAAGCCTTTGTTGATGCAAACATTGCCAGGTTGGATTTATTCAACCTTAGACATGTTTGCTTAGAGAATTTTAAGGTATGTTCCCAAAGGGAATTTTTTATTTGTTTTTAAGAGTAAACATTACTATATAATCTGCATAGATCCCTTTTTCAACGCAAGGTGGTTGAAGGCTGAAAACTTTTAGGGTAACAGCAGTCACAGTGAGGAGGAAATTTTTAACCCATCTAGGCCAGTTTTCTGGCACCCGTATTATATACAACACAGGGACGGAAGCAGAACACAGGTCCCTGTATAGTACAGCTCAGCTTCCATTGACTTCAGTGGGAGGTGAGCTGCACTGACTATACAGGGCAACAGCCAACTGCTTCCGGCCCCGTGTTGTGTATAGTATGGACTGATGTGTGTGAGGGCTGGCTGTTGGTCCTCCACCGATCAGATATTTATGGTCTATCCTTAGTTTAGCCACATAATCTGATATCCTGGACAACACCTTTACCAAATTCCCTCCAACTTCCGTGGAGAGGTTAACTCCATTTGTGTGAAACTCTTTCCACCCAAAGCAGCCAATGGTCACATGATGTTGCAGGTAATACAGCAAGTGGGCAGGGTTTCGTCCACATGTGCTTAGTCGCACAGCCGCCACTATGTATGTTGTTACCTTAATGGTCATCCATCTGTAGTCAAACCTATAACACTAGCACTACTTGAATATTCTGAAGTTGAGCTCAAGAAGATTATTTTATTCAAAAGGCCTGCAATTTTTTAGGCCCTATTTACATATGGCTGATTTGCAGAATTTTCTTCGACTGTCCCATTTATCTGAATGGGGTTTGCAGAAATCCATGCACATGCTGCAGAAACAACTCCATTCGGATGTATGGAACAGATTTTAGTTGGATAAATTTCTGCAACAAATCTGCCACGTATAAAGTTAAGCTGGCCATACATGAGATTTGTTGGACGAACACTTGTAAAGCCAACAGCTATCTCACTTGACTTTCGAAACACATGCATATGCTCTTCTTCGCTGAGCAGTGCTTATGTACTGAATGGAAGACGGGATTGTCATACCTGGCAATGTCTTATCTTCCGGTGAGCAAAAGAATAAGGCAGTTAAAATCCACCAGCCTGATCCTTTATTCCCCGACATCTACCACTGGGGGAGAATCTCAAAGACTCCATACATGTTAGATGGCCATCAGGTTTATCCATCTTACAGTACATGTAATACTTATGGCCAGTTTTACTCGAATTGTCCTTCTGTCTGAATTAAAACAAGTTTTATTCCTTTAGTTTAGAATTACAAGTTAACAAATCCTCATTTTGTAACCGAGGATATTACATTGAATCCTTTACCTAGTATCCATTGTTGTAAATGTCAGAATACGTTTCCCCAGGCTGTAATGTGTGCATAAAAACTGTATCTGACCGAAATATACACTGGTAAATAACACTAATGGTTGTGTGTGAACTTTTCTTGATATATATTAACATTTCAGGAAACCCACCTATCCTGTCTTATTAGTACTTGGTATTATTACAGAGGGGCTATTACCCTGAAGTTGACCAGGCAGGCTCTATGAATAGAAGTGTATGTCCTTTCTCTGTATTAGACCATTTGATATTCTGATAATAAAGCTAGGGCTACATGGCAACTTTAGGCACGAATCCTATCGCCTGATCAGCACTGCTTGAACTTTCTGCGGCTAGAAGCTGCAATTGCAGCACCCTCGGGGTCACACTGCGACTCCATTCTCTTACATTGGTCAAGGAGTTGCAAGGTCACAGGGAGATCTTAGGTCATGCAGTAGCCTTAGTCACCGTGTAGTATTAGCCTAAGGCTGAGGCCCCACTTTGTGGAAACTGTTTGTTTTTTTGCATATTTTGCTGCATTTTTTTGAGCCAATGCCAGAAGTGAATTTAACAGAAGGGAAAGGTATAAGAGCTTCCTATGATTTCCCATACCATTTGTAGCCACTCTTGGCTTTGGCTCAAAAAACCACAGCAAAATCTGCAAAATAAAAAGCTACATTTCTGCAACTTGGGGCCTCACCATTTTTTGGGTCACCAAGCTGACCCGAAGAACGGAAATCTGAACGCAGGTGTGATCCTAGTGTACGACTAAGATCCCATGTGGAGTGGATTAAGCAGAAGGGAGAAGTATAAGAAGCTCCTATATATATTATTTAATTTATTTCTTTTGCAGCCACTCCTGAGTTTGGCTAAAAAAAAAAACACAGCAAAATCTGCAACATAGGGCCTCAGGCACAAAATATGCCATAAATATCTTACAATGCAGCTCCAACCTCTTGGACCTGCATCTAACTTGAGGACAGCAGGCCACTTTGAGAGAACATGCGTGGCTCTCTAAAAATTTCTGTAGGACTTTCATAGCCTGCTAAGGAAGCATACTCGGCTGGTTTTGAAACTCCCATACAAGGGAATGGAAAGAAACACACATGCATGGTCATCTCTCCAATTCCTGATCCTGTTCTCGAGATAAATGCAGGTCCCAGAGGTCACATCTGTAAGACATTTAAGGCCCATCCTGTAGACCTATCATACTTTTCCAAGATTGGAAAATTCTTTTAAGAAGATGAAGCCTGTCAATTTCTGTTCCAAGAGCCAAGGTAGTAGTCACTACCGGCCCTGGACCTCTGCCATATAAAATATGACATTATTATAGGTGGCACAAGGTAGGTATGGGCCTAATTACAGATACAGTGGATTGCAAAAGTATTCATACCCCTTGAACTTTCACATTTTGTCACCTTACAACCACAAACTTATTTTATTGAGATTTTAAGTGATAACCAACACAAAGTAGCAGATAATTGTCAAGTGGAAGGAAAATGATACATGGTTTTCAAAATTTTAATCAAATAAAAATCTGAAAAGTGTGACGTGCAAAAGTATTCAGCCACCCTTTATCAATACTTTGTAGAGTCACCTTTCGCTGCAGTTACATCTGGAAGTCTTTTGGGGTATGTCTCTACCAGCTTTGCACATCTAGAGACTGAGATTTTTGCCCATTCTTCTTTGAAAAATAGCTCAAGCTCAGCCAGACTGGATGGAGAGCGTCTGTGAACAGCAATTTTGCCACAGATTCTCAATGGGATTTAAGTCTGGACTTTGACTGGGCCATTCTAAAACATGAATATTCTTTTATCTAAACCATTCCACTGCAGCTCTGGCTGTAAGCTTAGGGTCATTGTCTTGCTGGAAGGTGAATCTCCTTCTGTGAAGAATATCGCCTTGCCAAGCCCCTTGGCCTACCTGCGATCACCCTTCTTAACCTTCCACTCACAACCCGTGAGCGGACCGAGTTCGTAGGATAGAATGAAACGAGCTGTATAAATTTTATATATTTAATAACCCAAGTGGGTCGGTACTAATTAATAGCATATACAGAAATATACAATATTAATATGATCAAGCATAAATATACGAGCAAAAGTGCGATGATACAGCACATAAAACAAAAATGGGAATAAAGTATAGAGTAATACCAGACCTAAGGAAGGGTCCTGAGCACAGCTCTCTCTTAGCTGCCTCTCTTCCAGGCTTCACACAAAGACAAAAGACCTCACCCCACCTCAGTGTGAAGACCCTGTCCAGATCCACCCTTCACCCCCCTTTGGACATCTGGGATATCACCCTGACAGGTCAGAAAGACCCTCTCTCTCCATGGTATGCACATAAAACCACTGGAGCGAATTGACCACCAATGTAAACACAGCTCTACATTCCTACAGATATGTGAGACTGATACGAATAAAGAATGATACATGTCCAAGAAAGATACATAAATTGAGGGTCTCATCATCACACCTTCCCAGTCTCAAGTCTTTTGCAGCCTCCAACAGGTTTTCTTCCAGGATTGCCCTGTATTTAGTTCCATCCATCTTCCCATCAACTCTGACCAGCTTCCCTGTCCCTGCAGAAGAAAATCCTCCCCCCAGCATGATGCTGCCACCACCATGTTTCACAGTGGGGATGGTGTGTTCAGGGTGATGAGCAATGTTACTTTTCCACCACACATAGCGCTTTGCATTTAGGCCAAAAGTTCAACTTTGGTCTCATCTGATCAGAGAACCTTCTTCCACATGTTTGCTGTGTCCCTTATATGGCTTGTGACAAACTGCAAATGGCACTTCTTATGTCTTTCTTTCAACAATGGTTTTCTTCTTGCCACTCTTCCATAAAGGCCAGGTTTGTGGAGTGCACGACTTATAATTGTCCTGTGGACAGATTCTCCCACCTGCTTTAAACTTCTCCACAACTTGATCTCTGACCTGTCTGGTGAGTTCCTTGGTCTTCATGATTCTGTTTGCTCACTAGTGGTCTCTAACAAACCATTGTGGCCCTCATAGAACAGGTGTATTTATACTGAGACTAAATTGCACACAGCTGGACTCTATTAACTTAAGTGACTTCTGAAGGGAATTGATTGCACTGGATTATTTAGGGATATCAGAGTACATGGGGCTGAATACTTCTGCACGTCACACTTTTCAGATTTTTATTTGATTAAAATTTTGGAAACCATGTATAATTTTTGCTCCACTTAACAATTTTCTGCCACTTTGTGTTGGTCTATCAATGAAAATCTCAATAAAATACATTTTAAGTTTGTGGTTGTAAGGTGACAAAATGTGAAAAAGTTCAAGGGGTATGTATACTTTTGCAAGCCACTGTATTGCATTAGGGCCCAAGAGATTCACATTACACCATGGTTAAGGCTCTGCTTATGAACACAGCCAGACTCAAGCTTTGTTACCGCTGGAGGCTTTGAGCACTGGTAGCAGCCAAAAAAGAACATTTTATGCTGTTTTGGCTACTAGCAGTATGGACTAGTAGCTATAACATATTGCCCTTATAAAGGGAAGCAAAAGTAAAAGTCTGCTTTAGGCCGGGGTCCCAAGTGGTGTAAACGCTGTGGAAAAAAAAATGCGGCG
Source organism: Leptodactylus fallax (assembly GCA_947044405.1). Lineage (NCBI taxonomy): Eukaryota > Metazoa > Chordata > Amphibia > Anura > Leptodactylidae > Leptodactylus > Leptodactylus fallax. The sequence goes on from CAMRHE010000810.1 coordinate 331,095, forward strand.
TTTTACAGTCACAGCAAAGTGGATATGGGATTCTAGTGAATCCCATCCCCACTTTGTGAAAAAATATGTGCAGCATGTCAGTTATACCTACGGAAACGCCAGAAGTTTCCCTATAGGTATAATTGAAACAGAAAGTCCAGAGAAGAAACCTCTGCGGACTTTCTGTGAAAAGCGCTTTCTGGGAAAACATCCGCGGATGTGTTGCTGCCACAGTTGATCCTGCAGCGCTCTTTTGCTGCGGGACGCTGTGTGGGACTTAACCCTAAAGTCTACTTATGAACATCATCCATTTATTCTAGATATACAGTGCCTTGCGAAAGTATTCGGCCCCCTTGAACTTTTCAACCTTTTGCCACATTTCAGGCTTCAAACATAAGGATATAAAATTTAAATTTTTTGGTGAAGAATCAACAAGTGGAACACAATCGTGAAGTGGAACGAAATTTATTGGATATTTTAAACTTTTGTAAAAAATAAAAAACTGAAAAGTGGGGCGTGCCAAATTATTCGGACCCCTTAAGTTAATACTTTGTAGCGCCACCTTTTGCTGCGATTACAGCTGCAAGTCGCTTGGGGTATGTCTCTATCAGTTTTGCACATCGAGAGACTGAAATTCTTGCCCATTCTTCCTTGGAAAACAGCTGGAGCTCAGTGAGGTTGGATGGAGAGCGTTTGTGAACAGCAGTTTTCAGCTCTTTCCACAGATTCTCGATTGGATTCAGGTCTGGACTTTGACTTGGCCATTCTAACACCTGGATACGTTTATTTGTGAACCATTCCATTGTAGATTTTGCTTTATGTTTGGGATCATTGTCTTGTTGGAATATAAATCTCCGTCCCAGTCTCAGGTCTTTTGCAGACTCCAACAGCTTTTCTTCCAGAATGGTCCTGTATTTGGCTCCATCCATCTTCCCATCAATTTTAACCATCTTCCCTGTCCCTGCTGAAGAAAAGCAGGCCCAAACCATGATGCTGCCACCACCATGTTTGACAGTGGGGATGGTGTGTTCAGGGTGATGAGCTGTGTTGCTTTTACGCCAAACATATCGTTTTGCATTGTGGCCAAAAAGTTCGATTTTGGTTTCATCTGACCAGAGCACCTTCTTCCACATGTTTGGTGTGTCTCCCAGGTGGCTTGTGGCAAACTTTAAACAAGACTTTTTATGGATATCTTTGAGAAATGGCTTTCTTCTTGCCACTCTTCCATAAAGGCCAGATTTGTGCAGTGTACAACTGATTGTTGTCCTATGGACAGACTCTCCCACCTCATTTGTAGATCTCTGCAGTTCATCCAGAGTGATCATGGGCCTCTTGGCTGCATCTTTGATCAGTCTTCTCCTTGTTTGAGATGAAAGTTTAGAGGGACGGCCAGGTCTTGGTAGATTTGCAGTGGTCTGATACTCCTTCCATTTCAATATGATCGCTTGCATAGTGCTCCTTGGGATGTTTAAAGTTTGGGAAATCTTTTTGTATCCAAATCCGGCTTTAAACTTCTCCACAACAGTATCACGGACCTGCCTGGTGTATTCCTTGGTCTTCATGATGCTCTCTGCGCTTTAAACAGAACCCTGAGACTATCACAGAGCAGGTGCATTTATACGGAGACTTGATTACACACAGGTGGATTATATTTATCATCATCAGTCATTTAGGACAACATTGGATCATTCAGAGATCCTCACTGAACTTCTGGAGTGAGTTTACTGCACTGAAAGTAAAGGGGCCAAATAATTTTGCATGCCCCACTTTTTTCAGTTTTTTTATTTTTTACTAAAGTTTAAAATAACCAATAAATTTCGTTCCACTTCACAATTGTGTCCCACTTGTTTTTGATTCTTCGACCAAAAAATTAAAATTTTATATCTTTATGTTTGAAGCCTGAAATGTGGCACAAGGTTGAAAAGTTCAAGAGGGCCGAATACTTTCGCAGGGCACTGTATTCAGGATTCTGTGCTGGATTTCTTAATATATTCTTTAAAATAATTAGGGCTGTTTTTCCAAATAAAATCTGTTCAAAGGCCACCACCACTAGAGGGAGCTCAGGAGCCTACTGCATACTGTTGATGCCTTGAACTCCATAATGAAGCTGTATGCAATACACTGGTAGTTTCCCTCTATTGGCAGTTTCAGGCAGGAAGAATTTTATCATTTAACCCTATATATACAGAGAATATTGAACTCTATATCAGTAAAATGGTGCTGTGACTGCTATAAGTATTAATGAATTGGCACAGAATGTTGAACTTAATTTAAGTGTAAAAAATTATTTTCCAGTTCCAGATCTCTGAATTTTGCTAAGATCTGTTACACTTTGTAAAACGTCAAATGTCACCATGTTTTGTAGCTTTGCAAATAATTGCATTTTGTCATATCTGAACTGATGCTTAGTTTCAACACCTGCACATGTAATGTCACAGCAGACATCACTGGAATTCTTGTCAGTCCATAACACTGGAACTATAGTCATCTTCTAGGCCAAGCTCCTGAATAAATTGTCTTCCATCTCCGACTCCATATATCATACATATGTAAACTGAGACCGCTCTGCTCCAGTGAACTAGTGAATTAATATGTTACTTGCTTATTCCATCACCAAATTTAGCAAGCCACATCTAGTGTAATAAGTAGCATAGGCCAGCTGTGTTCAGCAGAAGTCTAACCAGAGTCTCAGGATAAGATAAATGATCCACTGACAGATGTCGGCGAGAATGGATGCCTGTCCTGGTAGTGCTGTACATACACAGTGGCAGGTAGCGCATAGCTGGCATAGATTTCAGGCATAATTTACGCCAGAAAATTGTCCTGAATGGTGGTAAATCGGATGGGACTAACAGCCCTGCCCACGCCAAGTAACAAAGCTGAGGTTTTGTGATTATTAATTAAATCTGCCCAATGAGCTTTTCAGTACATCACATGCTAATACCAGCCTTGTCTATGGCAGACCCGGGCATTGTACGGTCCGTGGGCCACATCAGGCCCTCCAACTATCTCTGACCAGCCCGCTTGGTGACAGATGACACACATCGGCAGCTACATATTGTGTTATTGCAATAAGCAGTTGCTGATACTTTTTTACTCACCGGTCCACGCTCCTGTCCTGTCCGCCGTCCGCTGCCTTCTCTAGGCGGCGCTACACTGACATCATGACGCTGAAGAATGCCGTGACGCTACGTACAGAGTCCCGACCTTCTTCAGCGTTGGCAACAGCGCACCATGGAGGCAGCAGCAGAGGGTGTCTAGGACTGGAGTGTGGACAGGCGAGTTAAAAGTATTGGCCACTACACTGTGTGGGGGTGGGGGGGATGACAGGGGGTCATATACTGTGGGTGGGCTTTAAAAAAGGGGCCATATACTGTGTGGGGGCCATAAATAGGGGGATCATATGCTGTGTAGGGGGGTTAAAAAAGGGGGTCATACACCGTGTGGGGGCTAAAAAAAAGGGAGTTTTAGACCGTGTGATTGGCCAGAAAAAGGGGGGTCATATACCGCATGTGCGTACTTTCATTTTTCAGACCCGCCTGCTGTGCATAATGATGGCTCTCTAAAACCATTCCAATCTCTCATGTGGCCGCATGGGAAAATTAATTGCCCACCACTGGTCTATGGAGATTGCATGGCTGTGGGTTTTATTTCATGCACCTATTTGCATTGGATGTGGCGGAGGCACCTAAACTCGATAATTCGTATGTTTGGCCACATACTTTTGGCCATATGATTGACAAAAATAAACTATTGTTGAAAACATTCTTAATTTGCAGCCTTTTTATTCACACCTGCCTAAAACTTTTTCACATTTCTGTACATGCCCCAAAGGAAGCCAAAAGGAGCTTCCTGGTCAGGCTACTGGTGTCACAGCAGGTCCCATCAGGACACTGAACATTGCAGTCATTTATATTACTTACCTATAGGATCTTTTAGGAGTGGACTATTGTGGAGAGCTGCTCCTGTACCATTAACTGTAATTTATAATGTCTAAAAGGTTCCTGTCAGCAGGACTATATTTACAACTCATTCTGCCCCAACCTCTTGCCCGGGGAGGGTCTGGTGGTGACATGATTCGCCGGGTCCTACAGGACCCAGATCAGCTTTGTAGTAAGTACAAGGAGGCTGAATTCCTCCTTTTCAAGGAAAATCAACAAAAAATGTAATGTTAAAATATTATAATATAATACTGGAGTAATATAAAACTGGAGATTCAGCTATTTCAATTGATGCCCCCTTTGGCATCTGCTATATCTGTATATGCTGGCAATATAGGGTGAATATGGGACAGATCTGTCTAAGTTTACATTTGGGTTTCCACCTGTTGTGAATCAGTCTAAAAAATATGGAAAACGGACACAAACATTACTATCCATAGGTAATCCATTTGTGTCTGCCTTCCATAGATCTCAATGTTAAAAAAGACAGATAAGTTGTTGTCTGTCGTGTATCCTTATTTTATGGATGGAGCAAAAGTGCTGCAAGTCTGACTTTTGTCTCTGCCCAAAACAGCGTATATACAGCGGAAATGCTCCAAACGCAATGAAATCAATGTTTTTTTTAAATGACCCGTTCTAATTAATTTTTATAATATTTTGACGGATCACAAAAACTGATGACCTGAGGAGACACCAACGCAGATGTGAACCCAGCCTAAATTACAATATTGCCCTAAGACAGAACTAGAACCTTTTTTCTGGGAAAATTTAAGGAATTTAGATTGTGAGCCCAATATGGGTGTAATATGTTGGCGCTATATAAGTAAGAGAAATAAATAAACCCTACCCTATAGCGAACAAAAAGTTACACTTTAAATGGGGGCTTCCCATCATTTATTTTATGTAGAAACTATCAGAACATTCCACAAAAAAGTATAATTGACTTTGATTACCTATAATGTGCTATTATTGAAAAAACTGGCCCAAGTTCCTTCAACTCCTACCCTTTGTTTTGATCTGGCTGCCAGTGGATAAGTCCTGTAGTTTTCCGTCTATTGGACGAGGATGCGCAGAAGAACTTTCACGTTTACAGCTCCCCATAACAGCAGCAAAAGAGCATACGCCTTCATTTAAGAGGAACCATGGGTAATATAGTATATGGGTGTCACATGACAACTGTTATGGCCTGCCGATTTTATGATCTCAGCTGAAAAAAATTATAGGACCTATGGGGGTGAAGAAAGGTGAAAAGATCTAGCTGTGGGTTACAAGAACCAACAATTAGGCTTGCTTATTACATTTTATTAAAATTCTGAAAGTTTGGGAAAACCCCTTTAAGTGAAGTGGGGATACTAGTGGAAGGGAAACCAAAGGGAGTTCAGTACAGCCATGTGTGGCCAAGGTGATGCATGAATATCAGTGTAAAGCTACATCATGTGAAAAGCTGGCCAAAGAGCCCTGTGTGATATATCTGCCCAGTAATCCCACTGTGCACTATTTATTCGTCAATGCTAAGCCTAAAGAATGATCTTTGTGTTCATCTTGGGCACATCCTTTTCCTCCCCGCCTTCCAAAGACAGCAGTTTTAATGCTAAGTTTGGAGGAAGGCAATAGTGTCGGCCTTAAGCACTGGAACTCCAATGCCTAGTGGGAAATACAACCCTGTCACCTCTGTTTTAGTAACTACAACTGGGTGTTATCATTCCCCTTGTCTAAGGCTAGAGACACGAAAGAGGTACAAAAGAGCCATGAAAAACTGCCATTTTTCACGTCCGTCTTGCACCCCAGGTGCAACCATTTTCACATTCACATTTCACCTATACTTTGGTAGTCCATTACAACGGACTGTCAAAATAATGGTTATATGAATAGCCCCCATTTACTGACATTGAAATTGTTGCCGCCATGTGATGTCCATTAACACAACAGACGTCACACGGGCATTATTCACTTTCGAGTGAATGTAGCCTAAGGGTGTGTCAGGATTGATTGCTGTGTCCTGAACATGTACCAAGACCAAGTGTAGGATGATAAGAACATACAGTGTATGGTCGTCTGCATATATTGATGCCACCCAGCAGCCCCACTTGTTAGGCCCGATTCACATCTGCGTTCGGGTTTCTGTTCAGGAATTCCACTTGGGGACCCCCCTGAACGGAAACCTATACGCATAAAAAAAGAGACTTACCCAGGAAACCCGTGGACCCCATAGACTATAATGGGGTCCGTGTGGTTTCCACTCAGTTTCCGCACAAAACATGCAGAAACATGCATGCATCATGTAGAAACCAAGCAGAAACCACACGGACCCCATTATAGTCTATGGGGTCCGTGGGTTTCCCAGGTAAACCGCTTCCCAAGTGGACTCCCCGAACGGAAACCTGAACACAGATGTGAACCGGGCCTTATAGGGGTAAAAAATATAAAATTCTGGTTGAATGAGATCAAAAATATCTGTCTTTTTCCATAGGATTGTTAAGGGTAGGCTTCTTATCATGAATTGGTATGTTAAAGTAGAAATTCCCCTTTGACCATTTGAAGCCATAACCCCATCATCATATTCGTAACAGAATATGAGAAATCTTATATTTTCACCACTAGAAGGTGCTGAGAGAAATTGTAGCTTTGACTATTTTATTTGTAGGGTTGGTAATAAGTGGCCATGGACCCTTATTAATCCAGCAGCGCACATTTTAGTGTGTAGGCGTCTGCTGTAAAGCCTGCAATTGTGCAGTTTATATTATTGTAGAGAACCTGGTGTGATTCTAGGAATTTTATAAAATGTGACGACCTGTGTTTCAGTAAGGCTCTATGGAGGGGGGGGGGGACTCCTATCAAGTACTGCCCTACAGAGAGATCATGGAAAAAGCTAAAATTGTTAGCAATGTACCTTGGAATTACCGACTTCAACATTATGTAATGCATTGTGGGGAATAAATAAAGTGTACGCTGGGCATAGCAGGCGAGGGAGCTGGCCGAGGCCATATGATGTAGCCTAAAATAGGACTGTCACATTAGTCTTGCACATTCATCCTTACTGTTTTATCTGCATGAAGATGCTGTCACTGCAGATTCTGTGACATTCCAATCAGCTGAAAGTGTGTAAGCTGCATCACATTATATAAAGCCGATAAAAGAGCAAAAATGCCGACATAAGTGTCATGATTCCATAATTTCACCAGGGGTTGAAGAACAGATATTTCAATCCCAGAAAATTTCTGCAATAAATCTGCCATGTGTGGTCGTACCCTTACAATACAGTTATCAGAGCTGTGCCTTGTAGTGAGCCATGTGTCTATTACTCTCATGGCTACAACTAGACACTGGCATAAATGTGGTGCATCTTTGGCTCATCTAGTTTGGGCTAAAATTTTTCGACTTGCTAGACATGTGGGTGTGGCTTAAATGCAATTTTGGAAATTGCAGCGTGTATTTTTTTGCAAGGTGTGGATGGAATTCGCTAGACACCACGTTTTTTTCCGTTTACACCACGTGGGGCCCCAGCCTAAGACTGTATTAGACAGTCAGATCTCAGCCGCCTAAAGTGCTGATCAACGACAAACATTGATGGCTCCTCCTAGTTGGGAAGGGCTAGTAGTGGGTGGGCTAGCTAGGGAAACAAGGAGAAGGTGTGAGGGAGTGAGAGGGGGAGCTAGAGTGAGTCAGTTCTTAGTGAAGTGCAATGCATCATGATAGTTGTAGGAAAAAAGAACAGGAAGCTACCCATGTAAACAAATGCAGAGGATGCCAGGAGCTCCCAGAGAAACCCAGAAATGACTCAAAACACTGCTAAAGGTATTTGGGTGCACTTATTAACCTATTATAGCACTAACAGAAGTTTTATACAACATAGAAAAATTGGAGATATCACTAGTTATAAATACAGTCGGAATGTGATTTTTCTATGCAGTAATTTTCAAATTTTAGAGCCTGTTTTCTATTAAAATGAAGTTAGATAGGTTAAGTATATTACAAAGATGTTCACCAGTTACACTTTAAATACTGAAAAACTCAATTTGCTGCATATTCTTGTCCCTGCTTTGTCCAGAACTGGAGGCCAGTTGCTCCTCTTAATGGAATTACTGCTGATTTCTGGTGTGTTCAGTGTCAGACAGTTATTTACAAAGTGTAGCCTTCAAAGTCATTAAATCGATAAGAAGTCCTAGTTTCATGCTAACAACCAGGGCAAAGCAAATCTCATGTTTCTTATAGGTTCTAGATAGAACAAACTGAATGTAGGGAAAAGGTTACACAGATGAATAGTCTTTAGAATAATCTCTTTCGTCCATCAACAATCTCTCCTTAAAAATAGATGTTGCCAAAACAGTGGCGTAAATACCGGGGTAGCTGATAAGTGAGGCTGCGGTAAGTGAGGCTGTGAGCCCGCAAACCCCACAAATACTGCTATCATTATACTCTGGGGTCATTTCAGACCCCAGAGTATAATGATCGGAGGGCCAGGGAAGGTGAGGGAACATAAAAAACACTGTTACTTATCTCTCCTGCACTCCGGCAGTCTTCGTGCCTCTTTGGTGACGTCACAGACGTCACGTAGGCCAGGATTGGCGTCATTATGTGTCGCGACGCCGGCCTGGCCCACGTGACATCTGTAGCAACATTGAAGAGGGCTGAAAGCAGCAAGGTGTGCGACAGAGTCAGGGAGAGGTAAGTAACATTGTTTTTTATGTTTGTATCCTCCCCTGGGTCTCCGATCATTATACTCTGGGGTCTGAAAATACCCCAGAGTATAATAGTTGTTCATGGGTGGGGCATAATAGCGTGTGCAGGGGCCACTATGGGGCATAATACTGTGTTCAGGGGCCACTATGGGGCATAATAGTATGCGCAGGAATGCGACTTCCTGGGGGGGGTTTGGAGGATGTGGTCCAGGGGGTGCACCGGAGTCAGGGAGACGTAAGTAACATTGTTTTTTATATTTGTATCCTCCCCTGGGTCTCCGATCAATATACTCTGGGGTCTGATGGGTGGTTCACAATGGGGCATAATACTGTGTGAAGGGGCCACTATGGGGCATAATACTGTGTACAGGGGCCACTATGACGCATAATAGTGTGTGCGGGGGCCACTATGGGGCATAATAGTGTGTGCAGGAATGCGGGGAATGTGGTTTGTCTGGGGTGGGGTTGGGGGGGCCCATGTCAAATGTTCGCCTTAGGGCCCAGCCATTCCTAGTTACACGACTGTGCCAAAGCATTCCCAAAAAAACTGTTTGCACTTTGGCCCGGTGTTACTCAACATGTATGGCCAATCTGAACAGCTATAACGGGAAATGTGGGCTCAAATGTGTATGGCTGCACTTGCAAAATGTTCGTTCACCGGACAATTATTCATTCAATGTTTGCTCCACCATAAATCTACTTCTATTTAAAGGGGTCTTCTAGGCTAAATAATCAATGACCTAGCCTTAGGATAGATTATTATCAATTGAAGATTGGTAAGAGTTTGAAACCTAGGCTCCTGGCCAATCTACTATTTGAAGAGGTTGCATTCAAGTGAGCGCTGTAGCCACTTTGGTGCTTACCAAGCACATTGCTGCACATTTGTGCAGTGGCTATGCCTGGTTACAGGCCATGTGACCGATGAACGTGATGTCCGATCACGTTGTAAAAGTCTGTTGTTCTCATTCATCCTATATCAGATGAGAGCAACGGACATTAATAACAATGGTGTGAACTTACCCTAAGTGTAACAGTGCCTAATAGGGGGCATGTTAAAAGACGAAAAGGATACTCACCCTTCCACAATCCCCCACCACTAACTTTCTGGGTCCCCACTGAACTCAATTTCATGGTGTCTCTCGACATCACAGAAAACACTTTAAGATGTCTGCCCAGCCATTCAAAGCTGAGGTCAAGAAGTGAGTAATCTTTTCTTATTTTAACTTGCCCCTATTAGGGTATGTTCACAGGGCAGAATTTGTCTGTGATTTTGGGGCAGATTCCGCCATAATTCTGGCTCCCATTCTTTTCAATGGAAGGCAGAGATCGCAGCAGGATGATTCTTGATGATTCAATCACAGAGTCCATGGCTCGAGACTATTGAGTGGACTGCAGAGTCCATCGCTGGAGATGGAAATCCGCAATGGAATGCTGATGCTCAACATCGGCATTCTGGGGGTGGATATATACGCCTCAAATTCCTCTTCATTTTCTGCTTTGTGAACATACCCTTACATTTATGCTCCATGAACATGACAGTGAAAAACAGACATGTAATGGACTTTTTTTTTTTTTTAGTCTGTTACAGTCAAAAAGGTCAGTTACAGTCAGTCAGTTACAGTACCTTTGTCTGTTTTTCCACCCCGACAGATCCAATACACGTCTATCTGACAATAACATTTAAGAATAAGACAATGGCAAAAGGTCCTCAAACTATCCTTCCCTAGATGCTGAATTAAATTATGAGTCCAATGTCATCAGATCAATGTTAATTTGCCTACAATAAAGATATAATTAGCTTTGTTTATATCCCGTTTACTATGCAGTCAAGCATTCTGTGTACATGTTATTGTATCAGTGCTGCAGTATTACTGGAGAAAGAAATTACATTATAACCCCAACAGAGAGATGCGGCTACATGAGAGTGTTGTGAAAAGCTTGCTGCTCCTTAGGCTGCTTTCACATGGTCAGTGTTTGGTCAGTGATTTTCATCAGTGATTGTGTACCAAAACTAGGAGTGGGTTAACAACACTTTGAGGCTACTAACGATAAGCACTTCAATAGAAGTAAGATTTTGACCTGTGTACAGACATTTCAGAGCATGACCTCATCCCTCCAGATTGCTGCAATATACATAACCTTGGCTCTTATTATTATTATTACTAATCATTTTTACAGCGCTGATTACTATAGTTTTATGGCTTAAGCAGTTTACCAAGTTCTCCTCCCTGCTCAATAGTACCTAGGTCAGGGTTCTTCCATATAAATCCCCACCACTTATATTAGTTTGCAGAATTTTTCTTATTCATTAGGTTGGTTCTCTGCTATCCCAAATTTCATGCTACCCAGATGTGTCACTTGAAACTCCTGGGAGTCAGTGCAAAATCTGCAAAAAGGTTCTCAAAATCATATGCTATTTATAATATCGGTGTCTTCTTATGTGACAGAGGGACATTGAGCCCCCAGACTCACCAGAGCCTGGATACAACTGCTACCTCTGCAGTCCTATAGCTATACAACTTCTGCTATAAGATATAAACAAGTGTCGGTATTCCTCTGGAATGGAGAAGTTCCCATAAGGAGCAATTCCTGTGGGCTAATGCCAAACATAATAAAACACAGCTTAAAAATGCTGCAGGCTTTTCATAAATCTGTTGGAGGTTCTGGTACCAGAATGTAAATTTACACCAGATAGATTTCCGTTCTAACTCATGCCAGGAAACTGGCATGCGTATTAGTAAATTATCCAGGCCAAGATGTCCCCACCTTGGTCCATCCTGATCCTTGTCCAACAGGAGGCGTGGATTGTTGCTTGAGGCATACGTTTAGTGCAAGAAAGGGCCTTGTGCCAAATGTACACCTCAATATCTATGTGCACACTCCTAACACACAGACAATAGATAATTGTCAACAAGTACCTCCAATTTTCAAGAGACCCGCTGACAGACTTACTGTCCCCAAGTTGTTTTAAAGGGGTATTCCAGGATTTTTAGATTGATGACCTATTCTTATAGGGGTAGGTCATCTATATTGGATCAGTGGCACCCCCACCAATCAGCTGAATGATGGGGCTAAAGGACTGAGTACTGCAGCCTCTGTACTGTATACCAGGCATAGTGTTGTACACAGTGTAGTAGCTCAAGTGAATGAAATGAATAGGACTGAACTGCAGATCGGATGATGATATGAGCGACCCCCGAGCTCTGTGGCCTCTTCAATCAGCTGATTGGTGGGGGTGCCACTGATCCAATATAGATGACCTACCCCTATAAGAATAGGTGTCTTGTGTTGGATCCCCACCATATTTATGATTTATCCTTAGGATAGGATTATTAAATATTACATCTTCTACCCTGTATTATAAAACAGGCAGATATACAGAAGTAGAAGAGTTAAAGGGGTTTTCCTATAATATTGAACTCAAATTCCTCCTCTCAGGCAGTGACATCAGTTCCATTAGTCACATAATCTTGTTGCAACTTAGTTCCATTCAAATGAATGGGGATGAGCTGCAATACCAAGGACAGCCACTATACAATGAACAGTGCTGTGGTGGTAAAAGGTGAAGAGGCCACAGCAATAAATATCACAGTCCTGGTTTATCATAGAAGACAACAAAAACCAATGAAAAATCATTGAAAAATGTTTGGTTTTTTTTGAGGTTTTTGTTGTTTTTTGTGATAAGATATCATGCTGCAGCAGTTTAACCAATTGCAGAAGATTGCATTAACTCTGCTACATCTGTATTCATGCATGTTCATGGAAAAATCAGGAGAGATGTGTGGTTATTGTACATAATAGTTATGGCCAGCTTTATAGAGCTTTGCTTATTCTCAGTCTGCTTCTCTGAGTCAGAACAAGGTCTCCTGCACAAGAGTGAATTTCAGCTCATAATAATACTGTATGTGCAATATAGAATTAACTGAGAAAACTTATCCTTAGCGTGCAATGGAACACGCTGAAGTTTTCTCTCATGTGGACTCTACATATATACACTCTGATGGCACCCATAGACCTATTAAAACACATTGACTTACTTGGGATCTGTGTGCATGAGGCCTAACGTGAAGTCACTCCAATGAGGTTTAGAATGGTTTAATTTATACATGTGAGCAAGTCACAAACCTCCTACGATAAATACTGTCCTATTCTGACCTTATATGTCTTACTGATGGCGTTTATTACCAGGAACTATTTTGCTGTCAGTTTAATTTAGACTAAGGGCCCATGCAGACAACCGTGTGCTAGATCAGTATGCTATCAGGGTTTTTCCAGGATAGCACACTGATCCATTCATTTCTGTCAGCCCATGCACATGACCGTGTATTACACAGAGTCGTCTGTGGGCCGATAGTCTGGGTTGCAAACTCAGGACAGTTCCTATTCCTGTCCGATTTTTGCGGCCATGCTTCCGTGGCCCCATTCATTGAATGAATGGGGCTGCAGAAGCATGGCATGCCGTTCAATCACGGCTGGCGGCCCACACATGGTTGTGTGCAAGGGTCCTTATACTATTTACATATATTATATACTATTGTTTTTCCTGGTCCACATTAAAATAAAGTTGCTGAAATGTTCTCTGTCTATATTTATTACACACCTATTATTACATCTTCTATATTGTCTATTACAGGTCTATTATTACATCTTCTATATTGTCTATTACAGGTCTATTATTACATCTTCTACCTTCTCTATGACATACCTATTATTACATCTTCTACTTTCTCTATGACATGCCTATTATTACATCTTCTATCTTGTTTATGACAGGTATATTATTACATCTTTCATGTTCTGTATCACATGCCTATTATTACATCTTCTATCTTCCCTATGATATGTCTATTATTACATCTTGTATGTTCTCTATGACATGCTTATTATTACATCTTCTATATTATCTATAACAGGTCTATTATTACATCTTGTATGTTCTCTATGACATGTCTATTATTACATCTTCTACCTTCTCGATGACATATGTATTATTACATCTTCTACTTTCTCTATGACATGCCTATTATTACATCTTCTATCTTGTTTATGACAAGTATATTATTACATCTTTCATGTTCTGTATCACATGCCTATTTTTGCATCTTCTATCTTCCCTATGATATGTCTATTATTACATATTCCACCTTCTCTATGACAGGCCTATTATTACATCTTCTACCTTCTCTATGACAGGCCTATTATTGCATCTTCTACCTTCTCTATGACATGCCTATTATTGCATCTTCTATCTTCCCTATGATATGTCTATTATTACATATTCCACCTTCTCTATGACAGGCCTATTATTACATCTTCTACCTTCTCTATGACATGCCTATTTTTGCATCTTCTACCTTCCCTATGATATGTCTATTATTACATATCCACCTGACAGGCCTATATTACATCTTCTACCTTCTCTATGACAGGCCTATTATTACATCTTCTACCTTCTCTATGACAGGCCTATTATTGCATCTTTACCTTCTCTATGATATAGTATTATTACATCCTATATTCTCTATGACAGGCCTATTATTGCATCTTCTATCTTCCCTATGATATGTCTATTATTACATATTCCACCCTTCTCTATGACAGGCCTATTATTACATCTTCTACCTTCTCTATGACATGCCTATTTTTGCATCTTCTATCTTCCCTATGATATGTCTATTATTACATATTCCACCTTCTCTATGACAGGCCTATTATTACATCTTCTACCTTCTCTATGATAGGCCTATTATTACATCTTCTACCTTCTCTATGACATGCCTATTATTGCATCTACCTTCTCTATGATATATGTATTATTACATCTTCTATATTCTCTATGACAGGTCTATTATTACATCTTGTATGTTCTCTATGACATGTCTATTATTACATCTTCTATCTTCCCTATGATGTCTATTATTACATATTCCATCTTCTCTATGACAGGCCTATTATTACATCTTCTACCTTCTCTATGACATGCCTATTTTTGCATCTTCTATCTTCCCTATGATATGTCTATTATTACATATTCCACCTTCTCTATGACAGGCCTATTATTACATCTTCTACCTTCTCTATGACATGCCTATTTTTGCATCTTCTATCTTCCCTATGATATGTCTATTATTACATATTCCACCTTCTCTATGACAGGCCTATTATTACATCTTCTACCTTCTCTATGATAGGCCTATTATTACATCTTCTACCTTCTCTATGACATGCCTATTATTGCATCTACCTTCTCTATGATATATGTATTATTACATCTTCTATATTCTCTATGACAGGTCTATTATTACATCTTGTATGTTCTCTATGACATGTCTATTATTACATCTTCTATCTTCCCTATGATGTCTATTATTACATATTCCATCTTCTCTATGACAGGCCTATTATTACATCTTCTACCTTCTCTATGACATGCCTATTATTGCATCTACCTTCTCTATGACAGGCCTATTATTACATCTTCTACTTTCTCTATGATATGCCTAGTATTACATCTTGTATGTTCTCTATGACATGCCTATTATTACATCTTCTATATTCTCTATGACAGGTCTATTATTACATCTTCTACCTGCTCTATGACATACCTATTATTATATCTTCTACCTTCTCTATGACATACAGTATGTATTATTACATCTTCTATATTCTCTATGACAGGCCTATTATTACATCTTCTACCTTCTCTATGACAGGCCTATTATTGCATCTTTTACCTTCTCTATGACATGCCTATTATTGTATCTTCTATCTCCCCTGATGTCTTTTTACTTCCACCTCTTGACAGGCCATTATTACATCTTCTACCTTCTCTATGACAGGCCTATTTTGCATCTTTACCTTCCTATGACATGCCTATTATTGCATCTTCTATCTTCCCTATGATATGTCTATTATTACATATTCCACCTTCTCTATGACAGGCCTATTATTACATCTTCTACCTTCTCTATGACAGGCCTATTATTGCATCTTTTACCTTCTCTATGACATGCCTATTATTGCATCTTCTATCTTCCCTATGATATGTCTATTATTACATATTCCACCTTCTCTATGACAGGCCTATTATTACATCTTCTACCTTCTCTATGACAGGCCTATTATTACATCTTTTACCTTCTCTATGACATGCCTATTATTGCATCTTCTATCTTCCCTATGATATGTCTATTATTACATATTCCACCTTCTCTATGACAGGCCTATTATTACATCTTCTACCTTCTCTATGACAGGCCTATTATTACATCTTCTACTTTCTCTATGACATGCCTAGTATTATACTCTTCTACCTTCTCTATAACCTGCATACTGTAATTTTTTTTTATTACTGGTACACTGTGTTATGGTATCTCAGATCACGTTTTACAGCTGTTTGCTGTCTATGTGTGCTGAGCAAGGTACATGTTGAGTATCGCCTGCGACCAAGCAGCTGTGGGGCTTGCCCCGTCTATGTAGTCTCTGACCTTTTCAAGGACCAGACCTCCCACCCCCTCATGCAGGGAGAAGGAACCTAATCTGCTGACTGTGCACTGAGCCTGGGAAGGTTTTCTGTGCTAAATGTCAATGCTCTGATAACCTTTTGCAAGCTAAACAAGCACAGCAGCTCAAAACCCTTCATCTGTTCATTTGTAAGAAAACTCTAATAGTCAACTCGGTTGCTGAACAAGTGCTGATGACACAGATCTGGCTATAGAGTGTATATCCCTGATTGTGGCTATCACAAATTAGTAAAGATCTCAC
The DNA here is from genome assembly GCA_947044405.1 of Leptodactylus fallax. Classification (NCBI taxonomy): domain Eukaryota; kingdom Metazoa; phylum Chordata; class Amphibia; order Anura; family Leptodactylidae; genus Leptodactylus; species Leptodactylus fallax. The sequence goes on from CAMRHE010000810.1 coordinate 347,458, forward strand.
TGCATCCTAAGGCCATGGCTCTGGGTGCACCCTCTAACGTGTATCAAATGTGCATTGCAAGAATAGTACTGGGATCAACAGTCAAGGCGGTTACTAAAATAGGATGCAATGCTGGCTCAGAGATGTGACCTTTCATGCTGAGGGACACTTCAGGTTCAACACTCACTTCCTCTGTTATAATTACATACTTTAATTCATGTCTAATTTTATTGAGAATGTAAAAGATATGTGTATTTATATATCACCTTTTATATTAGAGAATACCAAAAGGGTTTTAGCAATGTCTGCAATAACTTTCCCTTTAATAGCCATTAGCATGTGGATCATTTTCCATAGCAGATAATATCTAAATACACTTTCCAGTTATGTCCACAGTTTATAAATGTCAGACTATGTTCACATAAGAGACTATTTTTTTCGACTTGATCACAGTGAATTACAATATGAGAAATCTGTTTTCTACAGAAGTCCATATAAATCTGCTTTGTTACATTATTTTTACATCTCCTTTCTTATATCAATAATATCATCAATGTCATTGTTGTTCCCCGAAGTGTAGCTTGGAGCCCCAATGCAGAATCAGTAATGGGGATCCTACTTACCTTTTGCCCTTTAGAATAGTGCTATATTTTTGTCTTATGGGACCCCCTCAGTGTTTCAGGCCAGATAGCAACTTCTACCACTGCACCCCCTAAAGCTACATCCCTGTTTGTTCCCCTGTAGTGTGTTACAAACTGCAGCGCACATCACCATCTACACATTAGTTTGTTGCTCGGAAACTGCCTCACAGCAGAAGCCATCAGTCTGTCTCATTTGCAGACACTTACTTGATGGATTAATATTTTTTTTTTTTTTTTTTAAACTTCTGTTTTTCTTGCAGTTTGTTGCTGGTGATAGTGTTTGCTATATGTATTTAACCTAATAAGTCTATTCATGTTTGTAGTCTCTTGTTCCAGTATAAGTTAATGTTCCTAGCGGACTGTAATTTAATTCCAGTGGTTTGTTCTAGACCCACTTCTAATTCCTTGTGTTCTGTTTGATTCCACTTTCCCTGTAGGAATCTGTCCTTTGTCTAAGTAGCTGTGTACAGGGCTGCTTAGTTCATGCTTGCCAACATTCCAAACATGATGCGCACAGGACTCTGTAGCAATTTTCAGCCAAAGCTATGCCCCCTGCGTGCCATGCCCCTTATTGACATTACCATGCTTCTATGGGCACGGCCATACTACTTTTCTTGTGCCATGAGCACAAAATGTGCTGGTCACGACCCCTTTTTTGAACGTGAACAGCAAATAAAGTGCCCAAGTCACACATGAAGTGCTGGGGCTGGGAGATTTGCCAGCTCTTCTGGGAGTGCAGGAGGTCACCCCTCTCTTGGGAGCCTCCCGAATATTCCAGAAGTATGGCTTAGTTTGGTTTTCTTGTCTCTAAGTCCTAGTGCTCTCCTGTTGTTCGTGTTAGGATCAGTATTGCAGATTAGAGTTTCCATTAGGTACATCTTTGGAGATAGTGAGTCAGGAAAGATTCAGAGAAAGCTACAGTCAGGGTCAGCTATTGCAATCCCACTCTTCTATCGTCTGACTACCATCACCATCATTCTTTTGTTCCATCATGTAATAACCACCACCATCGTGTTCAAGTCATCTTTGGTCAGTTCGTCTTTCCTAGCATTCTTTGTACCTGCAAGGTTGCATCATATTACTTGTCTATCTATTTAACTGCCCAGTTGTTGCATAATTTGGCTACACTGTAAGTTCTGACCATAACTAAGCATTGGGAGACATAGTCTAGTTCATGGGAAAAGGAACGGCTATAGGTGAAGCTCAATTCTGCCATCTTGTGTCTAGCTGGCATCAATACATAGTATAAGCTGCATTAATGGATGAATTCAGTGTATACTGCATTCTAAATTATTATGCAAATAGGATTTGTGTGTCATAAAGATGTAATTTTTTGTTATTCAATTAAACTCATGGATGGTATTGTGTCTCGAGGCTCTTTGGATCACTTAAACCAATCTCAAACACCTGTGATAATTAGTTTGCCAGGTGAACCCAATTAAAGGAAACCTAATTGAGAAGGACATTGCACATTACTAAGCAGGCCACAGGTTTCAAGTAATATGGGAAAGAAATAGGATCTCTCTGTGTGAAATAGTGCAATGCCTTGGGCAAGGTATTAAAACATTAGATATTTCACGAAAACGTAAACGTAATCATCGTACGATTTGTGGCTGATCCAGAGCACAGACGGGTTTGTGCAGATAAAGGTATAATAAGGAAGGTTTCTGTCAGACACATTCATTGGTTAAAGACAGCAGCTGCTAAAATACCATTACAAAGCAGCAAACAAGTATTTGAAGCTGCTGGTGCCTCTAGAGTCCCATGAACCTCAAGGTGTAGGATACTCCAGAGGCTTGCAGTTGTGCATAAACTTACTATTTGGCCACCCCTACACATTGCTCACAAGCAGAAACGGTTGCAGTGAGCCCAGACATACATGAAGACTAATTCTGAAACAGTCTTGTTTACTGCTGAGTGCTGTGCAACCCTGGATAGTCCAGATGGATGGAGTAGTGGATGGTTGTTGAATGGCCATCATGTCCCAACAAGGCTGCGACCCATTTTTGGGCTACAATCATGGGGAGAGAGCTGGTAGGCCCCTTTAGAGTCCCTGAAGGTGTGAAAATGACCTCTGCTAAGTATACAGAGTTTCTGACTCACCACTTTTCCATGGTACAAAAAGAACCGTGCCTTCCATAGCAAAATCATCTTCATGCTTGACAGTCTCATGCAGAAAAGAATACCTCCGAGCCATTGGCTGCTATGGGCATAAAAGGAGAGAAACTCATGGTGTGGCCACCATCCTCCTCTGACCTCAACCTTATTGAGAACCCTTGGGGTATTCTCAAGCAAAAGATCTATGAGGATGGAAGGCAGTTCATATCAAAATAGCAGCTCTGGGAGGCTATTCTGATATCCTGCAAAGAAATTCAAGCAGAAACTATCCAAAAGCTTACAAGTTCAATGAATGCAAGAATTGTGAAGGTGATATCAAGGCAGGGGTCCTATGTTAACTTGTAACTTGGCCTGTTAAGATGTTTTTGATTGAAATAGCTTTTTATTTTCACTAATGTGACTCCTTAATGCTGCAAATTGAACAAATAACCGTTTTCTGTTCCTTACAACCTATAAAATGTTTAGAAACTCTGTTTAGCATGATAATTTGGAACAGTGGACTTTGATTTTTTTTTATGAAATTTGATTTATACTTTAACGGTTGAAGATTATACTAACTATCATTTGTACTGACCATTTAGGAAAATCTGAGAAAAATATAATTTACATAATTCGGAAGGCAATGTATAACGGATGTTCCCCTTTAAATTTGACTGCAAAGGTTAAATTTACTTCCTCTTTTTTTTTTTTAAACAAAAGTGGCACAAATACTTGGTGGTTATAAATAGCAACTGATCTGTGTGGTTAGGCAATCATTATTTAAGTCTTGGACAACCCCTTTAAAAGAGGTGCTTTCACCATCTCCACCAATTCAAGTTCTTAGCATCTGTTAATAGGCGCCACTCCACTGATTCCAGCACAGCTGGATTTTTCTCTCTAGCCCCCAATGTTCCCAAGCAATAAGTGCAGTTAGTTTTGGTGCCTGATCTTCTATATAAGCTCTGTAATGTCAGAAGGGCAGTGTCAGGCAGGGGGCGTGACTCAGAGCTCCAATCAGAGGCAGCCAGTGTCAAAAAGATCCTACTCGGATGCTCGGCTGCGCTCAGCCATGCCTCCAATGCACTTTTATATAATTTGCATATGAAATTAAAAAGTCTTTTTCACAAAATTCAAGCGACCATTCTGCAATTATTGGATTGTGTTCATGGCACTGAGCAGTATAAGGTACTGGGGCTTGTTTTATGGTGATTCCATTCATCTCTTGGGACTGCCGAAGAAAAGCGACTACAACATTCAATTGTCTCCAGCAGTCCCACATAATTTAATGCTAATCTCAAAACTGCCATTGACATCATGTTGACACCCAATAGCTCAAATCTGCTACGTCCAAATATATACTGTACGTTATACTGTGCTTCACTGATCATTTTATTTTTTGTTAATGTTATACAGTATGTAATTTTACATAAATAATATAAAAAAAGAATATACAAAATTCTCAGCTGGTACCTCAAGAGCCATTTTCTACACAAGTATAGTCACCAGCAGAGAAAGGGTCAGGTATCTTGCACAGTGCGCCGTCTTTGCTACATCAGCAATAGCAGTGTCTTTCTTTATCTCTAATTTTATTCCCAGACTCAGCTAAAAAAACAGAATTACATTGTAAATGTATTTTCTTTTGCTATCTAGTTTCTGTCATCATTTTCTAAAGTGTCGTGAAGGTGAATTGGAAAATGTACTGCTTTTCATTTTTACCTTTATAGTTTTGGATCTGCTGCTTTACAATTTGGGAATAAATCAGAAAATTATCATTTTAATAATCCTGCGTGGTCACAGGCCTGTGACCCTCCATTTTGGTACAACCTCGGGGAGGATCATTTGTATGCAATGGTGGTCAAGCTTAGGCCTTGACACTCCAATCAACCTGGGACCCCCAAAAAAACTAGCAGTGGGGACCATCAATATGGTAGGAAAATTCCAAAAGTGGACCTTACAACATGATAATGACATATCACCAAGAAATGACTCAAGAGGGCTCAGAAAAGCCAAGCTAAAGATCTAAATGCCATCAATATGCTGTGGGGGAATCTGAAACATGTCCGTGGTCATATTCCAAAAAGGTAGCTGCATTTCAATGTGTTAATACATGTCAAATATATTAATATGTTGCTATATTCTATATGTTAATATATCTGTATATACAGTTATACAGTATGTCTAAAATTATATATATATATATATATATATATATATATATATATATATATATATACACACACACACACAGATTACACATCCCGTGTAACCGCACCAAAATTTACATTTATGATATATAGACTTGATAGGTATCCAAAAGCGACCAGACAGAGCATTACTGTCCTCTAGTGGTCATAGGTATTATTCAAATTGTGGTGATTTTAGTTTATATCTATGTGGACACTCTATGAATACTCATAATAATTCTCAAGTAATTATGTCACGTACTAATCATTAGCTGCCCAACTCGCAAAAAATATCTGCCTCTGCTGTGTTTGTACGTTTTTGACAAACATGATTACAATAAAAATCATTCCAACTAAGCCAATTTAGTGGTGTACAGTTAGACTAGGCAGTCTGCAAATATTTATCAAAGTGCTAGACACTTTGAGAAACCTGGTGCAATTTAAGACCTGCTAGTGTAAATGTGCAGTATTAGTAAATCTGCCCCTTTGATTATGAGGATTTTTTTCCAATGTGCAGTGATTAAATGAACGCAAGAAATATTTTCTAAATCTGCCGGAGGCGGTGAAAAAAATGAAAAAAAAAGAATCACGTTTCCCAGTGTGGTTTGGTCCTACTAGTACTTTGCTGCCTTCTGATGGAAATCCCTGCCACACATGAGACCAATCAATGGCCTCAGTGAAGGGCACATGACTTCACTACTTGTGACATCCCACGGTCTCTTCCTGAGGCCGCTGATTGGCCTCAGCGGTCACATGACCGTTGAGGCCAATCAGCAGCTTCAGCGGAAGGGATCCCGGATGTCACAGCCAGCAAAAGAGAAGACGCCGATGCAAGAGGACCGAACTGCACTGGAATTACATCGCAGCATCGAAGACAGGTGAGTATAATTTTTTCTTTTTTTTTATTCCCCCGGCCTATTTTAAAAATAATTGTTTTGCCCCGGCAACCTCTTTTAGGTTCATTTACATAAAACCTGAATACCTCAGACTTTAAAGACTTATATTGAGTCCAAAAAATTGTGGGAATGATAGTAATGACATAGACTTCTACTGTATATAGATAAACATAAATGTCTCGGAGAGTCTCAAAGTGGCTCTCATAGACTTCTATACAGAAGCTGAGTTCTAATCCACATTGAAGACGGTGTGTGACTCATAGTGTGGGTCCTGAACAGACCTGATAATGGTGGAATTAAGCCACTGTGGGGATAGCTTTAAACAAAAGTATGTGCAGCATAGACATTACAAACTTGGAAAGCGATAATACTGTTTGTGTCCTTTAAGAAAGGGCATGTTATATACCATTTCAAGACTGACAGCAAATTTTCCATTTTGCAAGTATCAGCCACCAGTTTGAGAAATATCGGTTCTGTTAGTTTTGGCTGCGGATATCTCTACATTGTCAAAGGTTCGGCCTAAGGATAGGCCATAAAAGAAAAATTCCTGGACAACCCCTTTAATCACAGTATAATTAGAGACAGAAACACTTTTTTGCTGATGTATTATGGTAGGAGAGAATACATTTGAGCCAGGGGTGAATCTAAAGGCTCATGGGCATTGGTGCGAAAGTTTCGCTTGGGCCCCTACCCCCTTTATAACTTCTTTCATGGCCATGTCTGTAAGGCTAGGGCTACATGGTGACTTTGGCTCTGACTCCTGATGCATGACAAAAGATCACCAGGTTGCCCTGCGACTCCTTCACTAAAGTAAATGAATGGAGTCGTATTGTGACCTAACAGATGGTGCAATTATGACTTCTAATTACAAAAAAATCAAGTAATGTGACTCCATATACAGTGGGGAAAAAAAAGTATTTAGTCAGCCACCAATTGTGCAAGTTCTCCCACTTAAAAAGATGAGAGAGGCCTGTAATTGTCATCATAGGTAGACCTCAACTATGGTGGAAAATAAGTATTTGGTCAATAACAAAAGTTCATCTCAATACTTTATTATATATCCTTTGTTGGCAATGACAGAGGTCAAATGTTTTCTGTAAGTCTTCACAAGGTTGGCACACACTGTTGCTGGTATGTTGGCCCATTCCTCCATGCAGATCTCCTCTAGAGCAGTGATGTTTTGGGGCTGTCGCTGGGCAACACGGACTTTCAACTCCCTCCAAAGGTTTTCTATGGGGTTGAGATCTGGAGACTGGCTAGGCCACTCCAGGACCTTGAAATGCTTCTTACGAAGCCACTTCTTCGTTGCCCTGGCGGTGTGCTTGGGATCATTGTCATGCTGAAAGACCCAGCCACATTTCATCTTCAATGCCCTTGCTAATGGAAGGAGGTTTGCACTCAAAATCTCACGATACATGGCTCCATTCATTCTTTCATGTACACGGATCAGTCGTCCTGGTCCCTTTGCAGAGAAACAGCCCCAAAGTATGATGTTGCCACCCCCATGCTTCACAGTAGGTATGGTGTTCTTTGGATTCAACTCAGCATTCACTCTCCTCCAAACACGACGAGTTGTGTTTCTACCAAACTGTTCTACTTTGGTTTCCTCTGACCATATGACATTCTCCCAATACTCTTCTGGAACATCCAAATGCTCTCTAGCAAACTTCAGACGGGTGCGGATATGTACTGGCTTAAGCAGGAGGACATGTCTGGCATTGCAAGATCTGAGTCCCTGGCGGCGTAGTGTGATACTGACAGTAGCCTTTGTTACGTTAGTCCCAGCTTTCTGCAGGTCATTCACTAGGTTCCCCCCCGTGTGGTTCTGGGATTTTTGCTCACCGTTCTTGTGATCATTTTGACCCCACGGGGTGAGATCTTGCGTGGAGCCCCTGATCGAGGGAGATTATCAGTGGTCTTGTATGTCTTCCATTTTCTAATTATTGCTCCCACAGTTGATTTCTTCACACCAAGCTTCTTGCCTATTGCAGATTCAGTCTTCCCAGCCTGGTGCAGGTCTACAATTTTGTTTCTGATTTCTCCTTCCACAGCTCTTTGGTCTTCACCATAGTGGAGTTTGGAGTGTGACTGTTTGAGGTTGTGGACAGGTGTCTTTTAGACTGATAACAATGTCAAACAGGTGCCATTACTACAGGTAATGAGTGGAGGACAGAGGAGCCTCTTAAAGAAGTTACAGGTCTGTGAGAGCCAGAAATCTTGCTTGTTTGTAGGTGACCAAATACTTATTTTCCACCATAATTTGCAAATAAATTCTTAAGACAATGTGATTTTCTAGATATGTTTTCTCATTTTGTCTCTCATAGTTGAGGTCTACCTATGATGTCAATTACAGGCCTCTCTCATCTTTTTAAGTGGGAGAACTTGCACAATTGGTGGCTGACTAAATACTTTTTTTCCCCACTGTACTTACATTAATAAAGGAGTCACAAGTCGACATAGAGATCTTTGGTCACGCTATGGGTGTCGCAGCCAAAGTTGTCATGTGGTCCTAGCCAACTGTAAGGAGCCGGACCGGAAGCTCCATGGTGGCATGCGGGGGTTGCCGGTCCTCTCCTCTAAGTGCTCTTTCCGGCCCCTAGGGAGGCAGGCCGGAATCTCTGTGATGATATGCGGGGGTTTCCAGTCCTTCCTCGCTTGGGCCACGGGATTCGCTTCTGGAGCAGGTGCTCGGTCGGAACCTTTATTTTCGGGACTTCCGCTCCAGATAATCGCTGGTTATTCAGTTTCCCCTGGTAGTGTTACATATTTCCTGTCCTGTTACTTCCTGCCTAGACCTCCTGCTTACGTTGTTTGACTATCCTTCTGGCCTCCCGATTTTGTACCTTGTTCTCCTCTCCTGTTAATGACCCCAGCTAGCCTTCAGACTTCGTCCTCCTGAACTCCGATTTGGTACAGCTCTGCACTCCTGTTACCGACCCGGCTTGTTTGACACATCTATTTGGATTTCCCTTTTGTACTTCGCTAACCTCACGCTGACAACTTGGACCGTACGACAACTCTTTGGAACTCTGCTGCCATCTACTGCCTGCCGTCATCCGCTGCTTTCTACTCTGTAGACTGACATCCCTACTCCTGCTACTACTGGTGATTCCTGTTCTGCTGTGTCTGGTGGTGTGTTGTGCGTCCGGCGCTCTCTGACCCGTGCCGCTCTGCCCGTCAGCAGCTTCCAAGTCCATCCCCACCATCAGGGGCCCTGGTGAACATCTCTGGGGGTGGGGTTTGGTGCGGTTGGGAGAGCACAGGACGCTCAGCACGGTTTTTACCATTCCAATATGGTTTGACTGGTGCTGGGACTCACTACTTAGCTCTGCGCTGCATCTGTTTCCTAACACCAACTTTCACCTGCATCACCCACTGATGCAGCACTAACAGCCAGAGGCTCCAATTATGCATATGTGTCTTTTTATATAGTGTATGTAAACTTCTGGTTTTAACTGTACATGTATATAACATTGTTGGATGAACTACAACCTACCAGTTATATATATGTAAATCATCGGACACAAATAATGTGATAGAAGTTCCATTACAGATTATGCATACTGGCCATCTTCTTTCAGAAGGCCATCCACTTAAAAAAACACTTTTCAGAGCCGTTTTGGTGATCATGCCATTGAATTTTCACTGTATTTGATTCCTTCTGTGTTTTTTTCTCACAACATGGTTTATAGTAAACCTTTGATAATTTGACAACCATAGAACCAGACAGAATTTTCCACATATGCAGATAGAACAAGCGATCTATTGCCTTTGGTTCCATATACGGAAAGTCTACTTAGCCCTTCACTTCCACTTTCATTTCTCGCATTTTCACTTCCATTTGTTAGATTAATGTTTACATAGGTGTGGTAGACTTGCCTCTATATATTCATCTGACAAATGGATCAGCGTTGCATATGCATGAATACACAGGAAAAGCTATGGCAGGAAATCGGAACAGCGATCTTCAAGAAATATCTGGCTGTAAGGGATCAGAAGGGTACTTAAAAAAAAAAAAAAAAAGAATTATTGTTGTTATATGAAATTCCCTCCATCCTTCAAAAGAAACAATTTAAATAAAGGAGGAAAGGCTATGCTTTCGTACATGGACTTCACTCACGATTTCAATTGCATGCAAGTACCATTTCCCATCACAAAAGTGCAACACGTGACTACCGATGAATACATGTCTAATATTTTGGAATCACAATGTTTCAGAGCAAGGAACAGACGAACAGAATTTGAAGACTTGTCCTTCTGGAGTGTACATATTTCTGATGACGTTGTCAGCACAGCTTTTAAGGAAGTTTATCAGTCTAAGGAGGACAGATACAATTTAATGTACTACTACTCAGACATAAGAAAACAATTTGCCAGTTCCCCAGCCTTTAAGAATTATGAGTCTTGTTATGGAAATTTTGTGTTTTCCTTTTTGCTGTCTGATCTTATAGGCTTATACAAGGCACAGCATTGCGGTGACAAAATGCCAATGTTCAAGTATTTGGGCACCGACTTATTCAAAAAAGAGATTGCACATTACATTGTTATCCACAGTCCTGACTCTCATAAATTTGATGATCTTAAACAAGTGCCCATATATAAAACTACTTCATATCCAGGCCCTTATCCTGTCTACTGGACCAATGAAAAATTGTATTGGAGACCTGAATCTACATCTGAAGAGTTGACAGTGTTATTTTCTCATTCTTCTCATGATCTCTATCATTGTGAAATCTATAAGCATTACTGTGTCTGGAACAACTTAGTATTTGCCTTTCACTTTCCTGATGGATGCTACCTTCAGATCCCAAGGGAAAAACTTCTGGAGAACCTGTGTGCCTGCCAAGCAACAGAAATACCATAACTGGGAGACACGAAAATCACAAAAGCAGAAGCAATAGAAATTATAGAGTCTAAAAAAAGGCAGTATAAATGTATACAGAACATGGATGACGGAGGCACTGTAAAACTACCAGATGAATAATCCATAAAAAGATCAACTGAAATCCTAACAGGAACAACTTCTGCTCAGCACATACTGTATGCTTATCTATGAGTAGTTTAAGGGAATCCTGGTAAATTTACCTCTAATTAATTAATTTTCTAATTATTCCACATTAATTAAACATTAGTAATATGTAAAAGAATCATCGTTATACATGTGGTATATACTGACCACATTATAATGTTCATATATAATATATTGCAGTTGTAGGACAGAATAGCGTGACACTGAACTGATATGTAAGCAGTACATTAAGGGAAAATAACATGTACAATACACTGTATAAATGAAACTAGTGACTATGTCAAATCTGATAGCTTAGAACAAAAAAGCCGCAATAATTAAAGATCTAAATGTGATGTGAAATAATTGTATAAAAAAAAAAAATAAAACTACATACTGAAATCTGATTCTGTGTGGTTTTAGTTTACAGTTTTAGGTACAATATTATTGGATAATAATAAATTTCAAGACTTTTTTTTTAAAAACATGATAATTTTGAAAAAGTGCGGGTAAATGACAGATGATATAGGCGCGCCTACGGGTATAATAAAAACATTCAAGAACAATATATGACTTTGGACTATAAGTGATATGGTAACTAAGTAACAAACTCTGTCAATTTTATGATACTGGGAGTAAACACTGCTTCTCAGCTACAAAGAAACTTTTTATTTCTTTAAAGTGAAGCTAATATCTTCCTTTATTTATAGTGAGTCCAGAATCTTCTATCATTGGCTTCATATAACTAATATTAAACACTATAAAAATGTCCTTCTTCTGGACTTATGTCTAGGACCTTTTGCAAACCCTACCTGCAAACCCTGGACCCTGCAACAGTAGCCACGGCTACAACTAGAGATGAGCTGCGGAAATGAAATTTGATCCGAATTGCAGGAAATCATCGATTCACATGGAATCCGGATTTCCTGATGCCTCGTGGTAATGAATATTTAGTAAGGGCCTTTGTGACATCAGACGGTCAAATGATATTCTCTAGTGATGTGATTGGGTAGGCGTGTCTTTGCTTGTTAGCAGATCCTTCCACATGAATAAAAGTTGTCCATGCTGGAGAGAGAGAGAGAGACATGACCGCGGCATCCAAGCGCTTCCGGCATTTTGCCGCCCACCCCGGCTATCTGCAGACAGGAAATAGCTGTTTATTCGCCGCAAATTAATTCGGATCTAATAGAATTATATTACGAAATTCGGCGAAGTTGCCGAATCGAATTTTTGAATACTTCGCTGATCTCTAGCTACAACAATAGTTACTCCACCGATGAAACCCCCTAAGCAGAGTGGACCCATCTCTTAAAGTAATAAAGAGGACTTGTTGCTAGCAGCAGAGGCTGTCATTCTATTTAGAGTTTTAATGTATGACCCTGTATTATTAACCCTTTGAAGCACTCTGTGTACCTGTATATTATATAAATTGCAGCAGTGCTTACTGAAGGATGGAATGAGTTGGAGGTTGTAAAAGGACTCATCAAAACTACAAAACTGAAACAGTGGAATGTCCTTTCTTCCTGCCTGCAGACCCTGCTAAAGAAAAAAGGGATGCAAAATACTGAATTCATACAGAACAATATGAAGTCATATGAAAAATATAATGGATTAATAAAAAAGACACGGCAGCTACAATATGGTAACATTTTACCCAGTAACTGTTAGGGTAAAACAAGGCATGAAAAACCTCACAAAATTATTGATTTGTGGCACAAGGACATAGTTTCCCATACAAGCAGTAGGAAAACTTCCAATAATTGTTTCTTAGCAAATCATGGATTAAAAAAAAAAGTGCAGGAAAATACCACAGATGCCATCCCTATAAAGAGTTTATATTCTATATATATAATATACACACACACACCTATACACAAGCAGACAACATATATTACACCTATGGCGTGTATTGTAGCATACAGTAAGAGATGTTCTTGATGTTGAGAAATATATGTATAAAACACCATGTGTGAAAGGAAAATAAAACAGAAAAAAACACACATGTACACGTCCTCCAGAGTAAGGCCCGGTTCACATCTGCGTTCGGGTTTCTGTTCGGGGAGTCCGCTTGGACTTGCAGAAATCACACAGACTCCATTATAGTTTATGAGGTCCACGGGTTTCCCAGGTAAACCACTTTTTTATGTGTATAGGTTTCCATTCGGGGGTCCCCAAGCAGACTCCCCAAACGGAAACCCGAACGCAGATGTGAACCGGGCCTTAAACTGAAATTTTCTGTAGCAGCATTCTGCTCTGGTCAATAAACAGATGTCCTGATTCACTTCTTTTATAAGTGAAATTGGGTTTATCTACAACCAATTGAATTGGTTTATATGATCTGCTGTTTTCCCTCCTTTTTGTTGCTATTTTTACCTAATAATGTTTAAGGTAAAATATGAGTAAAAAACTCTTATCATTTATTGTTGAACATGATATACTGTAGTTTTCCGTAGATGCTGTTACAGGAAAATTTCCATTGATTTGCTTCTGATTTGAAAAAAGTGCGGGAAAATAGCACAGGTAACTCAGCCAAACCAATAAAGATAACCAGGGCTGTGGAGTCGGTACGCCAAAGCCCCGACTCCGACTCCACGACTCCGACTCCACAGCCCTGGCACTGCTAAATCTTATAGGTTCACTCAGAACTCAGTCCCATCATTATATGAGGAATAGAACAGACCTTTACAGGACATTTCATCATTTTCAACATTTCATCATTTTCCCAAATTCTTATGAAAATATATTCAGCACATACTGCATTGTACTACTAACTGTACCAATTTATTATATATTTTGGGAGTCGGAGTCGGTCCATTTTATACCGACTCCGACTCCACCAAAATAGGCACCGACTCCGACTCCACGACTCCGACTCCACAGCCCTGAAGATAACTGTAGCTTGCAAATGACATCATATTCTAAGACCTTGACCAGGAACTAATGTGACTGCTAACAATTTATAACATGTACTTAGAAAATGCCAGCAGTTATTCCACACCGTGTTATACACACAGATTATTACTATCACAGGGTTTTTTTTTCTTTTTTTGTAAGGAGCAAAACTTTTCATTGTGTATATAACTGGCCCTAAAGACTCACTGATCATACAAAATATCAGTAAAATGTTGCATTTACCCATTTGTAAATGGCTAAGGGCAAGTTCATACTACTGTCATTAACGTTTGTTGCTCCCATCCATCATCGGATGAGAGCAACGGACAATAAGGGCAACAAAGTGACTGATGCACATGGAGCACCATCCACCTGCATTCATTATAACATTAAAAATACGACGGTAGCTTTCTTAAGTCATATTTGTTACTTTTCTGATGGAAGAATGCATGTGTGACTTTAACATCCGTTATAAAAGCAAACAAACATGATGGAAGTCATCTCTATGTTTAATGCTAATGTGAAAATCCCCTAAAAAATGAACATTTTGTGACACAGTAAGGACCACTTTGACTGGCCCACAGAGGAACAGGTGTATCCCCTTGTGGGCCTCCACTGCATTTCTCAACATTGTAGAGCGCAGCAGACTGACCAGTATCTTCGCTCCCTGAGCCCTGCCTTCTCAACATCACTACAGGAGCCCCAATCATCTCGTAACGCTTTGCTGCTGCCTGAGGCCTGCTGCTGTGTGCACATGTATTCTATGCTCACAAAAGTAAGAGTACAGGACCAAAGCCATTCAGCAGGCTACTCACAGAGAGAAACAGCCCTATGTAAGGACTTGGCAGCAAGATACTACTGAAAACCATGCATATTGCTGCATTTGCAGTGAAGCCACGAATATGGTGGTGACTGTGCAGTGAACTGTCAGAAATAAGGACCTCGCACTCTTTGTAGTTATGGTGTCATTTATAAGGCAGCATCATCAGTAGCAAATGTGAAGTTTCGGTCCCATGACCTTCATCAGACACTGTAAGATATGTAATACAATATATATATATAAGCAACAACATAAATTATATCAAAATTGAATGCATCAATAGAAACAAGAAAATAATGAGGGTATCACCGAGGATACAACAGTTGTGCACTGCGATACTCCTGTGTTACTATTTCCTCATAAGTGACGTTCTACTGTATAAATGACGTATCACAAGTGCATACGTGACGTGATACTTTCATTAATTTCTTTTTTTCTGTATTCAATTTTGATATAATTTATGTTGTTGCTTATATATATTGTGGTTTGGGGACCTACCTCTGGACCCACAATTTGTCCAGGCAAAATGTAAATTTTTATATAGGCCGGAGGAAGGTGAAAAAAAAAAAAAAAAAAAAAAAAGTCATACTCGCCTGTCCCCAGTGCTACGGTGTCCTCCCAGCGCGCTCCGGTCCTGCTGATCTGGCGTCCTCTCAAAATGAAACTGCTCGCCATCCGTGACATCGCGGATCCTTTCCACTGAAGTCGCTGATTGGCCTCAGTGGTCACGTGTGGCTAGGACTTCCGCCACATGTCAACACTGGACCGAGAAGACCAGACTGCGCTGGGAGATACCACAGCATCAGGGAAAGGTGAGTATAATTTTTTTTTCACTGCCCCCAGCCTATTTAAATAATAAATTTAAAGTCCAGTTTTGCCTGGACAACCCCTTTAACGAATGCCACTGTCACCCCTTCTTTACATCTGCAGTGAACTATAGCACCCACATTAAAGGGGTTGTACAGGAATTGAAACAACCCTTGGGGCAGCC
The DNA here is from genome assembly GCA_947044405.1 of Leptodactylus fallax. Taxonomy (NCBI): domain Eukaryota; kingdom Metazoa; phylum Chordata; class Amphibia; order Anura; family Leptodactylidae; genus Leptodactylus; species Leptodactylus fallax. The sequence goes on from CAMRHE010000810.1 coordinate 362,965, forward strand.
GGGGAAGTGACTGACTTCGTATGACAACAAATAAGTAAATGTGCAACAAATTCATCTAATAATTATACAATATTAATAATTGTATACTATAATTAAAAATAATGAATAATTTTATTGTGAAGCCAAAGTCGGTAACTTTCCAATTCTGACATCACCCAAAACTACCCTATCAGGAATCCACAGTCCTGGTAGCAGCAGTGTCCCCTTTATAAACTTGTACACAGAAAGTAACATAATAATAATAATAATAATAATAATACATTTTATTTATATAAGGCCAACATATTCCACAGCACTGTACAATTTGTAGGGTTCAAGTATAGACAAAAAGATACATTACAAAGAAATAGTCAATTCACACCATGGGACTGAGCAACTTAGCATGAAAAGTAATCAAAAAATGTATAACAACCCAGCACCAAAAAAATTGGAAGTATGTAAAACATAACTTTTAATTCATATAGAAAATATAAAAATTAGTGGGAAAGCAGTACACACAATTTACGTGTTTCGGGGCATTGACCCCTTAGTCATAGCATAATAGGATGCTATGACTAAAGGGCTAATGCCTTGAAATGCGTAAGGCTGCAGACACACTAGTGTTCGGGAACTCGGTCCCCCATTCTGCTTAAAATATGCAGAGAGAAAAGACTTTGGCGGACCTCATTATAGTTTATGGGGATAACCACTTTTTAAGTGGATAGGGTTTCCATTTTTCAGGTTCCCAAGAGGAACTGAAGAACAGAAACCCGAATGCTAGTGTGAGCCTAGCATAAGCAGAGTTGTGTGTACTGCTTTCCCACTCATTTTTATAATATTTATGATATTTTCTACATGCATTTTTTGATTGCAACGTTGTCCCCTATTCGAGGGATTTTTTTCCTGGCATCAGAACATTGGATGCTGATTCTTATTCGCATTCTTGGACATGTGAATGGGCTGTGTCATATATCTTTATTATTTTACTTTAGCATGAAAAGTGGAGATGAAAACATATTTGTTAAATAAGACATATTACAAAGTTTCTTCTATTCACCAGCACTAGTTATTTATGCAAAGCTGTTTAGAACTGAAGGTGCACTTTAAAAATATTAAACACAAGGTGATCACATGATCATACACTCTGCAACTGGTACCAATAAAACTTAAAATGGGTCTCTTAAAAACAAGGCCTTATACAGCTCTGTATGTGCAAATATAAAAAAGTTATGGGCGTCACCGCACTGAACAGTAAAAATTAAACATGTAAGAAACTGGGGGGAAATCCATCCCATTCTGATTTTTTCCCAGCTTTGCAATACATCATATGGAATATTAGGTGGTGCCATGGTAAAGTATAAGCCGCACACAAAAAAAACACAAACCCAAGGCTATGTTAGTTCGCATTACAAGATAGTGTGTCAGCCATGAAGCTTGGTCCGTGTGTTGGGTGGATTTACCAACCTGCACCTTATGTTGGGATGCCAGTCACATACTGCCCCCTACTGAGTACAGTACAGGATAGTATGCCACATGGAGACATTATAGATAACTATACTGCTAGGAGTCCCATTCCCAGCATAAGGTGCCAGTAAATCTGGCAAACACACGCCTGTGTGTTCATCTGCACCAGTCTCCATCAGAAATTGCTGGACAAAGAAGTCCTGCAAGCCTTACATTTTCGTCCAGCAATTTCAGAGCCAGAGCTGAGCTGAGCTGAGCGCCATTGCTAACAGGTTGATGATTTCTGTCACGTGACGGGTCCTGCCTTGCTTATCACACAGCAGCTGCCATTGAAGCCGCGGTAACAAGCGTTATTACTATATCTATATCGCTATTTACCCTCCGATATTGCCGATAATATCGAGACATCACTGCCGCCCGTACAATACCGCGCAGCACCGCCCACAGCACATTACTTCATGCTGATTGGTGAATTCCAGTCACGTGCCCTCAGAGGCGCCGCTCTGTACCTTCTTCTCACCATAGATAACGGCTTATGGTAGAAAGGCTCCTCTCTATGGTTATCCGGAGGAGTCATGTGAGCCTTAGGGGAAATGACGTTAGTGAGAGACTGAAAGTCACAGGTAAAGTCGAGTGTTGTGTGGATGGGCTATAGGGGTCAGCATGAGGGGCGGACGAGCAGAGTGTGGGAGTCACTGACTTATCTTATTAGCTACTGTCCTTACACATGGCAGTTTGTATTGCATATTACACACCATGTCTGATGAAGGGAGCTAGTACTCCTGAAAGCTTACTTATAAATATACTCAGCCTCTAAAAGGTATCGCCTGATTTCTTCACTCTTCCACTATTCTCAATGGCTAACACGGTACAACATTATACTACTACTAGCTGAGTAGTCTGACTGTAGGGTAGAGAACACTGGGGGCGCTGCTGTCCACACAGGATTAGTGCAAGGTCACGAACAGCAATCACTACATGGTTTCCCTGCAGCGCCCTGTCTATGCACTTAGCAGACCAGTAGTCAGCTCTGTCAGGGATGCTCACTTGATGTTCTGTCCTCTACATTGATATTTTCATGGGGCCTCTTGCTTTGGCAATCTTGAGGCTGTGTCCTCTTCCACAGTATCATCTACCTGGAGTTGTGCTGTAACCTGTAGTGTCTTTGATATTTCAAACGCACTTGGAATGTTGGTTCCCCCTGCTGGATTCATTGGGACAGTGCAGCCAACCTGGCTATTTATTATGCTTTATTTATTATTATACTTACTTGTATAGCACCATCATATTCCACAGCGCTTTACAGACATTGACAGGCACTGTCCCATATAGGGCTCACAATCTACATTCCCTATCAGTATGTCTTTGGAGTGTGGGAGGAAACCCACACAAACACAGGGAGAACATACAAACTCCTTGCAGGTGTTGTCCTTGGCAGGTTTTGAGCCCAGGACTCAATCAATGCAAAGTGTTTTAGGGGTATTTCTTCTCCTGCTGGGCTTCACACTCTGCTGTAGATAGCCAGCCCTAACTGCTGCCTGGCTCTGCCCCCATTGCTTCAGTGACATCTCCCCTGTGCTCATCATCTGGATCAGCTGTGGTTGAAATACTGACTGTACTGCACCTGATAGAGCAGGAAATCTGGGTTGCTGGCAGCTGACTCTGCCCCCTTAAAGATAATCTGTTGGGTTGATTTGGAATACTAAACCACCCACAAGTCCTTATGGACCCAGGTTAGTGTCCCAAATTACCCTGTTATAAAGCCACCCTTGCCTGCAATAAATTGAAAAAGCTTTATACTCATCCTGCTACAGTACTACTAACACCAGCGCAGTTCTTCACTGAAGCCAGAGTATACCTTGGCGTCAGTGCGCATGCTCTGTACCTCTGGCATTTGGGGGTTCACTTCAGCTTCACTGAAGAACTGCGCAGGAGCAACAGAGATTAGTCCCAAATTGACCTGATAGTTTCTCCTTTAAAGAGGACCTTTCATGTCCTCACTCATGCGGTTTTATATACTACTAGAAAGCTGACAGTGCGCTGATTTCCGCACACTGTCGACTTTGCCGGTATGTGACCTGGTGGTGGAGATAGTGGTGCCGTTAATTTCGGCACCGATATCTCCCCACTATCAGAAGGGAATTCCTCATAGCTCAGCATCATTGCTGGGTGGTAAGGAACACCCCCTCTGACAGTACAGGGCTATGGACAAGTACTTTTTGGGGGGGGGGGGGGGGGTGTTCCTCACAGCCAAGCGATGACACTAGGCTATGAGGAATGCCCTTCTGACAGTGGGGAGATATCGGTGTTGAAACTAACGGCACCGATATCTCCAGCCCCGGGGCACATACCAGGAAAGCTGACAGTGCGCTGAATTTCTAGCGGTATATAAAACCGCATATACATGAGCACATAAAAGGTCCTCTTTAAGATCAATGGAACCAAATTCAGTTGCAGAAATGTCTGCACTGACTGCATCTTGTGAATATATTGTAGTACTTAACTGTCTGTTTGTTGCATGTGTATCATACTGGAGCTGAAGATATCTCTGTCTTGCTCTTCCAGGATAAGGATGGTTTCTTCCAAGCGCTTGGCAGATCTAGGATATAAATTGTTCTCTGGATCCATGATACTGCTGACGATGTATGGTGGATACCTGTGCAGTGTTCGGGCGTATAGGTACTTCAAGCGCCAGGAGCAACTGAAAGCAGCAGCAGAGAACCAGACAGAAGCCATTATTAAAGACTGAAAGGCCTGAGCTCACAACTGTCCACCATAGGAAATGCTGCCTTCCTTAAAGTAATACTCCATCCGCATTACCAGGCATCGATTTATGGAATCAAACTGTGCAATGAAGCCTTTCTCATGTTACTGGGATGTACTTTATTTTCTGTGAACTTTGTTTTTCTGTACAAATAAACTTTGTTACTGTTCTTTTTGGACTCATATTTTGGGTATTAAATTTGTCATAGATGCAAAAGGATTATAGCTTTGTAATATGACTTTTGTTTATGGTCATTCCTACTACTCCCTAACCTATGCCACATTATAACTGTGTTCACTTTATGTCGCTGCCAGTTTTGGTAACATGCCCAGTGAGGCCTTAAGAAAATAAAGACAATTAGGTTCTATTCAGATGACGTTTTTATTTTTACATCCGTTTGGAAGATCCATTTAACGGATACAAACGGATTTACTCTAGGTTCACACCTGGGCTTGGGTTTGGGTTTGGTTTTTTTTTTTTTTTTTTTATTTTAGTATACCATACATTTGTCTGTCCAAAAAAAATTGAATATTCTTTTTAAAACTTAGATCTCTATGTAAATATATGGCCATCCAGCTTTTTTTTAAAATAAAAATGGATGACCATATATTTACATATGGATCTATGTTAAAAATATTTTTCAACGTTTTTTGGGATAGACACAAAAATATAGTAAAAAAATAAATTAATATAAAAAAAAAAATCTCTATGTAAATCTGTTTGCATCTGTTAAATGGATCTTCCAAACACATGTAAAAATCATGATTTGAATAGAGCCTTATAGACAGGTTTCAAGGTGTGTTTCATGCGGCAGACATGCCATAAACTGGCCCTCTCAGAAATTTCTGGGGTAAATAAGTAGGACCACTCCAGGCTTTTCCTGAGAAAATGGTCCTAGAGTTTGTCTGTTATATGAAAATGAGCTACAGCTAAAATCTTATGCACATGGCAAGAGTACAGAGCTTGTGTACAGACACAGCATTTTACTTCCACACTGCACTGTGTGTCTCCATACAACACTGTATTCTAGAGATAATAGGATAGGACATCACAAGTCACAATTTTTGCACTTGTGACTTTGGGGAACATACAGAATCTAGGTACAGTATTGCCATAATACAGATCCATGTCAAGGTTGTAAAGCTGTTTAATAAATGTATATTATTATGTTTCCAAAATATAAAATGTAACTGGCACTTGAAAACAGGCGGTGTAAGAACAAAGTGGACAGAAAACCATGATATTGGAGTATTAGACATTTAGTTTTGGGGTGCAATGATTGCTCTATGCTATTTGCATCATGTACATGATGCACACTATTCATTTTACTGTGTTATGGAGTAGGACATTTGAATTACTACAGCCCTTTACTTCCCCCCCTGCTCAGATATACTGTATTTGTGAATGTCAGGCAAAGATAACTTTCAGTGAATTAAGTTCCTTGCACATGAACATGTTCCTTGTCAGTGTGCTAGCTGTGTTTTTAATGGCTAGTACACTGACCCATTATTTTCTATTGCCTTTTACACATTCCTTTGAATTATCAAGAGGGCCGGGTAGGACTTGTCCTATTTCTGTCTGTTATACGCTCCGGTCTCGCTACATGAAATGAATGGGTCTGTAGAGGGAACAGACGGCACACCAATGTCATGTGCCATTTGTGCAATTTACCCATGGACTCATAGATGCATGTGTTTGGGGAAAAGTCTGCAGTATGATGGACTTAGTTTTGAAGGCTACACATATCCTCATATACAATATTTAGCATTGCAAGTATCAGGTGGGAGTTTTCCCAGCATACATGTTAAATACACAACATACATCCTAAATGTGTGAATAAATTTGCCCAATGAGAGGTAAAAAAGTGTCCTTTTAGAAGACAGGTACCTGGCATCCATCCAGTGTTCTAGGCACTGGCCCGATGTCAGGTGCCTGTCTTCTGGCATCAGTTTTTCCTGTGGCTTTTCTGTACCTTGCCAAAGGGAAACTGCAACAGAGGTGGTGTGTCTATGTGAACACAACTTAAAAGAGAAAAGCAGGGCATATGTTTGTGCTGTACTGAGCAGGTAGTGTGGATATAGAGCCAACAGGTGACTTATTTATATATCACAGCCTTCCACTGAAGGCATACAGTGGCATGCAAAAGTTTGGACACCCCTGGTCAAAATGACTGTTACTGTGAACAATTAAGCTAGTTGAAGATGAAATGATATTTAAAAGGCATAAAGTTAAAAGATTAAACACACTTGTCTATCAGTTTAAGCAATATCAGTGTATTATTATGTTTGAGTAAAATTTTAGAGTGAAAAAGGGAAAGTAGTATCTTGCAAAAGTTTGAGAACCCTTGTAGATTTGTGTGCTCAGATAACTTAACAAACCAGTTAGGGTTATTTTTTGTTCACTAGCATTGTTAGGAAATGCCAAGTGATGCAAATTTTACAGCTTTATAAATACTCAGCCTCCTCTAACCTTGTGCCAAAAAATAGTAGCCATGGGTTCTTCTAAGCAGCTACCTAGAACTCGTAAAATGACAATAGTGGAGGCCCACAAAGCAGGAGAAGGCTATAAGAAGATAGCAAAGTGTTTTCAAATTGCCCTTTCCTCAGTTAGGAATGTAATTAAGAAATGGCAGTTACCAGGAACAGTGGAGGTGAAGATAAGGTCTGGAAGACCAAGAAAAATTTCAGAGACATCTGCTCGTACAATTGCCAGAGTGGCAAATCAGAACCCCCACTAGACTGCAAAAGACCTTCAGGAAGATTTAGCAGATTCTGGAGTTGTGGTACATTGTTCTACTGTTCAGCGATACCTGCACAAATATGGCCTTCATGGAAGAGCCATCAGAAGAAAACCTCCCCTGTGTCCTCACCATAAAATTCAGCGTTTGCAAAAGAACATCTAAACAAGCCTGATGCATTTTGGAAACAAGTCCTGTGGACCAATGAGGTTAAAATAGAACTCTTTGGCCACAATGATCAAAGGTATGTTTGGAGAGAAAAAAGGGCACAGAATTTCAGCAAAAGAACATCCAACCATTAAGCATGGGGGAGGATCAATCATGCTTTGTGGTTGTACTGCAGCCAATGGCATAGGGAACATTTCACGGGTAACACCATCTGTGTAAAAGCTGAAATTGAAAAGAGGGTGGGTCTACAAACGGATAATGATCCTAAACACACATCAAAATCCACCATAGACTACCTAAAAAGGCGCAAGCTGAAATTGTTCTTCATGATGCTACCATTTATTATTCTGTACAATGTACTGGGAAGCTGGAAAAAAATTCAGAATATGGAGGAATTGGAGAAAAACTGCATTTGTGTGACTTTCTTACGGGCTTTGTTTTTACAATGTTCACGCTGCAGTCAAAATGAAATGTCATCTGTATTCTATGTTTCGGTACGATTCCGGGGATACCAAATTTATATAGTTTTGTTTACATTTTAACCCCTCAACAAAACTTTGCAAAAAAATTTTTTTCCAGAAAGTCGCAATATTCTGACACCCGTAACTTTTTTATATTTCCGTGTACAGGGATGCCTAGGGCGTTTTTTTTTTTTTGTAGGGCCAGGTGTACTTTTTAGTTATATGATTTGGGGAAATGTCTATTGCTTTGATCACTTTTTATTCAAATTTTTATGAGAGGCACGATTTTTTTTCCCACTACAGCGTTCACTGTACGGGAAAAATATTTTTATAGGTTTATAGACTGGGGGTTTTCATACACAGGCAGGAATACCTAATGTGTATGTGTTTCACAGTATTTAAGTATTTTTATATGTGTATTAGGGAAAGGGGGGGGAGGTGATTTGAATTTTTTATATATTTTTTTTTTTTATATATATATTTTTGCATTCTTTTATTGCATCTATTAGACCCCCTAGGGGTCTTCAACCCCAGGGGTTCTGATCACTAATGCTAATGCATTGCAAAATATCGGCATTTGTATGGCATAAAGCAACCAACCATGCAAATGAATGGCAGAGAAGCCTGGAAGCCTTCAATAGACTCCCGGCTTTTTTAACAAAATAGGGGCAATTGAGCCCGTTTTTGAACAAAAAAGGGGCAAAGTGCACATAGCTTATAAAGGCACACCATCATCATAAATAGCCTCCACAGTAAAACTGAGAGAAAAATGTTATTGACATTCACACTAATATATGAATGTCCGTTGCTCTCATTCTTCATAGGACGAGAGCACTAGCCATTAAAGAGGTTGCCCCAGTTTATTTATTTATTTAAATAAATATATGATTGGTAGGGGGCGATACCCGGGCCGATCAGCTGTATGGAGCCTGTCCTGTAAACAATACGGGGCCGGACGCAGCTCAGTTCCCACTGACTTCAATGGGACCTGAGCTGCATTGAGGGCACTGTGCTGCTACACAATGGATGGAGCTTTTTTTTTTCCAGCCTTGTATTGTGTACTGGATCGCCACCGGAAGCAGATGATCAGTCTGGGGGTCAGGTGTTAGCATCCTATTGAGCATATATTTGTGGCCTATCCTGAGGATAGACCATAAAAAATAAGTCCAGACAACCACTATAATGGTAGTAGAGTGATGGAGACTGACAAAGCCATGTCTGTCTACATCTGTTTCCATTGACGCGAATGTAAAAAACACAACAGAAACTTTCCTGCATGCAAAACTTTTTCTTTGGTCAGAAAGAGTAAACATGCTGGAAGAAGGCTTCTGTTATGTCTTTTACATGATCCATAATGCAGACGGACACCAGACAGAGGGGCTTTATCTGCATTTGTCACTTAATGTCTGTTGCTTGCATCCCATTACGGATGAGAGCAATGGACATTAAATAATGGTAGTGTGAACCCACCCTTGTACAATTTTCAATATACTTTCTATATCAATTCCTCATTACTATAGATCTATACTTGCTGTCTTTCATTCTGCCTACTTCCAATAGAGAAAACTCAGTCCATGGTCATGTGATGAACTCACAAGTGCACGGCTTATTACAGATGTCTGATTACTGTGCTGTGACTATAACCAGCTGTGCACCTGTCTGTTCATCACATGACCATGGACCGTATATCCTATAACCATGGACTGATTTTATCCACTCAAAGTAAGACTACGTTCACATCTCTGCTGGAGACTCTATTGCAGTGTCCATTTGAAAATCGGCAGAGGAAAAATTTTTTCCTCCACCAGTTTCAGTTCATTGAATAGAGTCTGTTGGACTCTGTGTGTTACCGCTACTTTGGCAGTCCACCTCTCCCTTGTTCTGGTCCTCTAGTGTGAAATTAGGCTAAGCAGAATGAATGACAGCAAGTGGAGACCTAGAGAACTATGAGGAATCCACACAAAAAGTATATTGGAACATTATATAACTTTTCATTATACAAACATTTGTCTATCAATATTTGTCTGAAACTGGACAACCCCTTTAATTATTTTTAATTATATTATACAATTATTAATATTGTATAATTAGATGTATAGCTTGTTACATATTTACTTCCACAGGAATTCAATCTCTGGCTTTTTATGAATTAGAGGATCTTTATTGCTTCTGATTTACCATGGCTGTCAGCAATTTATGAAGGAGTCGGAGCAGGAGTCAGAGTGGGGTGGTGGAAAAATAGAAGAGTCGGAGTCATTGGTGGATGTGAATATAAGCACAGATATTAACATGTAAAAGCCCATACATTTAGTCAATAATACATCTAGGCCTAATCAGTGGCGGAAAACCGCAGCAGAATGCCGATTCTCTGCTTACACATTCCGCCATGTGTAGGAAGATGAAAAGCAGATGTATAACTTCAATCTCTTGGACCCCAATGCAAAAATTTGTAATGGAACCCCTACCTACCTAGTGCCATTTATAATAGTGGAATGTGGTAGTGCATGGGGCAGAGGGACCTTAGGGGCCCCATCAGGGTCCAGGACCCCGTAGCGACTGCTACCACTGCACCCCCATAGCTGTGCCTCAGTTGAAGAGGAATCTGCCCTTAAAATTCCTCTTAATTTTCCAAGGTATGAATGGGCACTCACATATTTTTTCAGAAGCAATTTTGGATATGTTTAAAACGCATCAAATTGCACCACAGGCATACACACTAACTCACTGACCTACCTCACAGGCCAGTCAGATAATAAAAGGGAGGACATCAGCCCTACAAACGTCAGAAAGACCCAATAGCAATGGTGGCAAATTCTTCCTTCTGCCACCCGAATGTTGATAGTAGTAAAAGGACATTTAGGTGCAACAAAATTAAAGGCGTATTCCCATCTCGACGTTTAACAAACTTTATACTATAAACATATTTCACACACTAATAGATATATATAAACAGGTATGTATAGTCCCTACCCCTTCAATTACTTTATTTTAGCGAAACTTCAGTTATTCTGTCCCGCCAATAACACGAGGATTATGGGCGGTACCAGCTTCACTCAGTCATGTGACGCTTTCAGCGCAAGACGTGCGCGCTCCCGATCAACTGGGAGAAGTGTTTATACGCTGCGGGCGGGAATAGTACAGAAGAGCGATCATGGTAAGTAGTGATCGCTCCTCTTATATAGGGACACCAAACACAGTGGTTATTGTCAGCACCGGGGCAAGTGCCGCGGTCCCAAGCTGCTGAGGGATCCCACTCAGCACCCGGGTGCTGACTACGGCTGTTTTCAATAAAGTAACAAAAAAAGAATAGGCTGTCACCTGCTGGAGTAAGCCCAGCAGGCAACGTCCCTATTTCCTTACCAATCCCTGCTCACGGCCGCCTCGTGTGACCGTGAGCAAAAGCGGGGATCTGTAAGTAGGGCCTCGGGCCTGCAACAATTACTATTATACTCCGGGGTCTCTACAAACCCCGGAGTATAATAATCGGAGACCAGTGGAGTAAATCTCGGGGTAGCATAGCGGCTGCCAGAGGGCCCTATCTACTTACAGATCCCGGCTTCTACTCACATCCGCCTCCGCTTCCCCTTCGGAGGTCAGGAGAAGAAGCGAGGGTGACCGTGAGCAAAAGCGGGGATCTGTAAGTAGGGCCTCGGGCCTGCAACAATTACTATTATACTCCGGGGTCTCTGTAACTGTAACTCTGTAACTGCGCAAGCTCCAGATCCGACCTGTAGCGTATATTAGCTGCAGAGCGAGTTGGACGGGCGGGAATCATCCGCTCATGCGTGAAGAATGCGCGTACCCATTATGTATGTGTTAGGGAAGGAAGCAAGAAGCTTAGTAGCGGCGATAATGATTAGGCAAGCGCGGCCACCGCTATGTGCACACTTAGGTGGCCGTGTCCATGGGCAACGGTTCATTTTCAAAGTGGGAAGCCTGGCTGTACCTGGTAACAGTGCTGGAAAACGGTACACTTTTTTTAATTGAGTTTATTTGTGAAAATACATGTATTGCCCTAAACTTTGTTTAGGAATATGAACTTTGAGATGGGAATACCCCTTTAAGATCAGTTCTTAGGCTAGGTTGACATCTGTGGCGGACTCCGCTGCAGATACTACCGTAAATTGGTGGAGAGAAAAGTCCTGCACCGGTACGTCCAGTTTTCAGCAGCTGCACAAAATTGTGCAGCTGCACAAAATTGTGCAGCTGCAGAAACGCGGAGCTGGATGTAACTACAGCTGGAGCTTCCCTAAAGAAGGCAGGGGAGGATTATTACCGTCCCTGCCTTACTGATCACTGTGTACACAGCTATGGGATCCACTCTGACCTGGCGGTCACGTGATCTGTTAGAGCTGCTGGGTCCTACCGGACCCAGATCAGCTCTGTAGTTATGGGCAGGAGGCTGTATTCCTCCTGCAACTGGGGCTAAATGTTGCAGCCTCCCCAACCAAAAAAAAAAAAAAAAGTGATCAGATGTCCCCAAAGGTCTATTATGACCTTATGGGGACACAATGTAAAAAAAAAAAAGAAAGAAAGATGAAGAAAATTAAAAAATTTAAGTAAAATAATTTTAAAAATTAAATTAATACGTCAATAACACGCCACACCGACGATGACACAAGACAAAATAAAGATTACTGTAACAGAGAGGAAAAAGTATTCTATAGTTTTTTAGTAGCACTTTGCTATAAAAAAAAAAAAAAGAAAAGTGAAAAACAGACCTGTTTTCTCTCCTCTTTTGTTTATATTTTCCTGGATATAAAAAAAAATTAAAAACCATGCAAAATTAAAAACAACATAAAAATATAGCCCTATGTGTCACCGAAAAAAGACGCAGATATTAATTGAATAACCCAAATGATAAAAATGTTAGAGCCCTCAAAACTGCACATACAAAAAAAACAAAAATGTGACAGGTCCTGAACCAGAAATTGTCCCAGTACTGAAGTGGTTAATACATGTACAGTACCTTATATGCTGGGTGTGTTGGGGCAGGCAGTCTCCTGCATATGCATTCACAATCCCTCTTCCCAGGACAGACTATAGGCCAGTTATATTGGGCAGCACAGACAGGACTACAGAGCAGCTTCTCCTCTCCCCGCTGGCTGAGCTCTGCAGACTGCTGCTCTGTGAGCCCCGCATGGGGCGGTGAGGAGCAGGGGGAGGTCACATGACTAGACACGTGACTGCCTGCCTACGCGATGGAACGTCACAATGGACACCAAGGTTACCCTGACCCAACGGAAACTGCGGGTGCCAGTAAGTCCAACGGTCGCAGGAGGAGAAGCCGCGGAGGAGAAGCCGCAGAGGAGAAGACACAGAGGAGAAGCGGAGCGCCCCGCAGCCGAATAGCTGAAGGAGGAGCCTCAGCTGGGAGGAGAGCGCCCCGCAGCCGATCCGCTGGAGGAGGAGCTACAGCCAGAAGTACATCGCCCAATAGAGGAGGAGCTACAGCTACAAGGCGAGGGGGCAGGAGCAGGTAGGAGGAGCCACTATAAAATACTCCTACACCAGGTATACGGAGAGTAAATTTAGGCAGAAGCTCCACCTAGTGGGCATAGCAGGCAATTGTAATTTTGCTGCGGTAAATTTATGAAAACTGTTGACCATAGGAACCTTCATGTTTCAACAGCAAAATGGGAAATATAATTTGTGTTATGATCAGTTGCTATGGCAACACAACAAAGACAATTCTTCATTTATAAGGTTTTTAAAATCTTCCCCATTGGAGTTTTGTCAGTTTTCACCCTTATGGAGAGTTTCCCCCCCACCAGTGACAGACACTCCTGACAATAACATGACAGTACTGATGTTGGCCATACACATCCATGGAAAAGAAACATTGTTAAAATATGCAAACCATAGGAGATTTTAATTGCCTCTGTTTAGATTATTGTAATTTGTATCACGTTATTTCATGCAGTAAAAAAAAACCAAAAAAAACCCTGAAATTCTCAATGAAAATGCTGAACATAGACTAAAGCAATGATTGCGAACCTATGACACATGTGTCAAAGTTGACACTCCAAGACACACATCGACAGCTACTTATTGTGTATTATGTGACCTCTTTTTATGGCTCCCACACAGTATATGACCCCTTTTTTTACTTCCCCACAGAATATGATCCCCCTATTTATCACCCCCACACAGTTTATGAGCCCTTTTTTAAAGCCCACCTGTAGTAAATGACCCTCTTTTTATCACCCTACCGCCATACCTAGTAGCTGCCGATCAGTGGCGTAACTAAGAATGGCTGGGCCCCAAGGCCAACATTTGACATGGGGCCCACCCCCGAACCACCGCCCCCGACCCTCCCCCAGGGTCCCCCCCTCCAACACCCTTCCCCGCACAAACCGCATTCCTGCACACAGTATTATGCCCCATAGTGGTCCCTGCACACAGTATTATGCCCACGAGTGGCCCCTGCACACAGTATTATGCCCCATAGTGGCTCCTGCACACAGTATTATGCCCCATAGTGGCACCTGCACACAGTATTATGCCTCATAGTGGCCCCTGCACACAGTATTATGCCCCATACTGGTCCTTGCATACAGTATTATGCCCCATAGTGGCTCGTGCACACAGTATTATGCCCCATAGTGGCCCCTGCACACAGTATTATGCAGCATAGTGGCCCCTACACACAGTATTATGCCCCATAGTGGTCCTTGCATACAGTATTATGTCCCATAGTGGCCCCTGCACACAATATTATGCCCCATAGTGGTCCCTGCACACAGTATTATGCCCCATAGTGGTCCCTGCACACAGTATTATGCCCTATAGTGGCTCCTGCACACAGTATTATGCCCCATAGTGGCCCCTGCACACAGTATTATGCAGCATATTGGTCCCTGCACAGTGTTTTTTATGGGATTGTTTCCAGGTACGCAGAGCAATCACTTGTGTTACATCTGTCTGCCCCTGTTGATGGAAGCCTGGTCAAGACAGTCCTGGAGGTCTTTATCCTCTTAGAAGGCAGAGTGTTCTCTGCTCTTAGTGTCTAGTGTGCGTTTGTCACACTCCTACTGTCCATCACAGGGGCAGAGCATACGTATTTTCCAATAATATGGATACATAGCCTGTTGTATTTGCATTTAGTGTTCTATGTCTTTTTCACTAGCATCTTCTCTGCAGAACAGGAATGGAAGTTATAGGCCACAGCTCCATTTCTGGTTGACAGGGTGTCAAATAATGCTAGGGAAGAATGGCATATTGGTGTGAATAATGCACCAATTCTGGAGATGGCTTGGTCCAGCTGTGAGGGGATTATGGAGGAGGCTGGCTTTTTTTTTAGCACCATGTGTGGAAGCCTTGAAAGCTACATACATGTTGTTAAAATTCTTTTTCTCAACCTGATGGTCCAGAATATTTACACGTTTGCTGTGAGTTGCGTTGTTGCTTTGTATTGCTGTTGTGTCCCATATACTTGTTCACTCTGTGGGCAAAGAATACATTTCTTCAAAGAGAAGAGAAATTGGGTACACTTGCTATGGTACCAGAAAGAGTCTCTCCCTGTAATGAAGAGGATCGAGGCACTCTTTTCACTGGTTGAAACGCGGAGCGAGGCATTTAGGATCCCTCTCAAACCGCTTCCATGCTGGACTGTCCGACTTTCTGGAGCGTTGGATTGTTTCCAGGTAAGCACAGCAATCCCTTGTGTTGCATTTATCTGCCCCTGTAGATGGAAGTTTGTTGAAGACAATCCAGGAGGTCTTTATCCCCTTGGAAGGCAGAGTGTTCTCTGCTCTTACAGTCTAGTGTGCGTTTATCACACTTCTACTGTCCATCACAAGGGAACAGCCTACATGTTATCCAGTAATAAGGATACACGTCCTGTTGTATATGCATTTAGTATTCCATGCCATTTTCACTAGCATCTTCTCTGTAGACCAGGAATGGAAGTCAAAAGCCAGATCTCCATTTCTGGGTGACAGGGTATCAATTGATGCTAGAAGGAAACAGCATATTGTTTGTAATGTTTTGGAATGTCGGACTTTCTGGGCCATCAGGTGCGTTGCTATCACTTTCCTTAGATGATAGCAAAAATTGGTGTAAAGAATGCACCAATTTTGGAGATGGCTTGGTCCAGCTGTGAGGGGATTATGGAGGAGGCTGGCTTTTTTAACACCATGTGTGGAAGCCTTGAAGGCTACATACATGTTGTTAAAATTCTTTTAATCATCCTGATGGTCCAGAATTTTTATACATTTGCAATATGTTGTAGTGTCGGTTTGTATTGCTGTTGTGTCCCATATCCTTGCTCACTCTGTGAGCAAAAAATAGATTTCTTCGCAGAGAAGACAATTTGTGTACCTTGTTATGGTACCAGAAGGAGGTGCCCCTAGTAATGAAAGGGATCGAGGCACCCTATTTACCGGTTGGATTGTGGAGCGAGGCATTTAGGAACCCTCTGATGCCGCTTCCATGCCGGACTGTCCGACTTTCTGGAGCGTTGGATTGTTTCCAGGTATGCACAGCAATCCCTTGTGTTGCATTTATGTGTTGCCCTGTAGATGGAAGTTTGTTGAAGACAATCCAGGAGGTCTTTATCCCCTTGGAAGGCAGAGTGTTCTCTGCTCTTAGAGTCTAGTGTGCGTTTGTCACACTCCTACTGTCCATCACAAGGGAACAGCCTACATGTTATCCAGTAATAAGGATACACAGCCTGTTGTATATGCATTTAGTATTCCATGCCATTTTCACTAGCATCTTCTCTGTAGACCAGGAATGGAAGTCAAAAGCCAGATCTCCATTTCTGGGTGACAGGGTATCAATTGATGCTAGAAGGAAACAGCATATTGTTTGTAATGTTTTGGAATGTCGGACTTTCTGGGCCATCAGGTACGTTGCTATCACTTTCCTTAGATGATAGCAAAAATTGGTGTAAAGAATGCACTAATTTTGGAGATGGCTTGGTCCAGCTGTGAGGAGATTATGGAGGAGGCTGGCTTTTTTAACACCATGTGTGGAAGCCTTGAAGGCTACATACATGTTGTTAAAATTCTTTTAATCATCCTGATGGTCCAGAATTTTATACATTTGCAATATGTTGTAGTGTCGGTTTGTATTGCTGTTGTGTCCCATTTCCTTGCTCACTCTGTGAGCAAAAAATAGATTTCTTCGCAGAGAAGATAATTTGTGTACCTTGTTATGGTACCAGAAGGAGGTGCCCCTAGTAATGAAAAGGATCGAGGCACCCTATTTACCGGTTGGATCGTAGAGCGAGGCATTTAGGAACCCTCTGACGCCGCTTCCATGCTGGACTGTCCGACTTTCTGGAGCGTTGGATTGTTTCCAGGTATGCACAGCAATCCCTTGTGTTACATTTATGTGTTGCCCTGTAGATGGAAGTTTGTTTTAGACAATCCAGGAGGTCTTTATTCCCTTGGAAGGCAGAGTGTTCTCTGCTCTTAGAGTCTAGTGTGCGTTTGTCACACTCCTACTGTCCATCACAAGGGAACAGCCTACATGTTATCCAGTAATAAGGATACACAGCCTGTTGTATATGCATTTAGTATTCCATGCCATTTTCACTAGCATCTTCTCTGTAGACCAGGAATGGAAGTCAAAAGCCAGATTTCCATTTCTGGGTGACAGGGTATCAATTGATGCTAGAAGGAAACAGCATATTGTTTGTAATGTTTTGGAATGTCGGACTTTCTGGGCCATCAGGTGCGTTGCTATCACTTTCCTTAGATGATAGCAAAAATTGGTGTAAAGAATGCACCAATTTTGGAGATGGCTTGGTCCAGCTGTGAGGGGATTATGGAGGAGGCTGGCTTTTTTAACACCATGTGTGGAAGCCTTGAAGGCTACATACATGTTGTTAAAATTCTTTTAATCATCCTGATGGTCCAGAATTTTTATACATTTGCTGTATGTTGTAGTGTCGGTTTGTATTGCTGTTGTGTCCCATATCCTTGCTCACTCTGTGGGCAAAAAATATATTTCTTCGGAGAGAAGACAATATGTGTACCTTGTTATGGTACCAGAAGGAGGTGCCCCTAGTAATGAAAAGGATCGAGGCACCCTATTTACCGGTTGGATCGTGGAGCGAGGCATTTAGGAATCCTCTGACGCCGCTTCCATGCCGGACTGTCCGACTTTCTGGAGCGTTGGATTGTTTCCAGGTATGCACAGCAATCCCTTGTGTTGCATTTATCTGCCTCTGTAGATGGAAGTTTGTTGAAGACAATCCAGGAGGTCTTTATCCCCTTGGAAGGCAGAGTGTTCTCTGCTCTTAGAGTCTAGTGTGCGTTTGTCACACTCCTACTGTCCATCACAAGGGAACAGCCTACATGTTATCCAGTAATAAAGATACACAGCCTGTTTTATATGCATTTAGTATTCCATGCCATTTTCACTAGCATCTTCTCTGTAGACCAGGAATGGAAGTCAAAAGCCAGATCTCCATTTCTGGGTGACAGGGTATCAATTGATGCTAGAAGGAAACAGCATATTGTTTGTAATGTTTTGGAATGTCGGACTTTCTGGGCCATCAGGTGCGTTGCTATCACTTTCCTTAGATGATAGCAAAAATTGGTGTAAAGAATGCACCAATTTTGGAGATGGCTTGGTCCAGCTGTGAGGGGATTATGGAGGAGGCTGGCTTTTTTAACACCATGTGTGGAAGCCTTGAAGGCTACATACATGTTGTTAAAATTCTTTTAATCATCCTGATGGTCCAGAATTTTATACATTTGCAATATGTTGTAGTGTCGGTTTGTATTGCTGTTGTGTCCCATATCCTTGCTCACTCTGTGAGCAAAAAATAGATTTCTTCGCAGAGAAGACAATTTGTGTACCTTGTTATGGTACCAGAAGGAGGTGCCCCTAGTAATGAAAGGGATCGAGGCACCCTATTTACCGGTTGGATCGTAGAGCGAGGCATTTAGGAACCCTCTGACGCCGCTTCCATGCCGGACTGTCCAACTTTCTGGAGCGTTGGATTGTTTCCAGGTATGCACAGCAATCCCTTGTGTTGCATTTATGTGTTGCCCTGTAGATGGAAGTTTGTTTTAGACAATCCAGGAGGTCTTTATTCCCTTGGAAGGCAGAGTGTTCTCTGCTCTTAGAGTCTAGTGTGCGTTTGTCACACTCCTACTGTCCATCACAAGGGAACAGCCTACATGTTATCCAGTAATACGGATACACAGATGGTTGTATATGCATTTAGTATTCCATGCCATTTTCACTAGCATCTTCTCTGTAGACCAGGAATGGAAGTCAAAAGCCAGATCTCCATTTCTGGGTGACAGGGTATCAATTGATGCTAGAAGGAAACAGCATATTGTTTGTAATGTTTTGGAATGTCGGACTTTCTGGGCCATCAGGTGCGTTGCTATCACTTTCCTTAGATGATAGCAAAAATTGGTGTAAAGAATGCACCAATTTTGGAGATGGCTTGGTCCAGCTGTGAGGGGATTATGGAGGAGGCTGGCTTTTTTAACACCATGTGTGGAAGCCTTGAAGGCTACATACATGTTGTTAAAATTCTTTTAATCATCCTGATGGTCCAGAATTTTTATACATTTGCTGTATGTTGTAGTGTCGGTTTGTATTGCTGTTGTGTCCCATATCCTTGCTCACTCTGTGGGCAAAAAATAGATTTCTTCAGAGAGAAGACAATATGTGTACCTTGTTATGGTACCAGAAGGAGGTGCCCCTAGTAATGAAAAGGATCGAGGCACCCTATTTACCGGTTGGATCGTGGAGCGAGGCATTTAGGAACCCTCTGACGCCGCTTCCATGCCGGACTGTCCGACTTCTCTGGAGCATTGGATTGTTTCCAGGTATGCACATCAATCCCTTGTGTTGCATTTATCTGCCCCTGTAGATGGAAGTTTGTTGAAGACAATCCAGGAGGTCTTTATCCCCTTGGAAGGCAGAGTGTTCTCTGCTCTTAGAGTCTAGTGTGCGTTTGTCACACTCCTACTGTCCATCACAAGGGAACAGCCTACATGTTATCCAGTAATAAGGATACACAGCCTGTTGTATATGCATTTAGTATTCCATGCCATTTTCACTAGCATCTTCTCTGTAGACCAGGAATGGAAGTCAAAAGCCAGATCTCCATTTCTGGGTGACAGGGTATCAATTGATGCTAGAAGGAAACAGCATATTGTTTGTAATGTTTTGGAATGTCGGACTTTCTGGGCCATCAGGTGCGTTGCTATCACTTTCCTTAGATGATAGCAAAAATTGGTGTAAAGAATGCACCAATTTTGGAGATGGCTTGGTCCAGCTGTGAGGGGATTATGGAGGAGGCTGGCTTTTTTAACACCATGTGTGGAAGCCTTGAAGGCTACATACATGTTGTTAAAATTCTTTTAATCATCCTGATGGTCCAGAATTTTTATACATTTGCTGTAGGTTGTAGTGTCGGTTTGTATTGCTGTTGTGTCCCATATCCTTGCTCACTCTGTGGGCAAAAAATAGATTTCTTCGGAGAGAAGACAATTTGTGTACCTTGTTATGGTACCAGAAGGAGGTGCCCCTAGTAATAAAAAGGATCGAGGCACCCTATTTACCGGTTGGATCGTGGAGCAAGGCATTTAGGAACACTCTGACGCCGCTTCCATGCCGGACTGTCCGACTTTCTGGAGCGCTGGATTGTTTCCAGGTATGCACAGCAATCCCTTGTGTTTCATTTATCTGCCCCTGTAGATGGAAGTTTGTTGAAGACAATCCAGGAGGTCTTTATTCCCTTGGAAGGCAGAGTGTTCTCTGCTCTTAGAGTCTAGTGTGCGTTTGTCACACTCCTACTGTCCATCACAAGGGAACAGCCTACATGTTATCCAGTAATAAGGATACACAGATGGTTGTATATGCATTTAGTATTCCATGCCATTTTCACTAGCATCTTCTCTGTAGACCAGGAATGGAAGTCAAAAGCCAGATCTCCATTTCTGGGTGACAGGGTATCAATTGATATTAGAAGGAAACAGCATATTGTTTGTAATGTTTTGGAATGTCGGACTTTCTGGGCCATCAGGTGCGTTGCTATCACTTTCCTTAGATGATAGCAAAAATTGGTGTAAAGAATGCACCAATTTTGGAGATGGCTTGGTCCAGCTGTGAGGGGATTATGGAGGAGGCTGGCTTTTTTAACACCATGTGTGGAAGCCTTGAAGGCTACATACATGTTGTTAAAATTCTTTTAATCATTCTGATGGTCCAGAATTTTTATACATTTGCAATATGTTGTAGCGTCGGTTTGTATTGCTGTTGTGTCCCATATCCTTGCTCACTCTGTGAGCAAAAAATAGATTTCTTCGCAGAGAAGACAATTTGTGTACCTTGTTATGGTACCAGAAGGAGGTGCCCCTAGTAATGAAAAGGATCGAGGCACCCTATTTACCGGTTGGATTGTGGAGCGAGGCATTTAGGAACCCTCTGATGCCGCTTCCATGCCGGACTGTCCGACTTTCTGGAGCGTTGGATTGTTTCCAGGTATGCACAGCAATCCCTTGTGTTGCATTTATGTGTTGCCCTGTAGATGGAAGTTTGTTGAAGACAATCCAGGAGGTCTTTATCCCCTTGGAAGGCAGAGTGTTCTCTGCTCTTAGAGTCTAGTGTGCGTTTGTCACACTCCTACTGTCCATCACAAGGGAACAGCCTACATGTTATCCAGTAATAAGGATACACATCCTGTTGTATATGCATTTAGTATTCCATGCCATTTTCACTAGCATCTTCTCTGTAGACCAGGAATGGAAGTCAAAAGCCAGATCTCCATTTCTGGGTGACAGGGTATCAATTGATGCTAGAAGGAAATAGCATATTGTTTGTAATGTTTTGGAATGTCGGACTTTCTGGGCCATCAGGTACGTTGCTATCACTTTCCTTAGATGATAGTAAAAATTGGTGTAAAGAATGCACTAATTTTGGAGATGGCTTGGTCCAGCTGTGAGGGGATTATGGAGGAGGCTGGCTTTTTTAACACCATGTGTGGAAGCCTTGAAGGCTACATACATGTTGTTAAAATTCTTTTAATCATCCTGATGGTCCAGAATTTTATACATTTACAATATGTTGTAGTGTCGGTTTGTATTGCTGTTGTGTCCCATTTCCTTGCTCACTCTGTGAGCAAAAAATAGATTTCTTCGCAGAGAAGACAATTTGTGTACCTTGTTATGGTACCAGAAGGAGGTGCCCCTAGTAATGAAAGGGATCGAGGCACCCTATTTACCGGTTGGATCGTAGAGCGAGGCATTTAGGAACCCTCTGACGCCGCTTCCATGCTGGACTGTCCGACTTTCTGGAGCGTTGGATTGTTTCCAGGTATGCACAGCAATCCCTTGTGTTGCATTTATCTGCCCCTGTAGATGAAAGTTTGTTGAAGACAATCCAGGAGGTCTTTATTCCCTTGGAAGGCAGAGTGTTCTCTGCTCTTAGATTCTAGTGTGCGTTTGTCACACTCCTACTGTCCATCACAAGGGAACAGCCTACATGTTATCCAGTAATAAGGATTCACAGCCTGTTGTATATGCATTTAGTATTCCATGCCATTTTCACTAGCATCTTCTCTGTAGACCAGGAATGGAAGTCAAAAGCCAGATCTCCATTTCTGGGTGACAGGGTATCAATTGATGCTAGAAGGAAACAGCATATTGTTTGTAATGTTTTGGAATGTCGGACTTTCTGGGCCATCAGGTGCGTTGCTATCACTTTCCTTAGATGATAGCAAAAATTGGTGTAAAGAATGCACTAATTTTGGAGATGGCTTGGTCCACCTGTGAAGGGATTATGGAGGAGGCTGGCTTTTTTAACACCATGTGTGGAAGCCTTGAAGGCTACATACATGTTGTTAAAATTCTTTTAATCATCCTGATGGTCCAGAATTTTTATACATTTGCTGTATGTTGTAGTGTCGGTTTGTATTGCTGTTGTGTCCCATATCCTTGCTCACTCTGTGGGCAAAAAATAGATTTCTTCGGAGAGAAGACAATTTTTGTACCTTGTTATGGTACCAGAAGGAGGTGCCCCTAGTAATGAAAAGGATCGAGGCACCCTATTTACCGGTTGGATCATGGAGCGAGGCATTTAGGAACCCTCTGACACCGCTTCCATGCCGGACTGTCTGACTTTCTGGAGCGTTGGATTGTTTCCAGGTATGCACAGCAATCCCTTGTGTTGCATTTATCTGCCCCTGTAGATGGAAGTTTGTTGAAGACAATCCAGGAGGTCTTTATCCCGTTGAAAGGCAGAGTTTTGTCTGCTCTTAGAGTCTAATGTGTGTTTGTCACACTCCTACTGTCCATCACAAGGGAACAGCCTACATGTTATCCAGTAATAAGGATACACAGCCTGTTGTATATGCATTTAGTATTCCATGCCATTTTCACTAGCATCTTCTCTGTAGACCAGGAATGGAAGTCAAAAGCCAGATCTCCATTTCTGGGTGACAGGGTATCAATTGATGCTAGAAGGAAACAGCATATTGTTTTTAATGTTTTGGAATGTCGGACTTTCTGGGCCATCAGGTGCGTTGCTATCACTTTCCTTAGATGATAGCAAAAATTGGTGTAAAGAATGCACCAATTTTGGAGATGGCTTGGTCCAGCTGTGAGGGGATTATGGAGGAGGCTGGCTTTTTTAACATCATGTGTGGAAGCCTTGAAGGCTACATACATGTTGTTAAAATTCTTTTAATCATCCTGATGGTCCAGAATTTTTATACATTTGCTGTATGTTGTAGTGTCCATTTGTATTGCTGTTGTGTCCCATATCCTTGCTCACTCTGTGGGCAAAAAATAGATTTCTTCGGAGAGAAGACAATTTGTGTACCTTGTTATGGTACCAGAAGGAGGTGCCCCTAGTAATAAAAAGGATCGAGGCACCCTATTTACCGGTTGGATCGTGGAGCAAGGCATTTAGGAACACTCTGACGCCGCTTCCATGCCGGACTGTCCGACTTTCTGGAGCGCTGGATTGTTTCCAGGTATGCACAGCAATCCCTTGTGTTGCATTTATCTGCCCCTGTAGATGGAAGTTTGTTGAAGACAATCCAGGAGGTCTTTATCCCCTTGGAAGGCAGAGTGTTCTCTGCTCTTAGAGTCTAGTGTGCGTTTGTCACACTCCTACTGTCCATCACAAGGGAACAGCCTACATGTTATCCAGTAATAAGGATACACATCCTGTTGTATATGCATTTAGTATTCCATGCCATTTTCACTAGCATCTTCTCTGTAGACCAGGAATGGAAGTCAAAAGCCAGATCTCCATTTCTGGGTGACAGGGTATCAATTGATGCTAGAAGGAAACAGCATATTGTTTGTAATGTTTTGGAATGTCGGACTTTCTGGGCCATCAGGTACGTTGCTATCACTTTCCTTAGATGATAGCAAAAATTGGTGTAAAGAATGCACTAATTTTGGAGATGGCTTGGTCCAGCTGTGAGGGGATTATGGAGGAGGCTGGCTTTTTTAACACCATGTGTGGAAGCCTTGAAGGCTACATACATGTTGTTAAAATTCTTTTAATCATCCTGATGGTCCAGAATTTTTATACATTTACAATATGTTGTAGTGTCGGTTTGTATTGCTGTTGTGTCCCATTTCCTTGCTCACTCTGTGAGCAAAAAATAGATTTCTTCGCAGAGAAGACAATTTGTGTACCTTGTTATGGTACCAGAAGGAGGTGCCCCTAGTAATGAAAGGGATCGAGGCACCCTATTTACCGGTTGGATCGTGGAGCGAGGCATTTAGGAACCCTCTGACGCCGCTTCCATGCCGGACTGTCCGACTTTCTGGAGCGTTGGATTGTTTCCAGGTATGCACAGCAATCCCTTGTGTTGCATTTATCTGCCCCTGTAGATGGAAGTTTGTTGAAGACAATCCAGGAGGTCTTTATTCCCTTGGAAGGCAGAGTGTTCTCTGCTCTTAGATTCTAGTGTGCGTTTGTCACACTCCTACTGTCCATCACAAGGGAACAGCCTACATGTTATCCAGTAATAAGGATTCACAGCCTGTTGTATATGCATTTAGTATTCCATGCCATTTTCACTAGCATCTTCTCTGTAGACCAGGAATGGAAGTCAAAAGCCAGATCTCCATTTCTGGGTGACAGGGTATCAATTGATGCTAGAAGGAAACAGCATATTGTTTGTAATGTTTTGGAATGTCGGACTTTCTGGGCCATCAGGTGCGTTGCTATCACTTTCCTTAGATGATAGCAAAAATTGGTGTAAAGAATGCACTAATTTTGGAGATGGCTTGGTCCACCTGTGAGGGGATTATGGAGGAGGCTGGCTTTTTTAACACCATGTGTGGAAGCCTTGAAGGCTACATACATGTTGTTAAAATTCTTTTAATCATCCTGATGGTCCAGAATTTTTATACATTTGCTGTATGTTGTAGTGTCGGTTTGTATTGCTGTTGTGTCCCATATCCTTGCTCACTCTGTGGGCAAAAAAATAGATTTCTTCGGAGAGAAGACAATTTTTGTACCTTGTTATGGTACCAGAAGGAGGTGCCCCTAGTAATGAAAAGGATCGAGGCACCCTATTTACCGGTTGGATCATGGAGCGAGGCATTTAGGAACCCTCTGACACCGCTTCCATGCCGGACTGTCTGACTTTCTGGAGCGTTGGATTGTTTCCAGGTATGCACAGCAATCCCTTGTGTTGCATTTATCTGCCCCTGTAGATGGAAGTTTGTTGAAGACAATCCAGGAGGTCTTTATCCCCTTGGAAGGCAGAGTTTTGTCTGCTCTTAGAGTCTAATGTGTGTTTGTCACACTCCTACTGTCCATCACAAGGGAACAGCCTACATGTTATCCAGTAATAAGGATACACAGCCTGTTGTATATGCATTTAGTATTCCATGCCATTTTCACTAGCATCTTCTCTGTAGACCAGGAATGGAAGTCAAAAGCCAGATCTCCATTTCTGGGTGACAGGGTATCAATTGATGCTAGAAGGAAACAGCATATTGTTTTTAATGTTTTGGAATGTCGGACTTTCTGGGCCATCAGGTGCGTTGCTATCACTTTCCTTAGATGATAGCAAAAATTGGTGTAAAGAATGCACCAATTTTGGAGATGGCTTGGTCCAGCTGTGAGGGGATTATGGAGGAGGCTGGCTTTTTTAACATCATGTGTGGAAGCCTTGAAGGCTACATACATGTTGTTAAAATTCTTTTAATCATCCTGATGGTCCAGAATTTTTATACATTTGCTGTATGTTGTAGTGTCCATTTGTATTGCTGTTGTGTCCCATATCCTTGCTCACTCTGTGGGCAAAAAATAGATTTCTTCGGAGAGAAGACAATTTGTGTACCTTGTTATGGTACCAGAAGGAGGTGCCCCTAGTAATAAAAAGGATCGAGGCACCCTATTTACCGGTTGGATCGTGGAGCAAGGCATTTAGGAACACTCTGACGCCGCTTCCATGCCGGACTGTCCGACTTTCTGGAGCGCTGGATTGTTTCCAGGTATGCACAGCAATCCCTTGTGTTGCATTTATCTGCCCCTGTAGATGGAAGTTTGTTGAAGACAATCCAGGAGGTCTTTATTCCCTTGGAAGGCAGAGTGTTCTCTGCTCTTAGAGTCTAGTGTGCGTTTGTCACACTCCTACTGTCCATCACAAGGGAACAGCCTACATGTTATCCAGTAATAAGGATACACAGATGGTTGTATATGCATTTAGTATTCCATGCCATTTTCACTAGCATCTTCTCTGTAGACCAGGAATGGAAGTCAAAAGCCAGATCTCCATTTCTGGGTGACAGGGTATCAATTGATATTAGAAGGAAACAGCATATTGTTTGTAATGTTTTGGAATGTCGGACTTTCTGGGCCATCAGGTGCGTTGCTATCACTTTCCTTAGATGATAGCAAAAATTGGTGTAAAGAATGCACCAATTTTGGAGATGGCTTGGTCCAGCTGTGAGGGGATTATGGAGGAGGCTGGCTTTTTTAACACCATGTGTGGAAGCCTTGAAGGCTACATACATGTTGTTAAAATTCTTTTAATCATTCTGATGGTCCAGAATTTTTATACATTTGCAATATGTTGTAGCGTCGGTTTGTATTGCTGTTGTGTCCCATATCCTTGCTCACTCTGTGGGCAAAAAAATAGATTTCTTCGCAGAGAAGACAATTTGTGTACCTTGTTATGGTACCAGAAGGAGGTGCCCCTAGTAATGAAAAGGATCGAGGCACCCTATTTACCGGTTGGATCGTAGAGCGAGGCATTTAGGAACCCTCTGACGCCGCTTCCATGCTGGACTGTCCGACTTTCTGGAGCGTTGGATTGTTTCCAGGTATGCACAGCAATCCCTTGTGTTGCATTTATCTGCCCCTGTAGATGAAAGTTTGTTGAAGACAATCCAGGAGGTCTTTATCCCCTTGGAAGGCAGAGTGTTCTCTGCTCTTAGATTCTAGTGTGCGTTTGTCACACTCCTACTGTCCATCACAAGGGAACAGCCTACATGTTATCCAGTAATAAGGATACACATCCTGTTGTATATGCATTTAGTATTCCATGCCATTTTCACTAGCATCTTCTCTGTAGACCAGGAATGGAAGTCAAAAGCCAGATCTCCATTTCTGGGTGACAGGGTATCAATTGATGCTAGAAGGAAACAGCATATTGTTTGTAATGTTTTGGAATGTCGGACTTTCTGGGCCATCAGGTGCGTTGCTATCACTTTCCTTAGATGATAGCAAAAATTGGTGTAAAGAATGCACTAATTTTGGAGATGGCTTGGTCCACCTGTGAAGGGATTATGGAGGAGGCTGGCTTTTTTAACACCATGTGTGGAAGCCTTGAAGGCTACATACATGTTGTTAAAATTCTTTTAATCATCCTGATGGTCCAGAATTTTTATACATTTGCTGTATGTTGTAGTGTCGGTTTGTATTGCTGTTGTGTCCCATATCCTTGCTCACTCTGTGGGCAAAAAATAGATTTCTTCGGAGAGAAGACAATTTGTGTACCTTGTTATGGTACCAGAAGGAGGTGCCCCTAGTAATGAAAAGGATCGAGGCACCCTATTTACCGGTTGGATCATGGAGCGAGGCATTTAGGAACCCTCTGACACCGCTTCCATGCCGGACTGTCCGACTTTCTGGAGCGTTGGATTGTTTCCAGGTATGCACAGCAATCCCTTGTGTTGCATTTATCTGCCCCTGTAGATGGAAGTTTGTTGAAGACAATCCAGGAGGTCTTTATCCCCTTGGAAGGCAGAGTTTTGTCTGCTCTTAGAGTCTAATGTGTGTTTGTCACACTCCTACTGTCCATCACAAGGGAACAGCCTACATGTTATCCAGTAATAAGGATACACAGCCTGTTGTATATGCATTTAGTATTCCATGCCATTTTCACTAGCATCTTCTCTGTAGACCAGGAATGGAAGTCAAAAGCCAGATCTCCATTTCTGGGTGACAGGGTATCAATTGATGCTAGAAGGAAACAGCATATTGTTTTTAATGTTTTGGAATGTCGGACTTTCTGGGCCATCAGGTGCGTTGCTATCACTTTCCTTAGATGATAGCAAAAATTGGTGTAAAGAATGCACCAATTTTGGAGATGGCTTGGTCCAGCTGTGAGGGGATTATGGAGGAGGCTGGCTTTTTTAACATCATGTGTGGAAGCCTTGAAGGCTACATACATGTTGTTAAAATTCTTTTAATCATCCTGATGGTCCAGAATTTTTATACATTTGCTGTATGTTGTAGTGTCCATTTGTATTGCTGTTGTGTCCCATATCCTTGCTCACTCTGTGGGCAAAAAATAGATTTCTTCGGAGAGAAGACAATTTGTGTACCTTGTTATGGTACCAGAAGGAGGTGCCCCTAGTAATAAAAAGGATCGAGGCACCCTATTTACCGGTTGGATCGTGGAGCAAGGCATTTAGGAACACTCTGACGCCGCTTCCATGCCGGACTGTCCGACTTTCTGGAGCGCTGGATTGTTTCCAGGTATGCACAGCAATCCCTTGTGTTGCATTTATCTGCCCCTGTAGATGGAAGTTTGTTGAAGACAATCCAGGAGGTCTTTATCCCCTTGGAAGGCAGAGTGTTCTCTGCTCTTAGAGTCTAGTGTGCGTTTGTCACACTCCTACTGTCCATCACAAGGGAACAGCCTACATGTTATCCAGTAATAAGGATACACAGCCTGTTGTATATGCATTTAGTATTCCATGCCATTTTCACTAGCATCTTCTCTGTAGACCAGGAATGGAAGTCAAAAGCCAGATCTCCATTTCTGGGTGACAGGGTATCAATTGATACTAGAAGGAAACAGCATATTGTTTGTAATGTTTTGGAATGTCGGACTTTCTGGGCCATCAGGTGCGTTGCTATCACTTTCCTTAGATGATAGCAAAAATTGGTGTAAAGAATGCACCAATTTTGGAGATGGCTTGGTCCAGCTGTGAGGGGATTATGGAGGAGGCTGGCTTTTTTAACACCATGTGTGGAAGCCTTGAAGGCTACATACATGTTGTTAAAATTCTTTTAATCATTCTGATGGTCCAGAATTTTTATACATTTGCAATATGTTGTAGCGTCGGTTTGTATTGCTGTTGTGTCCCATATCCTTGCTCACTCTGTGGGCAAAAAAATAGATTTCTTCGGAGAGAAGACAATTTGTGTACCTTGTTATGGTACCAGAAGGAGGTGCCCCTAGTAATGAAAAGGATCGAGGCACCCTATTTACCGGTTGGATCGTGGAGCGAGGCATTTAGGAACCCTCTGATGCCGCTTCCATGCCGGACTGTCCGACTTTCTGGAGCGTTGGATTGTTTCCAGGTATGCACAGCAATCCCTTGTGTTGCATTTATGTGTTGCCCTGTAGATGGAAGTTTGTTGAAGACAATCCAGGAGGTCTTTATCCCCTTGGAAGGCAGAGTGTTCTCTGCTCTTAGAGTCTAGTGTGCGTTTGTCACACTCCTACTGTCCATCACAAGGGAACAGCCTACATGTTATCCAGTAATAAGGATACACATCCTGTTGTATATGCATTTAGTATTCCATGCCATTTTCACTAGCATCTTCTCTGTAGACCAGGAATGGAAGTCAAAAGCCAGATCTCCATTTCTGGGTGACAGGGTATCAATTGATGCTAGAAGGAAACAGCATATTGTTTGTAATGTTTTGGAATGTCGGACTTTCTGGGCCATCAGGTGCGTTGCTATCACTTTCCTTAGATGATAGTAAAAATTGGTGTAAAGAATGCACTAATTTTGGAGATGGCTTGGTCCAGCTGTGAGGGGATTATGGAGGAGGCTGGCTTTTTTAACACCATGTGTGGAAGCCTTGAAGGCTACATACATGTTGTTAAAATTCTTTTAATCATCCTGATGGTCCAGAATTTTTATACATTTACAGTATGTTGTAGTGTCGGTTTGTATTGCTGTTGTGTCCCATTTCCTTGCTCACTCTGTGGGCAAAAAAATAGATTTCTTCGGAGAGAAGACAATTTGTGTACCTTGTTATGGTACCAGAAGGAGGTGCCCCTAGTAATGAAAGGGATCGAGGCACCCTATTTACCGGTTGGATCGTGGAGCGAGGCATTTAGGAACCCTCTGACGCCGCTTCCATGCCGGACTGTCCGACTTTCTGGAGCGTTGGATTGTTTCCAGGTATGCACAGCAATCCCTTGTGTTGCATTTATCTGCCCCTGTAGATGGAAGTTTGTTGAAGACAATCCAGGAGGTCTTTATCCCCTTGGAAGGCAGAGTGTTCTCTGCTCTTAGATTCTAGTGTGCGTTTGTCACACTCCTACTGTCCATCACAAGGGAACAGCCTACATGTTATCCAGTAATAAGGATACACAGCCTGTTGTATATGCATTTAGTATTCCATGCCATTTTCACTAGCATCTTCTCTGTAGACCAGGAATGGAAGTCAAAAGCCAGATCTCCATTTCTGGGTGACAGGGTATCAATTGATGCTAGAAGGAAACAGCATATTGTTTGTAATGTTTTGGAATGTCGGACTTTCTGGGCCATCAGGTGCGTTGCTATCACTTTCCTTAGATGATAGCAAAAATTGGTGTAAAGAATGCACTAATTTTGGAGATGGCTTGGTCCACCTGTGAAGGGATTATGGAGGAGGCTGGCTTTTTTAACACCATGTGTGGAAGCCTTGAAGGCTACATACATGTTGTTAAAATTCTTTTAATCATCCTGATGGTCCAGAATTTTTATACATTTGCTGTATGTTGTAGTGTCGGTTTGTATTGCTGTTGTGTCCCATATCCTTGCTCACTCTGTGGGCAAAAAATAGATTTCTTCGGAGAGAAGACAATTTGTGTACCTTGTTATGGTACCAGAAGGAGGTGCCCCTAGTAATGAAAAGGATCGAGGCACCCTATTTACCGGTTGGATCATGGAGCGAGGCATTTAGGAACCCTCTGACACCGCTTCCATGCCGGACTGTCCGACTTTCTGGAGCGTTGGATTGTTTCCAGGTATGCACAGCAATCCCTTGTGTTGCATTTATCTGCCCCTGTAGATGGAAGTTTGTTGAAGACAATCCAGGAGGTCTTTATCCCCTTGGAAGGCAGAGTTTTGTCTGCTCTTAGAGTCTAGTGTGTGTTTGTCACACTCCTACTGTCCATCACAAGGGAACAGCCTACATGTTATCCAGTAATAAGGATACACAGCCTGTTGTATATGCATTTAGTATTCCATGCCATTTTCACTAGCATCTTCTCTGTAGACCAGGAATGGAAGTCAAAAGCCAGATCTCCATTTCTGGGTGACAGGGTATCAATTGATGCTAGAAGGAAACAGCATATTGTTTGTAATGTTTTGGAATGTCGGACTTTCTGGGCCATCAGGTGCGTTGCTATCACTTTCCTTAGATGATAGCAAAAATTGGTGTAAAGAATGCACCAATTTTGGAGATGGCTTGGTCCAGCTGTGAGGGGATTATGGAGGAGGCTGGCTTTTTTAACATCATGTGTGGAAGCCTTGAAGGCTACATACATGTTGTTAAAATTCTTTTAATCATCCTGATGGTCCAGAATTTTTATACATTTGCTGTATGTTGTAGTGTCCATTTGTATTGCTGTTGTGTCCCATATCCTTGCTCACTCTGTGGGCAAAAAAATAGATTTCTTCGGAGAGAAGACAATTTGTGTACCTTGTTATGGTACCAGAAGGAGGTGCCCCTAGTAATGAAAAGGATCGAGGCACCCTATTTACCGGTTGGATCGTGGAGCGAGGCATTTAGGAACCCTCTGACGCCGCTTCCATGCCGGACTGTCCGACTTTCTGGAGCGCTGGATTGTTTCCAGGTATGCACAGCAATCCCTTGTGTTGCATTTATCTGCCCCTGTAGATGGAAGTTTGTTGAAGACAATCCAGGAGGTCTTTATCCCCTTGGAAGGCAGAGTGTTCTCTGCTCTTAGAGTCTAGTGTGCGTTTGTCACACTCCTACTGTCCATCACAAGGGAACAGCCTACATGTTATCCAGTAATAAGGATACACAGATGGTTGTATATGCATTTAGTATTCCATGCCATTTTCACTAGCATCTTCTCTGTAGACCAGGAATGGAAGTCAAAAGCCAGATCTCCATTTCTGGGTGACAGGGTATCAATTGATGCTAGAAGGAAACAGCATATTGTTTGTAATGTTTTGGAATGTCGGACTTTCTGGGCCATCAGGTGCGTTGCTATCACTTTCCTTAGATGATAGCAAAAATTGGTGTAAAGAATGCACCAATTTTGGAGATGGCTTGGTCCAGCTGTGAGGGGATTATGGAGGAGGCTGGCTTTTTTTAACACCATGTGTGGAAGCCTTGAAGGCTACATACATGTTGTTAAAATTCTTTTAATCATCCTGATGGTCCAGAATTTTTATACATTTGCTGTATGTTGTAGTGTCGGTTTGTATTGCTGTTGTGTCCCATATCCTTGCTCACTCTGTGGGCAAAAAATAGATTTCTTCGGAGAGAAGACAATTTGTGTACCTTGTTATGGTACCAGAAGGAGGTGCCCCTAGTAATGAAAAGGATCGAGGCACCCTATTTACCGGTTGGATCGTGGAGCGAGGCATTTAGGAACCCTCTGATGCCGCTTCCATGCCGGACTGTCCGACTTTCTGGAGCGTTGGATTGTTTCCAGGTATGCACAGCAATCCCTTGTGTTGCATTTATGTGTTCCCCTGTAGATGGAAGTTTGTTGAAGACAATCCAGGAGGTCTTTATCCCCTTGGAAGGCAGAGTGTTCTCTGCTCTTAGAGTCTAGTGTGCGTTTGTCACACTCCTACTGTCCATCACAAGGGAACAGCCTACATGTTATCCAGTAATAAGGATACACATCCTGTTGTATATGCATTTAGTATTCCATGCCATTTTCACTAGCATCTTCTCTGTAGACCAGGAATGGAAGTCAAAAGCCAGATCTCCATTTCTGGGTGACAGGGTATCAATTGATGCTAGAAGGAAACAGCATATTGTTTGTAATGTTTTGGAATGTCGGACTTTCTGGGCCATCAGGTACGTTGCTATCACTTTCCTTAGATGATAGTAAAAATTGGTGTAAAGAATGCACTAATTTTGGAGATGGCTTGGTCCAGCTGTGAGGGGATTATGGAGGAGGCTGGCTTTTTTAACACCATGTGTGGAAGCCTTGAAGGCTACATACATGTTGTTAAAATTCTTTTAATCATCCTGATGGTCCAGAATTTTTATACATTTACTGTATGTTGTAGTGTCGGTTTGTATTGCTGTTGTGTCCCATATCCTTGCTCACTCTGTGGGCAAAAAATAGATTTCTTCGGAGAGAAGACAATTTGTGTACCTTGTTATGGTACCAGAAGGAGGTGCCCCTAGTAATGAAAAGGATCGAGGCACCCTATTTACCGGTTGGATCGTGGAGCGAGGCATTTAGGAACCCTCTGACGCCGCTTCCATGCCGGACTGTCCGACTTTCTGGAGCGTTGGATTGTTTCCAGGTATGCACAGCAATCCCTTGTGTTGCATTTATCTGCCCCTGTAGATGGAAGTTTGTTGAAGACAATCCAGGAGGTCTTTATCCCCTTGGAAGGCAGAGTGTTCTCTGCTCTTAGAGTCTAGTGTGCGTTTGTCACACTCCTACTGTCCATCACAAGGGAACAGCCTACATGTTATCCAGTAATAAGGATACACAGCCTGTTGTATATGCATTTAGTATTCCATGCCATTTTCACTAGCATCTTCTCTGTAGACCAGGAATGGAAGTCAAAAGCCAGATCTCCATTTCTGGGTGACAGGGTATCAATTGATGCTAGAAGGAAACAGCATATTGTTTGTAATGTTTTGGAATGTCGGACTTTCTGGGCCATCAGGTGCGTTGCTATCACTTTCCTTAGATGATAGCAAAAATTGGTGTAAAGAATGCACCAATTTTGGAGATGGCTTGGTCCACCTGTGAGGGGATTATGGAGGAGGCTGGCTTTTTTAACACCATGTGTGGAAGCCTTGAAGGCTACATACATGTTGTTAAAATTCTTTTAATCATCCTGATGGTCCAGAATTTTTATACATTTGCTGTATGTTGTAGTGTCGGTTTGTATTGCTGTTGTGTCCCATATCCTTGCTCACTCTGTGGGCAAAAAAATAGATTTCTTCGGAGAGAAGACAATTTGTGTACCTTGTTATGGTACCAGAAGGAGGTGCCCCTAGTAATGAAAAGGATCGAGGCACCCTATTTACCGGTTGGATCATGGAGCGAGGCATTTAGGAACCCTCTGACACCGCTTCCATGCCGGACTGTCCGACTTTCTGGAGCGTTGGATTGTTTCCAGGTATGCACAGCAATCCCTTGTGTTGCATTTATCTGCCCCTGTAGATGGAAGTTTGTTGAAGACAATCCAGGAGGTCTTTATCCCCTTGGAAGGCAGAGTTTTGTCTGCTCTTAGAGTCTAGTGTGTGTTTGTCACACTCCTACTGTCCATCACAAGGGAACAGCCTACATGTTATCCAGTAATAAGGATACACAGCCTGTTGTATATGCATTTAGTATTCCATGCCATTTTCACTAGCATCTTCTCTGTAGACCAGGAATGGAAGTCAAAAGCCAGATCTCCATTTCTGGGTGACAGGGTATCAATTGATGCTAGAAGGAAACAGCATATTGTTTTTAATGTTTTGGAATGTCGGACTTTCTGGGCCATCAGGTGCGTTGCTATCACTTTCCTTAGATGATAGCAAAAATTGGTGTAAAGAATGCACCAATTTTGGAGATGGCTTGGTCCAGCTGTGAGGGGATTATGGAGGAGGCTGGCTTTTTTAACATCATGTGTGGAAGCCTTGAAGGCTACATACATGTTGTTAAAATTCTTTTAATCATCCTGATGGTCCAGAATTTTTATACATTTGCTGTATGTTGTAGTGTCCATTTGTATTGCTGTTGTGTCCCATATCCTTGCTCACTCTGTGGGCAAAAAAATAGATTTCTTCGGAGAGAAGACAATTTGTGTACCTTGTTATGGTACCAGAAGGAGGTGCCCCTAGTAATGAAAAGGATCGAGGCACCCTATTTACCGGTTGGATCGTGGAGCGAGGCATTTAGGAACCCTCTGACGCCGCTTCCATGCCGGACTGTCCGACTTTCTGGAGCGCTGGATTGTTTCCAGGTATGCACAGCAATCCCTTGTGTTGCATTTATCTGCCCCTGTAGATGGAAGTTTGTTGAAGACAATCCAGGAGGTCTTTATCCCCTTGGAAGGCAGAGTGTTCTCTGCTCTTAGAGTCTAGTGTGCGTTTGTCACACTCCTACTGTCCATCACAAGGGAACAGCCTACATGTTATCCAGTAATAAGGATACACAGCCTGTTGTATATGCATTTAGTATTCCATGCCATTTTCACTAGCATCTTCTCTGTAGACCAGGAATGGAAGTCAAAAGCCAGATCTCCATTTCTGGGTGACAGGGTATCAATTGATGCTAGAAGGAAACAGCATATTGTTTGTAATGTTTTGGAATGTCGGACTTTCTGGGCCATCAGGTGCGTTGCTATCACTTTCCTTAGATGATAGCAAAAATTGGTGTAAAGAATGCACCAATTTTGGAGATGGCTTGGTCCAGCTGTGAGGGGATTATGGAGGAGGCTGGCTTTTTTAACACCATGTGTGGAAGCCTTGAAGGCTACATACATGTTGTTAAAATTCTTTTAATCATCCTGATGGTCCAGAATTTTTATACATTTGCTGTATGTTGTAGTGTCGGTTTGTATTGCTGTTGTGTCCCATATCCTTGCTCACTCTGTGGGCAAAAAATAGATTTCTTCGGAGAGAAGACAATTTGTGTACCTTGTTATGGTACCAGAAGGAGGTGCCCCTAGTAATGAAAAGGATCGAGGCACCCTATTTACCGGTTGGATCGTGGAGCGAGGCATTTAGGAACCCTCTGATGCCGCTTCCATGCCGGACTGTCCGACTTTCTGGAGCGTTGGATTGTTTCCAGGTATGCACAGCAATCCCTTGTGTTGCATTTATCTGCCCCTGTAGATGGAAGTTTGTTGAAGACAATCCAGGAGGTCTTTATCCCCTTGGAAGGCAGAGTGTTCTCTGCTCTTAGAGTCTAGTGTGCGTTTGTCACACTCCTACTGTCCATCACAAGGGAACAGCCTACATGTTATCCAGTAATAAGGATACACATCCTGTTGTATATGCATTTAGTATTCCATGCCATTTTCACTAGCATCTTCTCTGTAGACCAGGAATGGAAGTCAAAAGCCAGATCTCCATTTCTGGGTGACAGGGTATCAATTGATGCTAGAAGGAAACAGCATATTGTTTGTAATGTTTTGGAATGTCGGACTTTCTGGGCCATCAGGTGCGTTGCTATCACTTTCCTTAGATGATAGCAAAAATTGGTGTAAAGAATGCACCAATTTTGGAGATGGCTTGGTCCAGCTGTGAGGGGATTATGGAGGAGGCTGGCTTTTTTAACACCATGTGTGGAAGCCTTGAAGGCTACATACATGTTGTTAAAATTCTTTTAATCATCCTGATGGTCCAGAATTTTTATACATTTGCTGTATGTTGTAGTGTCGGTTTGTATTGCTGTTGTGTCCCATATCCTTGCTCACTCTGTGGGCAAAAAAATAGATTTCTTCGGAGAGAAGACAATTTGTGTACCTTGTTATGGTACCAGAAGGAGGTGCCCCTAGTAATGAAAAGGATCGAGGCACCCTATTTACCGGTTGGATCGTGGAGCGAGGCATTTAGGAACCCTCTGACGCCGCTTCCATGCCGGACTGTCCGACTTTCTGGAGCGTTGGATTGTTTCCAGGTATGCACAGCAATCCCTTGTGTTGCATTTATCTGCCCCTGTAGATGGAAGTTTGTTGAAGACAATCCAGGAGGTCTTTATCCCCTTGGAAGGCAGAGTGTTCTCTGCTCTTAGAGTCTAGTGTGCGTTTGTCACACTCCTACTGTCCATCACAAGGGAACAGCCTACATGTTATCCAGTAATAAGGATACACAGCCTGTTGTATATGCATTTAGTATTCCATGCCATTTTCACTAGCATCTTCTCTGTAGACCAGGAATGGAAGTCAAAAGCCAGATCTCCATTTCTGGGTGACAGGGTATCAATTGATGCTAGAAGGAAACAGCATATTGTTTGTAATGTTTTGGAATGTCGGACTTTCTGGGCCATCAGGTGCGTTGCTATCACTTTCCTTAGATGATAGCAAAAATTGGTGTAAAGAATGCACTAATTTTGGAGATGGCTTGGTCCACCTGTGAAGGGATTATGGAGGAGGCTGGCTTTTTTAACACCATGTGTGGAAGCCTTGAAGGCTACATACATGTTGTTAAAATTCTTTTAATCATCCTGATGGTCCAGAATTTTTATACATTTGCTGTATGTTGTAGTGTCGGTTTGTATTGCTGTTGTGTCCCATATCCTTGCTCACTCTGTGGGCAAAAAATAGATTTCTTCGGAGAGAAGACAATTTGTGTACCTTGTTATGGTACCAGAAGGAGGTGCCCCTAGTAATGAAAAGGATCGAGGCACCCTATTTACCGGTTGGATCATGGAGCGAGGCATTTAGGAACCCTCTGACACCGCTTCCATGCCGGACTGTCCGACTTTCTGGAGCGTTGGATTGTTTCCAGGTATGCACAGCAATCCCTTGTGTTGCATTTATCTGCCCCTGTAGATGGAAGTTTGTTGAAGACAATCCAGGAGGTCTTTATCCCCTTGGAAGGCAGAGTTTTGTCTGCTCTTAGAGTCTAGTGTGTGTTTGTCACACTCCTACTGTCCATCACAAGGGAACAGCCTACATGTTATCCAGTAATAAGGATACACAGCCTGTTGTATATGCATTTAGTATTCCATGCCATTTTCACTAGCATCTTCTCTGTAGACCAGGAATGGAAGTCAAAAGCCAGATCTCCATTTCTGGGTGACAGGGTATCAATTGATGCTAGAAGGAAACAGCATATTGTTTTTAATGTTTTGGAATGTCGGACTTTCTGGGCCATCAGGTGCGTTGCTATCACTTTCCTTAGATGATAGCAAAAATTGGTGTAAAGAATGCACCAATTTTGGAGATGGCTTGGTCCAGCTGTGAGGGGATTATGGAGGAGGCTGGCTTTTTTAACATCATGTGTGGAAGCCTTGAAGGCTACATACATGTTGTTAAAATTCTTTTAATCATCCTGATGGTCCAGAATTTTTATACATTTGCTGTATGTTGTAGTGTCCATTTGTATTGCTGTTGTGTCCCATATCCTTGCTCACTCTGTGGGCAAAAAAATAGATTTCTTCGGAGAGAAGACAATTTGTGTACCTTGTTATGGTACCAGAAGGAGGTGCCCCTAGTAATGAAAAGGATCGAGGCACCCTATTTACCGGTTGGATCGTGGAGCAAGGCATTTAGGAACCCTCTGACGCCGCTTCCATGCCGGACTGTCCGACTTTCTGGAGCGTTGGATTGTTTCCAGGTATGCACAGCAATCCCTTGTGTTGCATTTATCTGTTCCCCTGTAGATGGAAGTTTGTTGAAGACAATCCAGGAGGTCTTTATCCCCTTGGAAGGCAGAGTGTTCTCTGCTCTTAGAGTCTAGTGTGCGTTTGTCACACTCCTACTGTCCATCACAAGGGAACAGCCTACATGTTATCCAGTAATAAGGATACACAGCCTGTTGTATATGCATTTAGTATTCCATGCCATTTTCACTAGCATCTTCTCTGTAGACCAGGAATGGAAGTCAAAAGCCAGATCTCCATTTCTGGGTGACAGGGTATCAATTGATGCTAGAAGGAAACAGCATATTGTTTGTAATGTTTTGGAATGTCGGACTTTCTGGGCCATCAGGTGCGTTGCTATCACTTTCCTTAGATGATAGCAAAAATTGGTGTAAAGAATGCACCAATTTTGGAGATGGCTTGGTCCAGCTGTGAGGGGATTATGGAGGAGGCTGGCTTTTTTAACACCATGTGTGGAAGCCTTGAAGGCTACATACATGTTGTTAAAATTCTTTTAATCATCCTGATGGTCCAGAATTTTTATACATTTGCTGTATGTTGTAGTGTCGGTTTGTATTGCTGTTGTGTCCCATATCCTTGCTCACTCTGTGGGCAAAAAATAGATTTCTTCGGAGAGAAGACAATTTGTGTACCTTGTTATGGTACCAGAAGGAGGTGCCCCTAGTAATGAAAAGGATCGAGGCACCCTATTTACCGGTTGGATCGTGGAGCGAGGCATTTAGGAACCCTCTGATGCCGCTTCCATGCCGGACTGTCCGACTTTCTGGAGCGTTGGATTGTTTCCAGGTATGCACAGCAATCCCTTGTGTTGCATTTATCTGTCCCCTGTAGATGGAAGTTTGTTGAAGACAATCCAGGAGGTCTTTATCCCCTTGGAAGGCAGAGTGTTCTCTGCTCTTAGAGTCTAGTGTGCGTTTGTCACACTCCTACTGTCCATCACAAGGGAACAGCCTACATGTTATCCAGTAATAAGGATACACATCCTGTTGTATATGCATTTAGTATTCCATGCCATTTTCACTAGCATCTTCTCTGTAGACCAGGAATGGAAGTCAAAAGCCAGATCTCCATTTCTGGGTGACAGGGTATCAATTGATGCTAGAAGGAAACAGCATATTGTTTGTAATGTTTTGGAATGTCGGACTTTCTGGGCCATCAGGTGCGTTGCTATCACTTTCCTTAGATGATAGCAAAAATTGGTGTAAAGAATGCACCAATTTTGGAGATGGCTTGGTCCAGCTGTGAGGGGATTATGGAGGAGGCTGGCTTTTTTAACACCATGTGTGGAAGCCTTGAAGGCTACATACATGTTGTTAAAATTCTTTTAATCATCCTGATGGTCCAGAATTTTTATACATTTGCTGTATGTTGTAGTGTCGGTTTGTATTGCTGTTGTGTCCCATATCCTTGCTCACTCTGTGGGCAAAAAATAGATTTCTTCGGAGAGAAGACAATTTGTGTACCTTGTTATGGTACCAGAAGGAGGTGCCCCTAGTAATGAAAAGGATCGAGGCACCCTATTTACCGGTTGGATCGTGGAGCGAGGCATTTAGGAACCCTCTGACGCCGCTTCCATGCCGGACTGTCCGACTTTCTGGAGCGTTGGATTGTTTCCAGGTATGCACAGCAATCCCTTGTGTTGCATTTATCTGCCCCTGTAGATGGAAGTTTGTTGAAGACAATCCAGGAGGTCTTTATCCCCTTGGAAGGCAGAGTGTTCTCTGCTCTTAGAGTCTAGTGTGCGTTTGTCACACTCCTACTGTCCATCACAAGGGAACAGCCTACATGTTATCCAGTAATAAGGATACACAGCCTGTTGTATATGCATTTAGTATTCCATGCCATTTTCACTAGCATCTTCTCTGTAGACCAGGAATGGAAGTCAAAAGCCAGATCTCCATTTCTGGGTGACAGGGTATCAATTGATGCTAGAAGGAAACAGCATATTGTTTGTAATGTTTTGGAATGTCGGACTTTCTGGGCCATCAGGTGCGTTGCTATCACTTTCCTTAGATGATAGCAAAAATTGGTGTAAAGAATGCACCAATTTTGGAGATGGCTTGGTCCAGCTGTGAGGGGATTATGGAGGAGGCTGGCTTTTTTAACACCATGTGTGGAAGCCTTGAAGGCTACATACATGT
The DNA here is from genome assembly GCA_947044405.1 of Leptodactylus fallax. Lineage (NCBI taxonomy): Eukaryota > Metazoa > Chordata > Amphibia > Anura > Leptodactylidae > Leptodactylus > Leptodactylus fallax. The sequence continues at coordinate 403,631 of CAMRHE010000810.1, forward strand.
TGTTAAAATTCTTTTAATCATCCTGATGGTCCAGAATTTTTATACATTTGCTGTATGTTGTAGTGTCGGTTTGTATTGCTGTTGTGTCCCATATCCTTGCTCACTCTGTGGGCAAAAAAATAGATTTCTTCGGAGAGAAGACAATTTGTGTACCTTGTTATGGTACCAGAAGGAGGTGCCCCTAGTAATGAAAAGGATCGAGGCACCCTATTTACCGGTTGGATCGTGGAGCGAGGCATTTAGGAACCCTCTGACGCCGCTTCCATGCCGGACTGTCCGACTTTCTGGAGCGTTGGATTGTTTCCAGGTATGCACAGCAATCCCTTGTGTTGCATTTATCTGCCCCTGTAGATGGAAGTTTGTTGAAGACAATCCAGGAGGTCTTTATCCCCTTGGAAGGCAGAGTGTTCTCTGCTCTTAGAGTCTAGTGTGCGTTTGTCACACTCCTACTGTCCATCACAAGGGAACAGCCTACATGTTATCCAGTAATAAGGATACACAGCCTGTTGTATATGCATTTAGTATTCCATGCCATTTTCACTAGCATCTTCTCTGTAGACCAGGAATGGAAGTCAAAAGCCAGATCTCCATTTCTGGGTGACAGGGTATCAATTGATGCTAGAAGGAAACAGCATATTGTTTGTAATGTTTTGGAATGTCGGACTTTCTGGGCCATCAGGTGCGTTGCTATCACTTTCCTTAGATGATAGCAAAAATTGGTGTAAAGAATGCACCAATTTTGGAGATGGCTTGGTCCAGCTGTGAGGGGATTATGGAGGAGGCTGGCTTTTTTAACACCATGTGTGGAAGCCTTGAAGGCTACATACATGTTGTTAAAATTCTTTTAATCATCCTGATGGTCCAGAATTTTTATACATTTGCTGTATGTTGTAGTGTCCATTTGTATTGCTGTTGTGTCCCATATCCTTGCTCACTCTGTGGGCAAAAAATAGATTTCTTCGGAGAGAAGACAATTTGTGTACCTTGTTATGGTACCAGAAGGAGGTGCCCCTAGTAATGAAAAGGATCGAGGCACCCTATTTACCGGTTGGATCGTGGAGCGAGGCATTTAGGAACCCTCTGACGCCGCTTCCATGCCGGACTGTCCGACTTTCTGGAGCGTTGGATTGTTTCCAGGTAGGCACAGCAATCCCTTGTGTTGCATTTATCTGTCCCCTGTAGATGGAAGTTTGTTGAAGACAATCCAGGAGGTCTTTATCCCCTTGGAAGGCAGAGTGTTCTCTGCTCTTAGAGTCTAGTGTGCGTTTGTCACACTCCTACTGTCCATCACAAGGGAACAGCCTACATGTTATCCAGTAATAAGGATACACAGCCTGTTGTATATGCATTTAGTATTCCATGCCATTTTCACTAGCATCTTCTCTGTAGACCAGGAATGGAAGTCAAAAGCCAGATCTCCATTTCTGGGTGACAGGGTATCAATTGATGCTAGAAGGAAACAGCATATTGTTTGTAATGTTTTGGAATGTCGGACTTTCTGGGCCATCAGGTGCGTTGCTATCACTTTCCTTAGATGATAGCAAAAATTGGTGTAAAGAATGCACTAATTTTGGAGATGGCTTGGTCCAGCTGTGAGGGGATTATGGAGGAGGCTGGCTTTTTTAACACCATGTGTGGAAGCCTTGAAGGCTACATACATGTTGTTAAAATTCTTTTAATCATCCTGATGGTCCAGAATTTTTATACATTTGCTGTATGTTGTAGTGTCGGTTTGTATTGCTGTTGTGTCCCATATCCTTGCTCACTCTGTGGGCAAAAAATAGATTTCTTCGGAGAGAAGACAATTTGTGTACCTTGTTATGGTACCAGAAGGAGGTGCCCCTAGTAATGAAAAGGATCGAGGCACCCTATTTACCGGTTGGATCGTGGAGCGAGGCATTTAGGAACCCTCTGACACCGCTTCCATGCCGGACTGTCCGACTTTCTGGAGCGTTGGATTGTTTCCAGGTATGCACAGCAATCCCTTGTGTTGCATTTATCTGCCCCTGTAGATGGAAGTTTGTTGAAGACAATCCAGGAGGTCTTTATCCCCTTGGAAGGCAGAGTGTTCTCTGCTCTTAGAGTCTAGTGTGTGTTTGTCACACTCCTACTGTCCATCACAAGGGAACAGCCTACATGTTATCCAGTAATAAGGATACACAGCTGGTTGTATATGCATTTAGTATTCCATGCCATTTTCACTAGCATCTTCTCTGTAGACCAGGAATGGAAGTCAAAAGCCAGATCTCCATTTCTGGGTGACAGGGTATCAATTGATGCTAGAAGGAAACAGCATATTGTTTGTAATGTTTTGGAATGTCGGACTTTCTGGGCCATCAGGTGCGTTGCTATCACTTTCCTTAGATGATAGCAAAAATTGGTGTAAAGAATGCACCAATTTTGGAGATGGCTTGGTCCAGCTGTGAGGGGATTATGGAGGAGGCTGGCTTTTTTAACACCATGTGTGGAAGCCTTGAAGGCTACATACATGTTGTTAAAATTCTTTTAATCATCCTGATGGTCCAGAATTTTTATACATTTGCTGTATGTTGTAGTGTCGGTTTGTATTGCTGTTGTGTCCCATATCCTTGCTCACTCTGTGGGCAAAAAATAGATTTCTTCGGAGAGAAGACAATTTGTGTACCTTGTTATGGTACCAGAAGGAGGTGCCCCTAGTAATGAAAAGGATCGAGGCACCCTATTTACCGGTTGGATCGTGGAGCGAGGCATTTAGGAACCCTCTGACGCCGCTTCCATGCCGGACTGTCCGACTTTCTGGAGCGTTGGATTGTTTCCAGGTATGCACAGCAATCCCTTGTGTTGCATTTATCTGCCCCTGTAGATGGAAGTTTGTTGAAGACAATCCAGGAGGTCTTTATCCCCTTGGAAGGCAGAGTGTTCTCTGCTCTTAGAGTCTAGTGTGCGTTTGTCACACTCCTACTGTCCATCACAAGGGAACAGCCTACATGTTATCCAGTAATAAGGATACACAGCCTGTTGTATATGCATTTAGTATTCCATGCCATTTTCACTAGCATCTTCTCTGTAGACCAGGAATGGAAGTCAAAAGCCAGATCTCCATTTCTGGGTGACAGGGTATCAATTGATGCTAGAAGGAAACAGCATATTGTTTGTAATGTTTTGGAATGTCGGACTTTCTGGGCCATCAGGTGCGTTGCTATCACTTTCCTTAGATGATAGCAAAAATTGGTGTAAAGAATGCACCAATTTTGGAGATGGCTTGGTCCAGCTGTGAGGGGATTATGGAGGAGGCTGGCTTTTTTAACACCATGTGTGGAAGCCTTGAAGGCTACATACATGTTGTTAAAATTCTTTTAATCATCCTGATGGTCCAGAATTTTTATACATTTGCTGTATGTTGTAGTGTCGGTTTGTATTGCTGTTGTGTCCCATATCCTTGCTCACTCTGTGGGCAAAAAATAGATTTCTTCGGAGAGAAGACAATATGTGTACCTTGTTATGGTACCAGAAGGAGGTGCCCCTAGTAATGAAAAGGATCGAGGCACCCTATTTACCGGTTGGATCGTGGAGCGAGGCATTTAGGAACCCTCTGACGCCGCTTCCATGCCGGACTGTCCGACTTTCTGGAGCGTTGGATTGTTTCCAGGTATGCACAGCAATCCCTTGTGTTGCATTTATCTGCCCCTGTAGATGGAAGTTTGTTGAAGACAATCCAGGAGGTCTTTATCCCCTTGGAAGGCAGAGTGTTCTCTGCTCTTAGAGTCTAGTGTGCGTTTGTCACACTCCTACTGTCCATCACAAGGGAACAGCCTACATGTTATCCAGTAATAAGGATACACAGCCTGTTGTATATGCATTTAGTATTCCATGCCATTTTCACTAGCATCTTCTCTGTAGACCAGGAATGGAAGTCAAAAGCCAGATCTCCATTTCTGGGTGACAGGGTATCAATTGATGCTAGAAGGAAACAGCATATTGTTTGTAATGTTTTGGAATGTCGGACTTTCTGGGCCATCAGGTGCGTTGCTATCACTTTCCTTAGATGATAGCAAAAATTGGTGTAAAGAATGCACCAATTTTGGAGATGGCTTGGTCCAGCTGTGAGGGGATTATGGAGGAGGCTGGCTTTTTTTAACACCATGTGTGGAAGCCTTGAAGGCTACATACATGTTGTTAAAATTCTTTTAATCATCCTGATGGTCCAGAATTTTTATACATTTGCTGTATGTTGTAGTGTCGGTTTGTATTGCTGTTGTGTCCCATATCCTTGCTCACTCTGTGGGCAAAAAAATAGATTTCTTCGGAGAGAAGACAATTTGTGTACCTTGTTATGGTACCAGAAGGAGGTGCCCCTAGTAATGAAAAGGATCGAGGCACCCTATTTACCGGTTGGATCGTGGAGCGAGGCATTTAGGAACCCTCTGACGCCGCTTCCATGCCGGACTGTCCGACTTTCTGGAGCGTTGGATTGTTTCCAGGTATGCACAGCAATCCCTTGTGTTGCATTTATCTGCCCCTGTAGATGGAAGTTTGTTGAAGACAATCCAGGAGGTCTTTATCCCCTTGGAAGGCAGAGTGTTCTCTGCTCTTAGAGTCTAGTGTGCGTTTGTCACACTCCTACTGTCCATCACAAGGGAACAGCCTACATGTTATCCAGTAATAAGGATACACAGCCTGTTGTATATGCATTTAGTATTCCATGCCATTTTCACTAGCATCTTCTCTGTAGACCAGGAATGGAAGTCAAAAGCCAGATCTCCATTTCTGGGTGACAGGGTATCAATTGATGCTAGAAGGAAACAGCATATTGTTTGTAATGTTTTGGAATGTCGGACTTTCTGGGCCATCAGGTGCGTTGCTATCACTTTCCTTAGATGATAGCAAAAATTGGTGTAAAGAATGCACCAATTTTGGAGATGGCTTGGTCCAGCTGTGAGGGGATTATGGAGGAGGCTGGCTTTTTTAACACCATGTGTGGAAGCCTTGAAGGCTACATACATGTTGTTAAAATTCTTTTAATCATCCTGATGGTCCAGAATTTTTATACATTTGCTGTATGTTGTAGTGTCGGTTTGTATTGCTGTTGTGTCCCATATCCTTGCTCACTCTGTGGGCAAAAAATAGATTTCTTCGGAGAGAAGACAATTTGTGTACCTTGTTATGGTACCAGAAGGAGGTGCCCCTAGTAATGAAAAGGATCGAGGCACCCTATTTACCGGTTGGATCGTGGAGCGAGGCATTTAGGAACCCTCTGACGCCGCTTCCATGCCGGACTGTCCGACTTTCTGGAGCGTTGGATTGTTTCCAGGTATGCACAGCAATCCCTTGTGTTGCATTTATCTGCCCCTGTAGATGGAAGTTTGTTGAAGACAATCCAGGAGGTCTTTATCCCCTTGGAAGGCAGAGTGTTCTCTGCTCTTAGAGTCTAGTGTGCGTTTGTCACACTCCTACTGTCCATCACAAGGGAACAGCCTACATGTTATCCAGTAATAAGGATACACAGCTTGTTGTATATGCATTTAGTATTCCATGCCATTTTCACTAGCATCTTCTCTGTAGACCAGGAATGGAAGTCAAAAGCCAGATCTCCATTTCTGGGTGACAGGGTATCAATTGATGCTAGAAGGAAACAGCATATTGTTTGTAATGTTTTGGAATGTCGGACTTTCTGGGCCATCAGGTGCGTTGCTATCACTTTCCTTAGATGATAGCAAAAATTGGTGTAAAGAATGCACCAATTTTGGAGATGGCTTGGTCCAGCTGTGAGGGGATTATGGAGGAGGCTGGCTTTTTTAACACCATGTGTGGAAGCCTTGAAGGCTACATACATGTTGTTAAAATTCTTTTAATCATCCTGATGGTCCAGAATTTTTATACATTTGCTGTATGTTGTAGTGTCGGTTTGTATTGCTGTTGTGTCCCATATCCTTGCTCACTCTGTGGGCAAAAAATAGATTTCTTCGGAGAGAAGACAATTTGTGTACCTTGTTATGGTACCAGAAGGAGGTGCCCCTAGTAATGAAAAGGATCGAGGCACCCTATTTACCGGTTGGATCGTGGAGCGAGGCATTTAGGAACCCTCTGACGCCGCTTCCATGCCGGACTGTCCGACTTTCTGGAGCGTTGGATTGTTTCCAGGTATGCACAGCAATCCCTTGTGTTGCATTTATCTGCCCCTGTAGATGGAAGTTTGTTGAAGACAATCCAGGAGGTCTTTATCCCCTTGGAAGGTGAGTGTTCTCTGCTCTTAGAGTCTAGTGTGCGTTTGTCACACTCCTACTGTCCATCACAAGGGAACAGCCTACATGTTATCCAGTAATAAGGATACACAGCCTGTTGTATATGCATTTAGTATTCCATGCCATTTTCACTAGCATCTTCTCTGTAGACCAGGAATGGAAGTCAAAAGCCAGATCTCCATTTCTGGGTGACAGGGTATCAATTGATGCTAGAAGGAAACAGCATATTGTTTGTAATGTTTTGGAATGTCGGACTTTCTGGGCCATCAGGTGCGTTGCTATCACTTTCCTTAGATGATAGCAAAAATTGGTGTAAAGAATGCACCAATTTTGGAGATGGCTTGGTCCAGCTGTGAGGGGATTATGGAGGAGGCTGGCTTTTTTAACACCATGTGTGGAAGCCTTGAAGGCTACATACATGTTGTTAAAATTCTTTTAATCATCCTGATGGTCCAGAATTTTTATACATTTGCTGTATGTTGTAGTGTCGGTTTGTATTGCTGTTGTGTCCCATATCCTTGCTCACTCTGTGGGCAAAAAAATAGATTTCTTCGGAGAGAAGACAATTTGTGTACCTTGTTATGGTACCAGAAGGAGGTGCCCCTAGTAATGAAAAGGATCGAGGCACCCTATTTACCGGTTGGATCGTGGAGCGAGGCATTTAGGAACCCTCTGACGCCGCTTCCATGCCGGACTGTCCGACTTTCTGGAGCGTTGGATTGTTTCCAGGTATGCACAGCAATCCCTTGTGTTGCATTTATCTGCCCCTGTAGATGGAAGTTTGTTGAAGACAATCCAGGAGGTCTTTATCCCCTTGGAAGGCAGAGTGTTCTCTGCTCTTAGAGTCTAGTGTGCGTTTGTCACACTCCTACTGTCCATCACAAGGGAACAGCCTACATGTTATCCAGTAATAAGGATACACAGCCTGTTGTATATGCATTTAGTATTCCATGCCATTTTCACTAGCATCTTCTCTGTAGACCAGGAATGGAAGTCAAAAGCCAGATCTCCATTTCTGGGTGACAGGGTATCAATTGATGCTAGAAGGAAACAGCATATTGTTTGTAATGTTTTGGAATGTCGGACTTTCTGGGCCATCAGGTGCGTTGCTATCACTTTCCTTAGATGATAGCAAAAATTGGTGTAAAGAATGCACCAATTTTGGAGATGGCTTGGTCCAGCTGTGAGGGGATTATGGAGGAGGCTGGCTTTTTTAACACCATGTGTGGAAGCCTTGAAGGCTACATACATGTTGTTAAAATTCTTTTAATCATCCTGATGGTCCAGAATTTTTATACATTTGCTGTATGTTGTAGTGTCGGTTTGTATTGCTGTTGTGTCCCATATCCTTGCTCACTCTGTGGGCAAAAAATAGATTTCTTCGGAGAGAAGACAATTTGTGTACCTTGTTATGGTACCAGAAGGAGGTGCCCCTAGTAATGAAAAGGATCGAGGCACCCTATTTACCGGTTGGATCGTGGAGCGAGGCATTTAGGAACCCTCTGACGCCGCTTCCATGCCGGACTGTCCGACTTTCTGGAGCGTTGGATTGTTTCCAGGTATGCACAGCAATCCCTTGTGTTGCATTTATCTGCCCCTGTAGATGGAAGTTTGTTGAAGACAATCCAGGAGGTCTTTATCCCCTTGGAAGGCAGAGTGTTCTCTGCTCTTAGAGTCTAGTGTGCGTTTGTCACACTCCTACTGTCCATCACAAGGGAACAGCCTACATGTTATCCAGTAATAAGGATACACAGCCTGTTGTATATGCATTTAGTATTCCATGCCATTTTCACTAGCATCTTCTCTGTAGACCAGGAATGGAAGTCAAAAGCCAGATCTCCATTTCTGGGTGACAGGGTATCAATTGATGCTAGAAGGAAACAGCATATTGTTTGTAATGTTTTGGAATGTCGGACTTTCTGGGCCATCAGGTGCGTTGCTATCACTTTCCTTAGATGATAGCAAAAATTGGTGTAAAGAATGCACCAATTTTGGAGATGGCTTGGTCCAGCTGTGAGGGGATTATGGAGGAGGCTGGCTTTTTTAACACCATGTGTGGAAGCCTTGAAGGCTACATACATGTTGTTAAAATTCTTTTAATCATCCTGATGGTCCAGAATTTTTATACATTTGCTGTATGTTGTAGTGTCGGTTTGTATTGCTGTTGTGTCCCATATCCTTGCTCACTCTGTGGGCAAAAAATAGATTTCTTCGGAGAGAAGACAATATGTGTACCTTGTTATGGTACCAGAAGGAGGTGCCCCTAGTAATGAAAAGGATCGAGGCACCCTATTTACCGGTTGGATCGTGGAGCGAGGCATTTAGGAACCCTCTGACGCCGCTTCCATGCCGGACTGTCCGACTTTCTGGAGCGTTGGATTGTTTCCAGGTATGCACAGCAATCCCTTGTGTTGCATTTATCTGCCCCTGTAGATGGAAGTTTGTTGAAGACAATCCAGGAGGTCTTTATCCCCTTGGAAGGCAGAGTGTTCTCTGCTCTTAGAGTCTAGTGTGCGTTTGTCACACTCCTACTGTCCATCACAAGGGAACAGCCTACATGTTATCCAGTAATAAGGATACACAGCCTGTTGTATATGCATTTAGTATTCCATGCCATTTTCACTAGCATCTTCTCTGTAGACCAGGAATGGAAGTCAAAAGCCAGATCTCCATTTCTGGGTGACAGGGTATCAATTGATGCTAGAAGGAAACAGCATATTGTTTGTAATGTTTTGGAATGTCGGACTTTCTGGGCCATCAGGTGCGTTGCTATCACTTTCCTTAGATGATAGCAAAAATTGGTGTAAAGAATGCACCAATTTTGGAGATGGCTTGGTCCAGCTGTGAGGGGATTATGGAGGAGGCTGGCTTTTTTAACACCATGTGTGGAAGCCTTGAAGGCTACATACATGTTGTTAAAATTCTTTTAATCATCCTGATGGTCCAGAATTTTTATACATTTGCTGTATGTTGTAGTGTCGGTTTGTATTGCTGTTGTGTCCCATATCCTTGCTCACTCTGTGGGCAAAAAAATAGATTTCTTCGGAGAGAAGACAATTTGTGTACCTTGTTATGGTACCAGAAGGAGGTGCCCCTAGTAATGAAAAGGATCGAGGCACCCTATTTACCGGTTGGATCGTGGAGCGAGGCATTTAGGAACCCTCTGACGCCGCTTCCATGCCGGACTGTCCGACTTTCTGGAGCGTTGGATTGTTTCCAGGTATGCACAGCAATCCCTTGTGTTGCATTTATCTGCCCCTGTAGATGGAAGTTTGTTGAAGACAATCCAGGAGGTCTTTATCCCCTTGGAAGGTGAGTGTTCTCTGCTCTTAGAGTCTAGTGTGCGTTTGTCACACTCCTACTGTCCATCACAAGGGAACAGCCTACATGTTATCCAGTAATAAGGATACACAGCTTGTTGTATATGCATTTAGTATTCCATGCCATTTTCACTAGCATCTTCTCTGTAGACCAGGAATGGAAGTCAAAAGCCAGATCTCCATTTCTGGGTGACAGGGTATCAATTGATGCTAGAAGGAAACAGCATATTGTTTGTAATGTTTTGGAATGTCGGACTTTCTGGGCCATCAGGTGCGTTGCTATCACTTTCCTTAGATGATAGCAAAAATTGGTGTAAAGAATGCACCAATTTTGGAGATGGCTTGGTCCAGCTGTGAGGGGATTATGGAGGAGGCTGGCTTTTTTAACACCATGTGTGGAAGCCTTGAAGGCTACATACATGTTGTTAAAATTCTTTTAATCATCCTGATGGTCCAGAATTTTTATACATTTGCTGTATGTTGTAGTGTCGGTTTGTATTGCTGTTGTGTCCCATATCCTTGCTCACTCTGTGGGCAAAAAATATATTTCTTCGGAGAGAAGACAATTTGTGTACCTTGTTATGGTACCAGAAGGAGGTGCCCCTAGTAATGAAAAGGATCGAGGCACCCTATTTACCGGTTGGATCATGGAGCGAGGCATTTAGGAACCCTCTGACGCCGCTTCCATGCCGGACTGTCCGACTTTCTGGAGCGTTGGATTGTTTCCAGGTATGCACAGCAATCCCTTGTGTTGCATTTATCTGCCCCTGTAGATGGAAGTTTGTTGAAGACAATCCAGGAGGTCTTTATCCCCTTGGAAGGCAGAGTTTTGTCTGCTCTTAGAGTCTAGTGTGTGTTTGTCACACTCCTACTGTCCATCACAAGGGAACAGCCTACATGTTATCCAGTAATAAGGATACACATCCTGTTGTATATGCATTTAGTATTCCATGCCATTTTCACTAGCATCTTCTCTGTAGACCAGGAATGGAAGTCAAAAGCCAGATCTCCATTTCTGGGTGACAGGGTATCAATTGATGCTAGAAGGAAACAGCATATTGTTTGTAATGTTTTGGAATGTCGGACTTTCTGGGCCATCAGGTGCGTTGCTATCACTTTCCTTAGATGATAGCAAAAATTGGTGTAAAGAATGCACCAATTTTGGAGATGGCTTGGTCCAGCTGTGAGGGGATTATGGAGGAGGCTGGCTTTTTTAACACCATGTGTGGAAGCCTTGAAGGCTACATACATGTTGTTAAAATTCTTTTAATCATCCTGATGGTCCAGAATTTTTATACATTTGCTGTATGTTGTAGTGTCCATTTGTATTGCTGTTGTGTCCCATATCCTTGCTCACTCTGTGGGCAAAAAAATAGATTTCTTCGGAGAGAAGACAATTTGTGTACCTTGTTATGGTACCAGAAGGAGGTGCCCCTAGTAATGAAAAGGATCGAGGCACCCTATTTACCGGTTGGATCGTGGAGCGAGGCATTTAGGAACCCTCTGACGCCGCTTCCATGCCGGACTGTCCGACTTTCTGGAGCGTTGGATTGTTTCCAGGTAGGCACAGCAATCCCTTGTGTTGCATTTATGTGTTCCCCTGTAGATGGAAGTTTGTTGAAGACAATCCAGGAGGTCTTTATCCCCTTGGAAGGCAGAGTGTTCTCTGCTCTTAGAGTCTAGTGTGCGTTTGTCACACTCCTACTGTCCATCACAAGGGAACAGCCTACATGTTATCCAGTAATAAGGATACACAGCCTGTTGTATATGCATTTAGTATTCCATGCCATTTTCACTAGCATCTTCTCTGTAGACCAGGAATGGAAGTCAAAAGCCAGATCTCCATTTCTGGGTGACAGGGTATCAATTGATGCTAGAAGGAAACAGCATATTGTTTGTAATGTTTTGGAATGTCGGACTTTCTGGGCCATCAGGTGCGTTGCTATCACTTTCCTTAGATGATAGCAAAAATTGGTGTAAAGAATGCACTAATTTTGGAGATGGCTTGGTCCAGCTGTGAGGGGATTATGGAGGAGGCTGGCTTTTTTAACACCATGTGTGGAAGCCTTGAAGGCTACATACATGTTGTTAAAATTCTTTTAATCATCCTGATGGTCCAGAATTTTTATACATTTGCTGTATGTTGTAGTGTCGGTTTGTATTGCTGTTGTGTCCCATATCCTTGCTCACTCTGTGGGCAAAAAATATATTTCTTCGGAGAGAAGACAATTTGTGTACCTTGTTATGGTACCAGAAGGAGGTGCCCCTAGTAATGAAAAGGATCGAGGCACCCTATTTACCGGTTGGATCATGGAGCGAGGCATTTAGGAACCCTCTGACACCGCTTCCATGCCGGACTGTCCGACTTTCTGGAGCGTTGGATTGTTTCCAGGTATGCACAGCAATCCCTTGTGTTGCATTTATCTGCCCCTGTAGATGGAAGTTTGTTGAAGACAATCCAGGAGGTCTTTATCCCCTTGGAAGGCAGAGTTTTGTCTGCTCTTAGAGTCTAGTGTGTGTTTGTCACACTCCTACTGTCCATCACAAGGGAACAGCCTACATGTTATCCAGTAATAAGGATACACATCCTGTTGTATATGCATTTAGTATTCCATGCCATTTTCACTAGCATCTTCTCTGTAGACCAGGAATGGAAGTCAAAAGCCAGATCTCCATTTCTGGGTGACAGGGTATCAATTGATGCTAGAAGGAAACAGCATATTGTTTGTAATGTTTTGGAATGTCGGACTTTCTGGGCCATCAGGTGCGTTGCTATCACTTTCCTTAGATGATAGCAAAAATTGGTGTAAAGAATGCACCAATTTTGGAGATGGCTTGGTCCAGCTGTGAGGGGATTATGGAGGAGGCTGGCTTTTTTAACATCATGTGTGGAAGCCTTGAAGGCTACATACATGTTGTTAAAATTCTTTTAATCATCCTGATGGTCCAGAATTTTTATACATTTGCTGTATGTTGTAGTGTCCATTTGTATTGCTGTTGTGTCCCATATCCTTGCTCACTCTGTGGGCAAAAAAATAGATTTCTTCGGAGAGAAGACAATTTGTGTACCTTGTTATGGTACCAGAAGGAGGTGCCCCTAGTAATGAAAAGGATCGAGGCACCCTATTTACCGGTTGGATCGTGGAGCAAGGCATTTAGGAACCCTCTGACGCCGCTTCCATGCCGGACTGTCCGACTTTCTGGAGCGTTGGATTGTTTCCAGGTAGGCACAGCAATCCCTTGTGTTGCATTTATGTGTTGCCCTGTAGATGGAAGTTTGTTGAAGACAATCCAGGAGGTCTTTATCCCCTTGGAAGGCAGAGTGTTCTCTGCTCTTAGAGTCTAGTGTGCGTTTGTCACACTCCTACTGTCCATCACAAGGGAACAGCCTACATGTTATCCAGTAATAAGGATACACAGCCTGTTGTATATGCATTTAGTATTCCATGCCATTTTCACTAGCATCTTCTCTGTAGACCAGGAATGGAAGTCAAAAGCCAGATCTCCATTTCTGGGTGACAGGGTATCAATTGATGCTAGAAGGAAACAGCATATTGTTTGTAATGTTTTGGAATGTCGGACTTTCTGGGCCATCAGGTGCGTTGCTATCACTTTCCTTAGATGATAGCAAAAATTGGTGTAAAGAATGCACTAATTTTGGAGATGGCTTGGTCCAGCTGTGAGGGGATTATGGAGGAGGCTGGCTTTTTTAACACCATGTGTGGAAGCCTTGAAGGCTACATACATGTTGTTAAAATTCTTTTAATCATCCTGATGGTCCAGAATTTTTATACATTTGCTGTATGTTGTAGTGTCGGTTTGTATTGCTGTTGTGTCCCATATCCTTGCTCACTCTGTGGGCAAAAAATAGATTTCTTCGGAGAGAAGACAATTTGTGTACCTTGTTATGGTACCAGAAGGAGGTGCCCCTAGTAATGAAAAGGATCGAGGCACCCTATTTACCGGTTGGATCGTGGAGCGAGGCATTTAGGAACCCTCTGACGCCGCTTCCATGCCGGACTGTCCGACTTTCTGGAGCGTTGGATTGTTTCCAGGTATGCACAGCAATCCCTTGTGTTGCATTTATCTGCCCCTGTAGATGGAAGTTTGTTGAAGACAATCCAGGAGGTCTTTATCCCCTTGGAAGGCAGAGTGTTGTCTGCTCTTAGAGTCTAGTGTGTGTTTGTCACACTCCTACTGTCCATCACAAGGGAACAGCCTACATGTTATCCAGTAATAAGGATACACATCCTGTTGTATATGCATTTAGTATTCCATGCCATTTTCACTAGCATCTTCTCTGTAGACCAGGAATGGAAGTCAAAAGCCAGATCTCCATTTCTGGGTGACAGGGTATCAATTGATGCTAGAAGGAAACAGCATATTGTTTGTAATGTTTTGGAATGTCGGACTTTCTGGGCCATCAGGTGCGTTGCTATCACTTTCCTTAGATGATAGCAAAAATTGGTGTAAAGAATGCACCAATTTTGGAGATGGCTTGGTCCAGCTGTGAGGGGATTATGGAGGAGGCTGGCTTTTTTAACACCATGTGTGGAAGCCTTGAAGGCTACATACATGTTGTTAAAATTCTTTTAATCATCCTGATGGTCCAGAATTTTTATACATTTGCTGTATGTTGTAGTGTCCATTTGTATTGCTGTTGTGTCCCATATCCTTGCTCACTCTGTGGGCAAAAAAATAGATTTCTTCGGAGAGAAGACAATTTGTGTACCTTGTTATGGTACCAGAAGGAGGTGCCCCTAGTAATGAAAAGGATCGAGGCACCCTATTTACCGGTTGGATCGTGGAGCGAGGCATTTAGGAACCCTCTGACGCCGCTTCCATGCCGGACTGTCCGACTTTCTGGAGCGTTGGATTGTTTCCAGGTAGGCACAGCAATCCCTTGTGTTGCATTTATGTGTTCCCCTGTAGATGGAAGTTTGTTGAAGACAATCCAGGAGGTCTTTATCCCCTTGGAAGGCAGAGTGTTCTCTGCTCTTAGAGTCTAGTGTGCGTTTGTCACACTCCTACTGTCCATCACAAGGGAACAGCCTACATGTTATCCAGTAATAAGGATACACAGCTTGTTGTATATGCATTTAGTATTCCATGCCATTTTCACTAGCATCTTCTCTGTAGACCAGGAATGGAAGTCAAAAGCCAGATCTCCATTTCTGGGTGACAGGGTATCAATTGATGCTAGAAGGAAACAGCATATTGTTTGTAATGTTTTGGAATGTCGGACTTTCTGGGCCATCAGGTGCGTTGCTATCACTTTCCTTAGATGATAGCAAAAATTGGTGTAAAGAATGCACCAATTTTGGAGATGGCTTGGTCCAGCTGTGAGGGGATTATGGAGGAGGCTGGCTTTTTTAACACCATGTGTGGAAGCCTTGAAGGCTACATACATGTTGTTAAAATTCTTTTAATCATCCTGATGGTCCAGAATTTTTATACATTTGCTGTATGTTGTAGTGTCGGTTTGTATTGCTGTTGTGTCCCATATCCTTGCTCACTCTGTGGGCAAAAAATAGATTTCTTCGGAGAGAAGACAATATGTGTACCTTGTTATGGTACCAGAAGGAGGTGCCCCTAGTAATGAAAAGGATCGAGGCACCCTATTTACCGGTTGGATCGTGGAGCGAGGCATTTAGGAACCCTCTGACGCCGCTTCCATGCCGGACTGTCCGACTTTCTGGAGCGTTGGATTGTTTCCAGGTATGCACAGCAATCCCTTGTGTTGCATTTATCTGCCCCTGTAGATGGAAGTTTGTTGAAGACAATCCAGGAGGTCTTTATCCCCTTGGAAGGCAGAGTGTTCTCTGCTCTTAGAGTCTAGTGTGCGTTTGTCACACTCCTACTGTCCATCACAAGGGAACAGCCTACATGTTATCCAGTAATAAGGATACACAGCCTGTTGTATATGCATTTAGTATTCCATGCCATTTTCACTAGCATCTTCTCTGTAGACCAGGAATGGAAGTCAAAAGCCAGATCTCCATTTCTGGGTGACAGGGTATCAATTGATGCTAGAAGGAAACAGCATATTGTTTGTAATGTTTTGGAATGTCGGACTTTCTGGGCCATCAGGTGCGTTGCTATCACTTTCCTTAGATGATAGCAAAAATTGGTGTAAAGAATGCACCAATTTTGGAGATGGCTTGGTCCAGCTGTGAGGGGATTATGGAGGAGGCTGGCTTTTTTAACACCATGTGTGGAAGCCTTGAAGGCTACATACATGTTGTTAAAATTCTTTTAATCATCCTGATGGTCCAGAATTTTTATACATTTGCTGTATGTTGTAGTGTCGGTTTGTATTGCTGTTGTGTCCCATATCCTTGCTCACTCTGTGGGCAAAAAAATAGATTTCTTCGGAGAGAAGACAATATGTGTACCTTGTTATGGTACCAGAAGGAGGTGCCCCTAGTAATGAAAAGGATCGAGGCACCCTATTTACCGGTTGGATCGTGGAGCGAGGCATTTAGGAACCCTCTGACGCCGCTTCCATGCCGGACTGTCCGACTTTCTGGAGCGTTGGATTGTTTCCAGGTATGCACAGCAATCCCTTGTGTTGCATTTATCTGCCCCTGTAGATGGAAGTTTGTTGAAGACAATCCAGGAGGTCTTTATCCCCTTGGAAGGCAGAGTGTTCTCTGCTCTTAGAGTCTAGTGTGCGTTTGTCACACTCCTACTGTCCATCACAAGGGAACAGCCTACATGTTATCCAGTAATAAGGATACACAGCCTGTTGTATATGCATTTAGTATTCCATGCCATTTTCACTAGCATCTTCTCTGTAGACCAGGAATGGAAGTCAAAAGCCAGATCTCCATTTCTGGGTGACAGGGTATCAATTGATGCTAGAAGGAAACAGCATATTGTTTGTAATGTTTTGGAATGTCGGACTTTCTGGGCCATCAGGTGCGTTGCTATCACTTTCCTTAGATGATAGCAAAAATTGGTGTAAAGAATGCACCAATTTTGGAGATGGCTTGGTCCAGCTGTGAGGGGATTATGGAGGAGGCTGGCTTTTTTAACACCATGTGTGGAAGCCTTGAAGGCTACATACATGTTGTTAAAATTCTTTTAATCATCCTGATGGTCCAGAATTTTTATACATTTGCTGTATGTTGTAGTGTCGGTTTGTATTGCTGTTGTGTCCCATATCCTTGCTCACTCTGTGGGCAAAAAATAGATTTCTTCGGAGAGAAGACAATTTGTGTACCTTGTTATGGTACCAGAAGGAGGTGCCCCTAGTAATGAAAAGGATCGAGGCACCCTATTTACCGGTTGGATCGTGGAGCGAGGCATTTAGGAACCCTCTGATGCCGCTTCCATGCCGGACTGTCCGACTTTCTGGAGCGTTGGATTGTTTCCAGGTATGCACAGCAATCCCTTGTGTTGCATTTATCTGCCCCTGTAGATGGAAGTTTGTTGAAGACAATCCAGGAGGTCTTTATCCCCTTGGAAGGTGAGTGTTCTCTGCTCTTAGAGTCTAGTGTGCGTTTGTCACACTCCTACTGTCCATCACAAGGGAACAGCCTACATGTTATCCAGTAATAAGGATACACAGCTTGTTGTATATGCATTTAGTATTCCATGCCATTTTCACTAGCATCTTCTCTGTAGACCAGGAATGGAAGTCAAAAGCCAGATCTCCATTTCTGGGTGACAGGGTATCAATTGATGCTAGAAGGAAACAGCATATTGTTTGTAATGTTTTGGAATGTCGGACTTTCTGGGCCATCAGGTGCGTTGCTATCACTTTCCTTAGATGATAGCAAAAATTGGTGTAAAGAATGCACCAATTTTGGAGATGGCTTGGTCCAGCTGTGAGGGGATTATGGAGGAGGCTGGCTTTTTTAACACCATGTGTGGAAGCCTTGAAGGCTACATACATGTTGTTAAAATTCTTTTAATCATCCTGATGGTCCAGAATTTTTATACATTTGCTGTATGTTGTAGTGTCGGTTTGTATTGCTGTTGTGTCCCATATCCTTGCTCACTCTGTGGGCAAAAAAATAGATTTCTTCGGAGAGAAGACAATTTGTGTACCTTGTTATGGTACCAGAAGGAGGTGCCCCTAGTAATGAAAAGGATCGAGGCACCCTATTTACCGGTTGGATCGTGGAGCGAGGCATTTAGGAACCCTCTGACGCCGCTTCCATGCCGGACTGTCCGACTTTCTGGAGCGTTGGATTGTTTCCAGGTATGCACAGCAATCCCTTGTGTTGCATTTATCTGCCCCTGTAGATGGAAGTTTGTTGAAGACAATCCAGGAGGTCTTTATCCCCTTGGAAGGCAGAGTGTTCTCTGCTCTTAGAGTCTAGTGTGCGTTTGTCACACTCCTACTGTCCATCACAAGGGAACAGCCTACATGTTATCCAGTAATAAGGATACACAGCCTGTTGTATATGCATTTAGTATTCCATGCCATTTTCACTAGCATCTTCTCTGTAGACCAGGAATGGAAGTCAAAAGCCAGATCTCCATTTCTGGGTGACAGGGTATCAATTGATGCTAGAAGGAAACAGCATATTGTTTGTAATGTTTTGGAATGTCGGACTTTCTGGGCCATCAGGTGCGTTGCTATCACTTTCCTTAGATGATAGCAAAAATTGGTGTAAAGAATGCACCAATTTTGGAGATGGCTTGGTCCAGCTGTGAGGGGATTATGGAGGAGGCTGGCTTTTTTAACACCATGTGTGGAAGCCTTGAAGGCTACATACATGTTGTTAAAATTCTTTTAATCATCCTGATGGTCCAGAATTTTTATACATTTGCTGTATGTTGTAGTGTCGGTTTGTATTGCTGTTGTGTCCCATATCCTTGCTCACTCTGTGGGCAAAAAAATAGATTTCTTCGGAGAGAAGACAATTTGTGTACCTTGTTATGGTACCAGAAGGAGGTGCCCCTAGTAATGAAAAGGATCGAGGCACCCTATTTACCGGTTGGATCGTGGAGCGAGGCATTTAGGAACCCTCTGACGCCGCTTCCATGCCGGACTGTCCGACTTTCTGGAGCGTTGGATTGTTTCCAGGTATGCACAGCAATCCCTTGTGTTGCATTTATCTGCCCCTGTAGATGGAAGTTTGTTGAAGACAATCCAGGAGGTCTTTATCCCCTTGGAAGGCAGAGTGTTCTCTGCTCTTAGAGTCTAGTGTGCGTTTGTCACACTCCTACTGTCCATCACAAGGGAACAGCCTACATGTTATCCAGTAATAAGGATACACAGCCTGTTGTATATGCATTTAGTATTCCATGCCATTTTCACTAGCATCTTCTCTGTAGACCAGGAATGGAAGTCAAAAGCCAGATCTCCATTTCTGGGTGACAGGGTATCAATTGATGCTAGAAGGAAACAGCATATTGTTTGTAATGTTTTGGAATGTCGGACTTTCTGGGCCATCAGGTGCGTTGCTATCACTTTCCTTAGATGATAGCAAAAATTGGTGTAAAGAATGCACCAATTTTGGAGATGGCTTGGTCCAGCTGTGAGGGGATTATGGAGGAGGCTGGCTTTTTTAACACCATGTGTGGAAGCCTTGAAGGCTACATACATGTTGTTAAAATTCTTTTAATCATCCTGATGGTCCAGAATTTTTATACATTTGCTGTATGTTGTAGTGTCGGTTTGTATTGCTGTTGTGTCCCATATCCTTGCTCACTCTGTGGGCAAAAAATAGATTTCTTCGGAGAGAAGACAATTTGTGTACCTTGTTATGGTACCAGAAGGAGGTGCCCCTAGTAATGAAAAGGATCGAGGCACCCTATTTACCGGTTGGATCGTGGAGCGAGGCATTTAGGAACCCTCTGACGCCGCTTCCATGCCGGACTGTCCGACTTTCTGGAGCGTTGGATTGTTTCCAGGTATGCACAGCAATCCCTTGTGTTGCATTTATCTGCCCCTGTAGATGGAAGTTTGTTGAAGACAATCCAGGAGGTCTTTATCCCCTTGGAAGGCAGAGTGTTCTCTGCTCTTAGAGTCTAGTGTGCGTTTGTCACACTCCTACTGTCCATCACAAGGGAACAGCCTACATGTTATCCAGTAATAAGGATACACAGCCTGTTGTATATGCATTTAGTATTCCATGCCATTTTCACTAGCATCTTCTCTGTAGACCAGGAATGGAAGTCAAAAGCCAGATCTCCATTTCTGGGTGACAGGGTATCAATTGATGCTAGAAGGAAACAGCATATTGTTTGTAATGTTTTGGAATGTCGGACTTTCTGGGCCATCAGGTGCGTTGCTATCACTTTCCTTAGATGATAGCAAAAATTGGTGTAAAGAATGCACCAATTTTGGAGATGGCTTGGTCCAGCTGTGAGGGGATTATGGAGGAGGCTGGCTTTTTTAACACCATGTGTGGAAGCCTTGAAGGCTACATACATGTTGTTAAAATTCTTTTAATCATCCTGATGGTCCAGAATTTTTATACATTTGCTGTATGTTGTAGTGTCGGTTTGTATTGCTGTTGTGTCCCATATCCTTGCTCACTCTGTGGGCAAAAAATAGATTTCTTCGGAGAGAAGACAATTTGTGTACCTTGTTATGGTACCAGAAGGAGGTGCCCCTAGTAATGAAAAGGATCGAGGCACCCTATTTACCGGTTGGATCGTGGAGCGAGGCATTTAGGAACCCTCTGACGCCGCTTCCATGCCGGACTGTCCGACTTTCTGGAGCGTTGGATTGTTTCCAGGTATGCACAGCAATCCCTTGTGTTGCATTTATCTGCCCCTGTAGATGGAAGTTTGTTGAAGACAATCCAGGAGGTCTTTATCCCCTTGGAAGGCAGAGTGTTCTCTGCTCTTAGAGTCTAGTGTGCGTTTGTCACACTCCTACTGTCCATCACAAGGGAACAGCCTACATGTTATCCAGTAATAAGGATACACAGCCTGTTGTATATGCATTTAGTATTCCATGCCATTTTCACTAGCATCTTCTCTGTAGACCAGGAATGGAAGTCAAAAGCCAGATCTCCATTTCTGGGTGACAGGGTATCAATTGATGCTAGAAGGAAACAGCATATTGTTTGTAATGTTTTGGAATGTCGGACTTTCTGGGCCATCAGGTGCGTTGCTATCACTTTCCTTAGATGATAGCAAAAATTGGTGTAAAGAATGCACCAATTTTGGAGATGGCTTGGTCCAGCTGTGAGGGGATTATGGAGGAGGCT
The DNA here is from genome assembly GCA_947044405.1 of Leptodactylus fallax. Lineage (NCBI taxonomy): Eukaryota > Metazoa > Chordata > Amphibia > Anura > Leptodactylidae > Leptodactylus > Leptodactylus fallax. The sequence continues at coordinate 424,349 of CAMRHE010000810.1, forward strand.
GGCTTTTTTAACACCATGTGTGGAAGCCTTGAAGGCTACATACATGTTGTTAAAATTCTTTTAATCATCCTGATGGTCCAGAATTTTTATACATTTGCTGTATGTTGTAGTGTCGGTTTGTATTGCTGTTGTGTCCCATATCCTTGCTCACTCTGTGGGCAAAAAATAGATTTCTTCGGAGAGAAGACAATTTGTGTACCTTGTTATGGTACCAGAAGGAGGTGCCCCTAGTAATGAAAAGGATCGAGGCACCCTATTTACCGGTTGGATCGTGGAGCGAGGCATTTAGGAACCCTCTGACGCCGCTTCCATGCCGGACTGTCCGACTTTCTGGAGCGTTGGATTGTTTCCAGGTATGCACAGCAATCCCTTGTGTTGCATTTATCTGCCCCTGTAGATGGAAGTTTGTTGAAGACAATCCAGGAGGTCTTTATCCCCTTGGAAGGCAGAGTGTTCTCTGCTCTTAGAGTCTAGTGTGCGTTTGTCACACTCCTACTGTCCATCACAAGGGAACAGCCTACATGTTATCCAGTAATAAGGATACACAGCCTGTTGTATATGCATTTAGTATTCCATGCCATTTTCACTAGCATCTTCTCTGTAGACCAGGAATGGAAGTCAAAAGCCAGATCTCCATTTCTGGGTGACAGGGTATCAATTGATGCTAGAAGGAAACAGCATATTGTTTGTAATGTTTTGGAATGTCGGACTTTCTGGGCCATCAGGTGCGTTGCTATCACTTTCCTTAGATGATAGCAAAAATTGGTGTAAAGAATGCACCAATTTTGGAGATGGCTTGGTCCAGCTGTGAGGGGATTATGGAGGAGGCTGGCTTTTTTAACACCATGTGTGGAAGCCTTGAAGGCTACATACATGTTGTTAAAATTCTTTTAATCATCCTGATGGTCCAGAATTTTTATACATTTGCTGTATGTTGTAGTGTCGGTTTGTATTGCTGTTGTGTCCCATATCCTTGCTCACTCTGTGGGCAAAAAATAGATTTCTTCGGAGAGAAGACAATTTGTGTACCTTGTTATGGTACCAGAAGGAGGTGCCCCTAGTAATGAAAAGGATCGAGGCACCCTATTTACCGGTTGGATCGTGGAGCGAGGCATTTAGGAACCCTCTGACGCCGCTTCCATGCCGGACTGTCCGACTTTCTGGAGCGTTGGATTGTTTCCAGGTATGCACAGCAATCCCTTGTGTTGCATTTATCTGCCCCTGTAGATGGAAGTTTGTTGAAGACAATCCAGGAGGTCTTTATCCCCTTGGAAGGCAGAGTGTTCTCTGCTCTTAGAGTCTAGTGTGCGTTTGTCACACTCCTACTGTCCATCACAAGGGAACAGCCTACATGTTATCCAGTAATAAGGATACACAGCCTGTTGTATATGCATTTAGTATTCCATGCCATTTTCACTAGCATCTTCTCTGTAGACCAGGAATGGAAGTCAAAAGCCAGATCTCCATTTCTGGGTGACAGGGTATCAATTGATGCTAGAAGGAAACAGCATATTGTTTGTAATGTTTTGGAATGTCGGACTTTCTGGGCCATCAGGTGCGTTGCTATCACTTTCCTTAGATGATAGCAAAAATTGGTGTAAAGAATGCACCAATTTTGGAGATGGCTTGGTCCAGCTGTGAGGGGATTATGGAGGAGGCTGGCTTTTTTAACACCATGTGTGGAAGCCTTGAAGGCTACATACATGTTGTTAAAATTCTTTTAATCATCCTGATGGTCCAGAATTTTTATACATTTGCTGTATGTTGTAGTGTCGGTTTGTATTGCTGTTGTGTCCCATATCCTTGCTCACTCTGTGGGCAAAAAATAGATTTCTTCGGAGAGAAGACAATTTGTGTACCTTGTTATGGTACCAGAAGGAGGTGCCCCTAGTAATGAAAAGGATCGAGGCACCCTATTTACCGGTTGGATCGTGGAGCGAGGCATTTAGGAACCCTCTGACGCCGCTTCCATGCCGGACTGTCCGACTTTCTGGAGCGTTGGATTGTTTCCAGGTATGCACAGCAATCCCTTGTGTTGCATTTATCTGCCCCTGTAGATGGAAGTTTGTTGAAGACAATCCAGGAGGTCTTTATCCCCTTGGAAGGCAGAGTGTTCTCTGCTCTTAGAGTCTAGTGTGCGTTTGTCACACTCCTACTGTCCATCACAAGGGAACAGCCTACATGTTATCCAGTAATAAGGATACACAGCCTGTTGTATATGCATTTAGTATTCCATGCCATTTTCACTAGCATCTTCTCTGTAGACCAGGAATGGAAGTCAAAAGCCAGATCTCCATTTCTGGGTGACAGGGTATCAATTGATGCTAGAAGGAAACAGCATATTGTTTGTAATGTTTTGGAATGTCGGACTTTCTGGGCCATCAGGTGCGTTGCTATCACTTTCCTTAGATGATAGCAAAAATTGGTGTAAAGAATGCACCAATTTTGGAGATGGCTTGGTCCAGCTGTGAGGGGATTATGGAGGAGGCTGGCTTTTTTAACACCATGTGTGGAAGCCTTGAAGGCTACATACATGTTGTTAAAATTCTTTTAATCATCCTGATGGTCCAGAATTTTTATACATTTGCTGTATGTTGTAGTGTCGGTTTGTATTGCTGTTGTGTCCCATATCCTTGCTCACTCTGTGGGCAAAAAAATAGATTTCTTCGGAGAGAAGACAATTTGTGTACCTTGTTATGGTACCAGAAGGAGGTGCCCCTAGTAATGAAAAGGATCGAGGCACCCTATTTACCGGTTGGATCGTGGAGCGAGGCATTTAGGAACCCTCTGACGCCGCTTCCATGCCGGACTGTCCGACTTTCTGGAGCGTTGGATTGTTTCCAGGTATGCACAGCAATCCCTTGTGTTGCATTTATCTGCCCCTGTAGATGGAAGTTTGTTGAAGACAATCCAGGAGGTCTTTATCCCCTTGGAAGGCAGAGTGTTCTCTGCTCTTAGAGTCTAGTGTGCGTTTGTCACACTCCTACTGTCCATCACAAGGGAACAGCCTACATGTTATCCAGTAATAAGGATACACAGCCTGTTGTATATGCATTTAGTATTCCATGCCATTTTCACTAGCATCTTCTCTGTAGACCAGGAATGGAAGTCAAAAGCCAGATCTCCATTTCTGGGTGACAGGGTATCAATTGATGCTAGAAGGAAACAGCATATTGTTTGTAATGTTTTGGAATGTCGGACTTTCTGGGCCATCAGGTGCGTTGCTATCACTTTCCTTAGATGATAGCAAAAATTGGTGTAAAGAATGCACCAATTTTGGAGATGGCTTGGTCCAGCTGTGAGGGGATTATGGAGGAGGCTGGCTTTTTTAACACCATGTGTGGAAGCCTTGAAGGCTACATACATGTTGTTAAAATTCTTTTAATCATCCTGATGGTCCAGAATTTTTATACATTTGCTGTATGTTGTAGTGTCGGTTTGTATTGCTGTTGTGTCCCATATCCTTGCTCACTCTGTGGGCAAAAAATAGATTTCTTCGGAGAGAAGACAATTTGTGTACCTTGTTATGGTACCAGAAGGAGGTGCCCCTAGTAATGAAAAGGATCGAGGCACCCTATTTACCGGTTGGATCGTGGAGCGAGGCATTTAGGAACCCTCTGACGCCGCTTCCATGCCGGACTGTCCGACTTTCTGGAGCGTTGGATTGTTTCCAGGTATGCACAGCAATCCCTTGTGTTGCATTTATCTGCCCCTGTAGATGGAAGTTTGTTGAAGACAATCCAGGAGGTCTTTATCCCCTTGGAAGGCAGAGTGTTCTCTGCTCTTAGAGTCTAGTGTGCGTTTGTCACACTCCTACTGTCCATCACAAGGGAACAGCCTACATGTTATCCAGTAATAAGGATACACAGCCTGTTGTATATGCATTTAGTATTCCATGCCATTTTCACTAGCATCTTCTCTGTAGACCAGGAATGGAAGTCAAAAGCCAGATCTCCATTTCTGGGTGACAGGGTATCAATTGATGCTAGAAGGAAACAGCATATTGTTTGTAATGTTTTGGAATGTCGGACTTTCTGGGCCATCAGGTGCGTTGCTATCACTTTCCTTAGATGATAGCAAAAATTGGTGTAAAGAATGCACCAATTTTGGAGATGGCTTGGTCCAGCTGTGAGGGGATTATGGAGGAGGCTGGCTTTTTTAACACCATGTGTGGAAGCCTTGAAGGCTACATACATGTTGTTAAAATTCTTTTAATCATCCTGATGGTCCAGAATTTTTATACATTTGCTGTATGTTGTAGTGTCGGTTTGTATTGCTGTTGTGTCCCATATCCTTGCTCACTCTGTGGGCAAAAAATAGATTTCTTCGGAGAGAAGACAATTTGTGTACCTTGTTATGGTACCAGAAGGAGGTGCCCCTAGTAATGAAAAGGATCGAGGCACCCTATTTACCGGTTGGATCGTGGAGCGAGGCATTTAGGAACCCTCTGACGCCGCTTCCATGCCGGACTGTCCGACTTTCTGGAGCGTTGGATTGTTTCCAGGTATGCACAGCAATCCCTTGTGTTGCATTTATCTGCCCCTGTAGATGGAAGTTTGTTGAAGACAATCCAGGAGGTCTTTATCCCCTTGGAAGGCAGAGTGTTCTCTGCTCTTAGAGTCTAGTGTGCGTTTGTCACACTCCTACTGTCCATCACAAGGGAACAGCCTACATGTTATCCAGTAATAAGGATACACAGCCTGTTGTATATGCATTTAGTATTCCATGCCATTTTCACTAGCATCTTCTCTGTAGACCAGGAATGGAAGTCAAAAGCCAGATCTCCATTTCTGGGTGACAGGGTATCAATTGATGCTAGAAGGAAACAGCATATTGTTTGTAATGTTTTGGAATGTCGGACTTTCTGGGCCATCAGGTGCGTTGCTATCACTTTCCTTAGATGATAGCAAAAATTGGTGTAAAGAATGCACCAATTTTGGAGATGGCTTGGTCCAGCTGTGAGGGGATTATGGAGGAGGCTGGCTTTTTTAACACCATGTGTGGAAGCCTTGAAGGCTACATACATGTTGTTAAAATTCTTTTAATCATCCTGATGGTCCAGAATTTTTATACATTTGCTGTATGTTGTAGTGTCGGTTTGTATTGCTGTTGTGTCCCATATCCTTGCTCACTCTGTGGGCAAAAAATAGATTTCTTCGGAGAGAAGACAATTTGTGTACCTTGTTATGGTACCAGAAGGAGGTGCCCCTAGTAATGAAAAGGATCGAGGCACCCTATTTACCGGTTGGATCGTGGAGCGAGGCATTTAGGAACCCTCTGACGCCGCTTCCATGCCGGACTGTCCGACTTTCTGGAGCGTTGGATTGTTTCCAGGTATGCACAGCAATCCCTTGTGTTGCATTTATCTGCCCCTGTAGATGGAAGTTTGTTGAAGACAATCCAGGAGGTCTTTATCCCCTTGGAAGGCAGAGTGTTCTCTGCTCTTAGAGTCTAGTGTGCGTTTGTCACACTCCTACTGTCCATCACAAGGGAACAGCCTACATGTTATCCAGTAATAAGGATACACAGCCTGTTGTATATGCATTTAGTATTCCATGCCATTTTCACTAGCATCTTCTCTGTAGACCAGGAATGGAAGTCAAAAGCCAGATCTCCATTTCTGGGTGACAGGGTATCAATTGATGCTAGAAGGAAACAGCATATTGTTTGTAATGTTTTGGAATGTCGGACTTTCTGGGCCATCAGGTGCGTTGCTATCACTTTCCTTAGATGATAGCAAAAATTGGTGTAAAGAATGCACCAATTTTGGAGATGGCTTGGTCCAGCTGTGAGGGGATTATGGAGGAGGCTGGCTTTTTTAACACCATGTGTGGAAGCCTTGAAGGCTACATACATGTTGTTAAAATTCTTTTAATCATCCTGATGGTCCAGAATTTTTATACATTTGCTGTATGTTGTAGTGTCGGTTTGTATTGCTGTTGTGTCCCATATCCTTGCTCACTCTGTGGGCAAAAAATAGATTTCTTCGGAGAGAAGACAATTTGTGTACCTTGTTATGGTACCAGAAGGAGGTGCCCCTAGTAATGAAAAGGATCGAGGCACCCTATTTACCGGTTGGATCGTGGAGCGAGGCATTTAGGAACCCTCTGACGCCGCTTCCATGCCGGACTGTCCGACTTTCTGGAGCGTTGGATTGTTTCCAGGTATGCACAGCAATCCCTTGTGTTGCATTTATCTGCCCCTGTAGATGGAAGTTTGTTGAAGACAATCCAGGAGGTCTTTATCCCCTTGGAAGGCAGAGTGTTCTCTGCTCTTAGAGTCTAGTGTGCGTTTGTCACACTCCTACTGTCCATCACAAGGGAACAGCCTACATGTTATCCAGTAATAAGGATACACAGCCTGTTGTATATGCATTTAGTATTCCATGCCATTTTCACTAGCATCTTCTCTGTAGACCAGGAATGGAAGTCAAAAGCCAGATCTCCATTTCTGGGTGACAGGGTATCAATTGATGCTAGAAGGAAACAGCATATTGTTTGTAATGTTTTGGAATGTCGGACTTTCTGGGCCATCAGGTGCGTTGCTATCACTTTCCTTAGATGATAGCAAAAATTGGTGTAAAGAATGCACCAATTTTGGAGATGGCTTGGTCCAGCTGTGAGGGGATTATGGAGGAGGCTGGCTTTTTTAACACCATGTGTGGAAGCCTTGAAGGCTACATACATGTTGTTAAAATTCTTTTAATCATCCTGATGGTCCAGAATTTTTATACATTTGCTGTATGTTGTAGTGTCGGTTTGTATTGCTGTTGTGTCCCATATCCTTGCTCACTCTGTGGGCAAAAAATAGATTTCTTCGGAGAGAAGACAATTTGTGTACCTTGTTATGGTACCAGAAGGAGGTGCCCCTAGTAATGAAAAGGATCGAGGCACCCTATTTACCGGTTGGATCGTGGAGCGAGGCATTTAGGAACCCTCTGACGCCGCTTCCATGCCGGACTGTCCGACTTTCTGGAGCGTTGGATTGTTTCCAGGTATGCACAGCAATCCCTTGTGTTGCATTTATCTGCCCCTGTAGATGGAAGTTTGTTGAAGACAATCCAGGAGGTCTTTATCCCCTTGGAAGGCAGAGTGTTCTCTGCTCTTAGAGTCTAGTGTGCGTTTGTCACACTCCTACTGTCCATCACAAGGGAACAGCCTACATGTTATCCAGTAATAAGGATACACAGCCTGTTGTATATGCATTTAGTATTCCATGCCATTTTCACTAGCATCTTCTCTGTAGACCAGGAATGGAAGTCAAAAGCCAGATCTCCATTTCTGGGTGACAGGGTATCAATTGATGCTAGAAGGAAACAGCATATTGTTTGTAATGTTTTGGAATGTCGGACTTTCTGGGCCATCAGGTGCGTTGCTATCACTTTCCTTAGATGATAGCAAAAATTGGTGTAAAGAATGCACCAATTTTGGAGATGGCTTGGTCCAGCTGTGAGGGGATTATGGAGGAGGCTGGCTTTTTTAACACCATGTGTGGAAGCCTTGAAGGCTACATACATGTTGTTAAAATTCTTTTAATCATCCTGATGGTCCAGAATTTTTATACATTTGCTGTATGTTGTAGTGTCGGTTTGTATTGCTGTTGTGTCCCATATCCTTGCTCACTCTGTGGGCAAAAAATAGATTTCTTCGGAGAGAAGACAATTTGTGTACCTTGTTATGGTACCAGAAGGAGGTGCCCCTAGTAATGAAAAGGATCGAGGCACCCTATTTACCGGTTGGATCGTGGAGCGAGGCATTTAGGAACCCTCTGACGCCGCTTCCATGCCGGACTGTCCGACTTTCTGGAGCGTTGGATTGTTTCCAGGTATGCACAGCAATCCCTTGTGTTGCATTTATCTGCCCCTGTAGATGGAAGTTTGTTGAAGACAATCCAGGAGGTCTTTATCCCCTTGGAAGGCAGAGTGTTCTCTGCTCTTAGAGTCTAGTGTGCGTTTGTCACACTCCTACTGTCCATCACAAGGGAACAGCCTACATGTTATCCAGTAATAAGGATACACAGCCTGTTGTATATGCATTTAGTATTCCATGCCATTTTCACTAGCATCTTCTCTGTAGACCAGGAATGGAAGTCAAAAGCCAGATCTCCATTTCTGGGTGACAGGGTATCAATTGATGCTAGAAGGAAACAGCATATTGTTTGTAATGTTTTGGAATGTCGGACTTTCTGGGCCATCAGGTGCGTTGCTATCACTTTCCTTAGATGATAGCAAAAATTGGTGTAAAGAATGCACCAATTTTGGAGATGGCTTGGTCCAGCTGTGAGGGGATTATGGAGGAGGCTGGCTTTTTTAACACCATGTGTGGAAGCCTTGAAGGCTACATACATGTTGTTAAAATTCTTTTAATCATCCTGATGGTCCAGAATTTTTATACATTTGCTGTATGTTGTAGTGTCGGTTTGTATTGCTGTTGTGTCCCATATCCTTGCTCACTCTGTGGGCAAAAAATAGATTTCTTCGGAGAGAAGACAATTTGTGTACCTTGTTATGGTACCAGAAGGAGGTGCCCCTAGTAATGAAAAGGATCGAGGCACCCTATTTACCGGTTGGATCGTGGAGCGAGGCATTTAGGAACCCTCTGACGCCGCTTCCATGCCGGACTGTCCGACTTTCTGGAGCGTTGGATTGTTTCCAGGTATGCACAGCAATCCCTTGTGTTGCATTTATCTGCCCCTGTAGATGGAAGTTTGTTGAAGACAATCCAGGAGGTCTTTATCCCCTTGGAAGGCAGAGTGTTCTCTGCTCTTAGAGTCTAGTGTGCGTTTGTCACACTCCTACTGTCCATCACAAGGGAACAGCCTACATGTTATCCAGTAATAAGGATACACAGCCTGTTGTATATGCATTTAGTATTCCATGCCATTTTCACTAGCATCTTCTCTGTAGACCAGGAATGGAAGTCAAAAGCCAGATCTCCATTTCTGGGTGACAGGGTATCAATTGATGCTAGAAGGAAACAGCATATTGTTTGTAATGTTTTGGAATGTCGGACTTTCTGGGCCATCAGGTGCGTTGCTATCACTTTCCTTAGATGATAGCAAAAATTGGTGTAAAGAATGCACCAATTTTGGAGATGGCTTGGTCCAGCTGTGAGGGGATTATGGAGGAGGCTGGCTTTTTTAACACCATGTGTGGAAGCCTTGAAGGCTACATACATGTTGTTAAAATTCTTTTAATCATCCTGATGGTCCAGAATTTTTATACATTTGCTGTATGTTGTAGTGTCGGTTTGTATTGCTGTTGTGTCCCATATCCTTGCTCACTCTGTGGGCAAAAAATAGATTTCTTCGGAGAGAAGACAATTTGTGTACCTTGTTATGGTACCAGAAGGAGGTGCCCCTAGTAATGAAAAGGATCGAGGCACCCTATTTACCGGTTGGATCGTGGAGCGAGGCATTTAGGAACCCTCTGACGCCGCTTCCATGCCGGACTGTCCGACTTTCTGGAGCGTTGGATTGTTTCCAGGTATGCACAGCAATCCCTTGTGTTGCATTTATCTGCCCCTGTAGATGGAAGTTTGTTGAAGACAATCCAGGAGGTCTTTATCCCCTTGGAAGGCAGAGTGTTCTCTGCTCTTAGAGTCTAGTGTGCGTTTGTCACACTCCTACTGTCCATCACAAGGGAACAGCCTACATGTTATCCAGTAATAAGGATACACAGCCTGTTGTATATGCATTTAGTATTCCATGCCATTTTCACTAGCATCTTCTCTGTAGACCAGGAATGGAAGTCAAAAGCCAGATCTCCATTTCTGGGTGACAGGGTATCAATTGATGCTAGAAGGAAACAGCATATTGTTTGTAATGTTTTGGAATGTCGGACTTTCTGGGCCATCAGGTGCGTTGCTATCACTTTCCTTAGATGATAGCAAAAATTGGTGTAAAGAATGCACCAATTTTGGAGATGGCTTGGTCCAGCTGTGAGGGGATTATGGAGGAGGCTGGCTTTTTTAACACCATGTGTGGAAGCCTTGAAGGCTACATACATGTTGTTAAAATTCTTTTAATCATCCTGATGGTCCAGAATTTTTATACATTTGCTGTATGTTGTAGTGTCGGTTTGTATTGCTGTTGTGTCCCATATCCTTGCTCACTCTGTGGGCAAAAAATAGATTTCTTCGGAGAGAAGACAATATGTGTACCTTGTTATGGTACCAGAAGGAGGTGCCCCTAGTAATGAAAAGGATCGAGGCACCCTATTTACCGGTTGGATCGTGGAGCGAGGCATTTAGGAACCCTCTGACGCCGCTTCCATGCCGGACTGTCCGACTTTCTGGAGCGTTGGATTGTTTCCAGGTATGCACAGCAATCCCTTGTGTTGCATTTATCTGCCCCTGTAGATGGAAGTTTGTTGAAGACAATCCAGGAGGTCTTTATCCCCTTGGAAGGCAGAGTGTTCTCTGCTCTTAGAGTCTAGTGTGCGTTTGTCACACTCCTACTGTCCATCACAAGGGAACAGCCTACATGTTATCCAGTAATAAGGATACACAGCCTGTTGTATATGCATTTAGTATTCCATGCCATTTTCACTAGCATCTTCTCTGTAGACCAGGAATGGAAGTCAAAAGCCAGATCTCCATTTCTGGGTGACAGGGTATCAATTGATGCTAGAAGGAAACAGCATATTGTTTGTAATGTTTTGGAATGTCGGACTTTCTGGGCCATCAGGTGCGTTGCTATCACTTTCCTTAGATGATAGCAAAAATTGGTGTAAAGAATGCACCAATTTTGGAGATGGCTTGGTCCAGCTGTGAGGGGATTATGGAGGAGGCTGGCTTTTTTAACACCATGTGTGGAAGCCTTGAAGGCTACATACATGTTGTTAAAATTCTTTTAATCATCCTGATGGTCCAGAATTTTTATACATTTGCTGTATGTTGTAGTGTCGGTTTGTATTGCTGTTGTGTCCCATATCCTTGCTCACTCTGTGGGCAAAAAATAGATTTCTTCGGAGAGAAGACAATTTGTGTACCTTGTTATGGTACCAGAAGGAGGTGCCCCTAGTAATGAAAAGGATCGAGGCACCCTATTTACCGGTTGGATCGTGGAGCGAGGCATTTAGGAACCCTCTGACGCCGCTTCCATGCCGGACTGTCCGACTTTCTGGAGCGTTGGATTGTTTCCAGGTATGCACAGCAATCCCTTGTGTTGCATTTATCTGCCCCTGTAGATGGAAGTTTGTTGAAGACAATCCAGGAGGTCTTTATCCCCTTGGAAGGCAGAGTGTTCTCTGCTCTTAGAGTCTAGTGTGCGTTTGTCACACTCCTACTGTCCATCACAAGGGAACAGCCTACATGTTATCCAGTAATAAGGATACACAGCCTGTTGTATATGCATTTAGTATTCCATGCCATTTTCACTAGCATCTTCTCTGTAGACCAGGAATGGAAGTCAAAAGCCAGATCTCCATTTCTGGGTGACAGGGTATCAATTGATGCTAGAAGGAAACAGCATATTGTTTGTAATGTTTTGGAATGTCGGACTTTCTGGGCCATCAGGTGCGTTGCTATCACTTTCCTTAGATGATAGCAAAAATTGGTGTAAAGAATGCACCAATTTTGGAGATGGCTTGGTCCAGCTGTGAGGGGATTATGGAGGAGGCTGGCTTTTTTAACACCATGTGTGGAAGCCTTGAAGGCTACATACATGTTGTTAAAATTCTTTTAATCATCCTGATGGTCCAGAATTTTTATACATTTGCTGTATGTTGTAGTGTCGGTTTGTATTGCTGTTGTGTCCCATATCCTTGCTCACTCTGTGGGCAAAAAATAGATTTCTTCGGAGAGAAGACAATTTGTGTACCTTGTTATGGTACCAGAAGGAGGTGCCCCTAGTAATGAAAAGGATCGAGGCACCCTATTTACCGGTTGGATCATGGAGCGAGGCATTTAGGAACCCTCTGTCGCCGCTTCCATCCCGGACTGTCCGACTTTCTGGAGCGTTGGATTGTTTCCAGGTATGCACAGCAATCCCTTGTGTTGCATTTATCTGCCCCTGTAGATGGAAGTTTGTTGAAGACAATCCAGGAGGTCTTTATCCCCTTGGAAGGCAGAGTGTTCTCTGCTCTTAGAGTCTAGTGTGCGTTTGTCACACTCCTACTGTCCATCACAAGGGAACAGCCTACATGTTATCCAGTAATAAGGATACACAGCCTGTTGTATATGCATTTAGTATTCCATGCCATTTTCACTAGCATCTTCTCTGTAGACCAGGAATGGAAGTCAAAAGCCAGATCTCCATTTCTGGGTGACAGGGTATCAATTGATGCTAGAAGGAAACAGCATATTGTTTGTAATGTTTTGGAATGTCGGACTTTCTGGGCCATCAGGTGCGTTGCTATCACTTTCCTTAGATGATAGTAAAAATTGGTGTAAAGAATGCACCAATTTTGGAGATGGCTTGGTCCAGCTGTGAGGGGATTATGGAGGAGGCTGGCTTTTTTAACACCATGTGTGGAAGCCTTGAAGGCTACATACATGTTGTTAAAATTCTTTTAATCATCCTGATGGTCCAGAATTTTTATACATTTGCTGTATGTTGTAGTGTCGGTTTGTATTGCTGTTGTGTCCCATATCCTTGCTCACTCTGTGGGCAAAAAATAGATTTCTTCGGAGAGAAGACAATTTGTGTACCTTGTGATGGTACCAGAAGGAGGTGCCCCTAGTAATGAAAAGGATCGAGGCACCCTATTTACCGGTTGGATCATGGAGCGAGGCATTTAGGAACCCTCTGTCGCCGCTTCCATCCCGGACTGTCCGACTTTCTGGAGCGTTGGATTGTTTCCAGGTAAGCACAGCAATCCCTTGTGTTGCATTTATCTGCCCCTGTAGATGGAAGTTTGTTGTAGACAATCCAGGAGGTCTTTATCCCCTTGGAAGGCTGAGTGTTCTCTGCTCTTAGAGTCTAGTGTGCGTTTGTCACACTCCTACTGTCCATCACAAGGGAACAGCCTACATGTTATCCAGTAATAAGGATACACAGATGGTTGTATATGCATTTAGTATTCCATGCCATTTTCACTAGCATCTTGTCTGTAGACCAGGAATGGAAGTCAAAAGCCAGATCTCCATTTCTGGGTGACAGGGTATCAATTGATGCTAGAAGGAAACAGCATATTGTTTGTAATGTTTTGGAATGTCGGACTTTCTGGGCCATCAGGTGCGTTGCTATCACTTTTCTTAGATGATAGTAAAAATTGGTGTAAAGAATGCACCAATTTTGGAGATGGCTTGGTCCAGCTGTGAGGGGATTATGGAGGAGGCTGGCTTTTTTAACACCATGTGTGGAAGCCTTGAAGGCTACATACATGTTGTTAAAATTCTTTTAATCATCCTGATGGTCCAGAATTTTTATACATTTGCTGTATGTTGTAGTGTCGGTTTGTATTGCTGTTGTGTCCCATATCCTTGCTCACTCTGTGGGCAAAAAAATAGATTTCTTCGGAGAGAAGACAATTTGTGTACCTTGTTATGGTACCAGAAGGAGGTGCCCCTAGTAATGAAAAGGATCGAGGCACCCTATTTACCGGTTGGATCGTGGAGCGAGGCATTTAGAAACCCTCTGATGCCGCTTCCATGCCGGACTGTCCGACTTTCTGGAGCGTTGGATTGTTTCCAGGTATGCACAGCAATCCCTTGTGTTGCATTTATCTGCCCCTGTAGATGGAAGTTTGTTGAAGACAATCCAGGAGGTCTTTATCCCCTTGGAAGGTGAGTGTTCTCTGTTCTTAGAGTCTAGTGTGCGTTTGTCACACTCCTACTGTCCATCACAAGGGAACACCCTACATGTTATCCAGTAATAAGGATACACTGCTTGTTGTATATGCATTTAGTATTCCATGCCATTTTCACTAGCATCTTCTCTGTAGACCAGGAATGGAAGTCAAAAGCCAGATCTCCATTTCTGGGTGACAGGGTATCAATTGATGCTAGAAGGAAACAGCATATTGTTTGTAATGTTTTGGAATGTTGGACTTTCTGGGCCATCAGGTGCGTTGCTATCACTTTCCTTAGATGATAGCAAAAATTGGTGTAAAGATTGCACCAATTTTGGAGATGGCTTGGTCCAGCTGTGAGGGGATTATGGAGGAGGCTGGCTTTTTTTACAACATGTGTGGAAGCCTTGAAGGCTACATACATGTTTTTAAAATTCTTTTAATCATCCTGATGGTCCAGAATTTTTATACATTTGCTGTATGTTGTAGTGTCCATTTGTATTGCTGTCGTATCCCATATCCTTGCTCACTCTGTGGGCAAAAAATAGATTTCTTCGGAGAGAAGACAATTTGTGTACCTTGTGATGGTACCAGAAGGAGGTGCCCCTAGTAATGAAAAGGATCGAGGCACCCTATTTACCACTTGGATCATGGAGCGAGGCATTTAGGAACCCTCTGTCGCCGCTTCCATCCCGGACTGTCCGACTTTCTGGAGCGTTGGATTGTTTCCAGGTAAGCACAGCAATCCCTTGTGTTGCATTTATCTGCCCCTGTAGATGGAAGTTTGTTGTAGACAATCCAGGAGGTCTTTATCCCCTTGGAAGGTGAGTGTTCTCTGCTCTTAGAGTCTAGTGTGCGTTTGTCACACTCCTACTGTCCATCACAAGGGAACAGCCTACATGTTATCCAGTAATAAGGATACACAGCCTGTTGTATATGCATTTAGTATTCCATGCCATTTTCACTAGCATCTTCTCTGTAGACCAGGAATGGAAGTCAAAAGCCAGATCTCCATTTCTGGGTGACAGGGTATCAATTGATGCTAGAAGGAAACAGCATATTGTTTGTAATGTTTTGGAATGTCGGACTTTCTGGGCCATCAGGTACGTTGCTATCACTTTCCTTAGATGATAGTAAAAATTGGTGTAAAGAATGCACTAATTTTGGAGATGGCTTGGTCCAGCTGTGAGGGGATTATGGAGGAGGCTGGCTTTTTTAACACCATGTGTGGAAGCCTTGAAGGCTACATACATGTTGTTAAAATTCTTTTAATCATCCTGATGGTCCAGAATTTTTATACATTTGCTGTATGTTGTAGTGTCGGTTTGTATTGCTGTTGTGTCCCATATCCTTGCTCACTCTGTGGGCAAAAAATAGATTTCTTCGGAGAGAAGACAATTTGTGTACCTTGTGATGGTACCAGAAGGAGGTGCCCCTAGTAATGAAAAGGATCGAGGCACCCTATTTACCGGTTGGATCATGGAGCGAGGCATTTAGGAACCCTCTGTCGCCGCTTCCATCCCGGACTGTCCGACTTTCTGGAGCGATGGATTGTTTCCAGGTAAGCACAGCAATCCCTTGTGTTGCATTTATCTGCCCCTGTAGATGGAAGTTTGTTGTAGACAATCCAGGAGGTCTTTATCCCCTTGGAAGGTGAGTGTTCTCTGCTCTTAGAGTCTAGTGTGTGTTTGTCACACTCCTACTGTCCATCACAAGGGAACAGCCTACATGTTATCCAGTAATAAGGATACACAGCTGGTTGTATATGCATTTAGTATTCCATGCCATTTTCACTAGCATCTTGTCTGTAGACCAGGAATGGAAGTCAAAAGCCAGATCTCCATTTCTGGGTGACAGGGTATCAATTGATGCTAGAAGGAAACAGCATATTGTTTGTAATGTTTTGGAATGTCGGACTTTCTGGGCCATCAGGTGCGTTGCTATCACTTTTCTTAGATGATAGTAAAAATTGGTGTAAAGAATGCACCAATTTTGGAGATGGCTTGGTCCAGCTGTGAGGGGATTATGGAGGAGGCTGGCTTTTTTAACACCATGTGTGGAAGCCTTGAAGGCTACATACATGTTGTTAAAATTCTTTTAATCATCCTGATGGTCCAGAATTTTTATACATTTGCTGTATGTTGTAGTGTCGGTTTGTATTGCTGTTGTGTCCCATATCCTTGCTCACTCTGTGGGCAAAAAATAGATTTCTTCGGAGAGAAGACAATTTGTGTACCTTGTTATGGTACCAGAAGGAGGTGCCCCTAGTAATGAAAAGGATCGAGGCACCCTATTTACCGGTTGGATCGTGGAGCGAGGCATTTAGGAACCCTCTGACGCCGCTTCCATGCCGGACTGTCCGACTTTCTGGAGCGTTGGATTGTTTCCAGGTATGCACAGCAATCCCTTGTGTTGCATTTATCTGCCCCTGTAGATGGAAGTTTGTTGAAGACAATCCAGGAGGTCTTTATCCCCTTGGAAGGCTGAGTGTTCTCTGCTCTTAGAGTCTAGTGTGTGTTTGTCACACTCCTACTGTCCATCACAAGGGAACAGCCTACATGTTATCCAGTAATAAGGATACACAGCCTGTTGTATATGCATTTAGTATTCCATGCCATTTTCACTAGCATCTTCTCTGTAGACCAGGAATGGAAGTCAAAAGCCAGATCTCCATTTCTGGGTGACAGGGTATCAATTGATGCTAGAAGGAAACAGCATATTGTTTGTAATGTTTTGGAATGTCGGACTTTCTGGGCCATCAGGTGCGTTGCTATCACTTTCCTTAGATGATAGCAAAAATTGGTGTAAAGAATGCACCAATTTTGGAGATGGCTTGGTCCAGCTGTGAGGGGATTATGGAGGAGGCTGGCTTTTTTAACACCATGTGTGGAAGCCTTGAAGGCTACATACATGTTGTTAAAATTCTTTTAATCATCCTGATGGTCCAGAATTTTTATACATTTGCTGTATGTTGTAGTGTCGGTTTGTATTGCTGTTGTGTCCCATATCCTTGCTCACTCTGTGGGCAAAAAATAGATTTCTTCGGAGAGAAGACAATTTGTGTACCTTGTTATGGTACCAGAAGGAGGTGCCCCTAGTAATGAAAAGGATCGAGGCACCCTATTTACCGGTTGGATCGTGGAGCGAGGCATTTAGGAACCCTCTGACGCCGCTTCCATGCCGGACTGTCCGACTTTCTGGAGCGTTGGATTGTTTCCAGGTATGCACAGCAATCCCTTGTGTTGCATTTATCTGCCCCTGTAGATGGAAGTTTGTTGAAGACAATCCAGGAGGTCTTTATCCCCTTGGAAGGCAGAGTGTTCTCTGCTCTTAGAGTCTAGTGTGCGTTTGTCACACTCCTACTGTCCATCACAAGGGAACAGCCTACATGTTATCCAGTAATAAGGATACACAGCCTGTTGTATATGCATTTAGTATTCCATGCCATTTTCACTAGCATCTTCTCTGTAGACCAGGAATGGAAGTCAAAAGCCAGATCTCCATTTCTGGGTGACAGGGTATCAATTGATGCTAGAAGGAAACAGCATATTGTTTGTAATGTTTTGGAATGTCGGACTTTCTGGGCCATCAGGTGCGTTGCTATCACTTTCCTTAGATGATAGCAAAAATTGGTGTAAAGAATGCACCAATTTTGGAGATGGCTTGGTCCAGCTGTGAGGGGATTATGGAGGAGGCTGGCTTTTTTAACACCATGTGTGGAAGCCTTGAAGGCTACATACATGTTGTTAAAATTCTTTTAATCATCCTGATGGTCCAGAATTTTTATACATTTGCTGTATGTTGTAGTGTCGGTTTGTATTGCTGTTGTGTCCCATATCCTTGCTCACTCTGTGGGCAAAAAAATAGATTTCTTCGGAGAGAAGACAATTTGTGTACCTTGTTATGGTACCAGAAGGAGGTGCCCCTAGTAATGAAAAGGATCGAGGCACCCTATTTACCGGTTGGATCGTGGAGCGAGGCATTTAGGAACCCTCTGACGCCGCTTCCATGCCGGACTGTCCGACTTTCTGGAGCGTTGGATTGTTTCCAGGTATGCACAGCAATCCCTTGTGTTGCATTTATCTGCCCCTGTAGATGGAAGTTTGTTGAAGACAATCCAGGAGGTCTTTATCCCCTTGGAAGGCAGAGTGTTCTCTGCTCTTAGAGTCTAGTGTGCGTTTGTCACACTCCTACTGTCCATCACAAGGGAACAGCCTACATGTTATCCAGTAATAAGGATACACAGCCTGTTGTATATGCATTTAGTATTCCATGCCATTTTCACTAGCATCTTCTCTGTAGACCAGGAATGGAAGTCAAAAGCCAGATCTCCATTTCTGGGTGACAGGGTATCAATTGATGCTAGAAGGAAACAGCATATTGTTTGTAATGTTTTGGAATGTCGGACTTTCTGGGCCATCAGGTGCGTTGCTATCACTTTCCTTAGATGATAGCAAAAATTGGTGTAAAGAATGCACCAATTTTGGAGATGGCTTGGTCCAGCTGTGAGGGGATTATGGAGGAGGCTGGCTTTTTTAACACCATGTGTGGAAGCCTTGAAGGCTACATACATGTTGTTAAAATTCTTTTAATCATCCTGATGGTCCAGAATTTTTATACATTTGCTGTATGTTGTAGTGTCGGTTTGTATTGCTGTTGTGTCCCATATCCTTGCTCACTCTGTGGGCAAAAAAATAGATTTCTTCGGAGAGAAGACAATTTGTGTACCTTGTTATGGTACCAGAAGGAGGTGCCCCTAGTAATGAAAAGGATCGAGGCACCCTATTTACCGGTTGGATCGTGGAGCGAGGCATTTAGAAACCCTCTGACGCCGCTTCCATGCCGGACTGTCCGACTTTCTGGAGCGTTGGATTGTTTCCAGGTATGCACAGCAATCCCTTGTGTTGCATTTATCTGCCCCTGTAGATGGAAGTTTGTTGAAGACAATCCAGGAGGTCTTTATCCCCTTGGAAGGCAGAGTGTTCTCTGCTCTTAGAGTCTAGTGTGCGTTTGTCACACTCCTACTGTCCATCACAAGGGAACAGCCTACATGTTATCCAGTAATAAGGATACACAGCTGGTTGTATATGCATTTAGTATTCCATGCCATTTTCACTAGCATCTTCTCTGTAGACCAGGAATGGAAGTCAAAAGCCAGATCTCCATTTCTGGGTGACAGGGTATCAATTGATGCTAGAAGGAAACAGCATATTGTTTGTAATGTTTTGGAATGTCGGACTTTCTGGGCCATCAGGTGCGTTGCTATCACTTTCCTTAGATGATAGTAAAAATTGGTGTAAAGAATGCACCAATTTTGGAGATGGCTTGGTCCAGCTGTGAGGGGATTATGGAGGAGGCTGGCTTTTTTAACACCATGTGTGGAAGCCTTGAAGGCTACATACATGTTGTTAAAATTCTTTTAATCATCCTGATGGTCCAGAATTTTTATACATTTGCTGTATGTTGTAGTGTCGGTTTGTATTGCTGTTGTGTCCCATATCCTTGCTCACTCTGTGGGCAAAAAAATAGATTTCTTCGGAGAGAAGACAATTTGTGTACCTTGTTATGGTACCAGAAGGAGGTGCCCCTAGTAATGAAAAGGATCGAGGCACCCTATTTACCGGTTGGATCGTGGAGCGAGGCATTTAGGAACCCTCTGATGCCGCTTCCATGCCGGACTGTCCGACTTTCTGGAGCGTTGGATTGTTTCCAGGTATGCACAGCAATCCCTTGTGTTGCATTTATCTGCCCCTGTAGATGGAAGTTTGTTGAAGACAATCCAGGAGGTCTTTATCCCCTTGGAAGGCAGAGTGTTCTCTGCTCTTAGAGTCTAGTGTGCGTTTGTCACACTCCTACTGTCCATCACAAGGGAACAGCCTACATGTTATCCAGTAATAAGGATACACAGCCTGTTGTATATGCATTTAGTATTCCATGCCATTTTCACTAGCATCTTCTCTGTAGACCAGGAATGGAAGTCAAAAGCCAGATCTCCATTTCTGGGTGACAGGGTATCAATTGATGCTAGAAGGAAACAGCATATTGTTTGTAATGTTTTGGAATGTCGGACTTTCTGGGCCATCAGGTGCGTTGCTATCACTTTCCTTAGATGATAGCAAAAATTGGTGTAAAGAATGCACCAATTTTGGAGATGGCTTGGTCCAGCTGTGAGGGGATTATGGAGGAGGCTGGCTTTTTTAACACCATGTGTGGAAGCCTTGAAGGCTACATACATGTTGTTAAAATTCTTTTAATCATCCTGATGGTCCAGAATTTTTATACATTTGCTGTATGTTGTAGTGTCGGTTTGTATTGCTGTTGTGTCCCATATCCTTGCTCACTCTGTGGGCAAAAAATAGATTTCTTCGGAGAGAAGACAATTTGTGTACCTTGTTATGGTACCAGAAGGAGGTGCCCCTAGTAATGAAAAGGATCGAGGCACCCTATTTACCGGTTGGATCGTGGAGCGAGGCATTTAGGAACCCTCTGACGCCGCTTCCATGCCGGACTGTCCGACTTTCTGGAGCGTTGGATTGTTTCCAGGTATGCACAGCAATCCCTTGTGTTGCATTTATCTGCCCCTGTAGATGGAAGTTTGTTGAAGACAATCCAGGAGGTCTTTATCCCCTTGGAAGGGTGAGTGTTCTCTGTTCTTAGAGTCTAGTGTGCGTTTGTCACCTCCTACTGTCCATCACAAGGGAACAGCCTACATGTTATCCAGTAATAAGGATACACAGCTTGTTGTATATGCATTTAGTATTCCATGCCATTTTCACTATGCATCTTCTCTGTAGACCAGGAATGGAAGTCAAAAGCCAGATCTCCATTTCTGGGTGACAGG